>VZSC01018821.1:164459-189317 GCA_013398225.1 Steatornis caripensis
TTTTTTTTTTTTTTTGATTCCTCCTGCCTTAACTGAGAAGGAATGTTGTACTACAGAAAATTCCATACATTGCCTTCTTTACAGCATTTGTGCTTTGGCATGTGTTCAGTGCGTGTTGGCCAGCCACCATGAACATTTGCATTAGTCACCACTTCGTGGTATCTGAGATGTTGCCATCTCCCTGCCTCCTTGTACTTAGAGTAGGAAATTGTGGTAACGGTAGTGTCTTTCTTGGCAGACAATTTTTGTTGAATGCCTCCTTCCCCGCTCCTGAAAGCCTGGGGAAGCTACTCAGATAATTTTTTTTTCTTTCTCAAGGGCAATGCTGAAATGACTGTTTCTCCATTGCCATGTCCCATAGAGGCCTGGTATCTGACACGATGGTATCTGTAAAGATAATCGGTTGTGCTTGCTGTTTTAAAGGTGGGAAGGAGAAGAGATGTTTCAAACACAGTGAAAATGTGTGGTGGGCCGGGGGTTGTGATTCAACACAGAGACGATTCTTGTTGATGGGATTGCTGCAGACTTAATGCTCACTAGCATCCTCTGTGAGCGCTGAGGTTGGATGAAGTTTTCTTCCATGTTTGTATAACCTGGGTGGACCCTGTATCACCAATGGCATGACTTGACCTAGACCAGTGAGGATGGCCTCCGCAGTTATGCTCAGCGGTGTCTCAGTGGGGGCTGACCCATGACAGTTTCTGATAGTGGTAACGGCTATGTGAAACGTGCACAGGTTTGAAAAACGGAGATGACCAAACTTGTTTTCTGTGACCCAGACCTTTTGCATGTTTCATAAAGCCAAGCTGGTACGCAATCTGGGATTAATTCACGTTGGCAAATTCAGTGGTTTAAAGTGCTTTCTCCTGGCATTAAAGTTGTCCTGCAGATACTTTGTGGTTTTCTGTGCTTTTTTGAAGCGAGATGGTTTGGATTGAGGGCTTTTCCATGCAGGTAACAGCCAGATAGTTTCTGAAAACTCTCAATTACAGAGGTTAATTTTCCAGAATACTGGCAATGCATTGTCAAGCTGTGCTCCTCTGTTAAGCAGTGAGGAAGACGACAGACTGGACATGAAGAAGCTTGTTGTTGCTTTTTTTTTTTGTCAACCATGCTGCCAATACTGTAGGCCGCTGTGTGCACTCTCCATCTCAGCCTAATCCCTTGTAACGGGGAACAATTTACAAACAAGGAAGAATACCGATTTTGGAGGGATGCTGAGGCTTCTGTGAAATGCTTGAAGCTCTCTCCAGTCATGGAGAGAGCATGAATTACAACAGAAATGTGTTGCTAAAAAAAAGCAACCTTTTGAAGAAAGCTATGTTGGAGTACAGTTTGCTGGATAAGCTTGCAGCCTCTGAAGCAGTTGGATGAAAAGAGAAGTTCTATACGTTTGCCCGTAGTGTGTTTGCAAAGTTTGTTTCCAATATCGGAAGTTAATTGGGCTCAATAAACTGCCTAAATCAAAGCCGACTGATGTGTGGAAAAAATTCTGTGATTTTAATGGATTTTAAAACGGATACATCAGTGTCCTAGTGATGCAGTCAGAAGACACTTTTAGAGTTTTTATTTCAAAAGTATTTTTGTGTAAGCAAAGTTCAGAGGCAGGAGCGTTTGAAGAATCTGTTCATTCTCAATCGTGTCTTCACCCGAGTCTCATTCCAGTTGCTTATTAAACAAAGCAAAACAAAAGGTCATTTTAAAAAAAATAATATAAATATTTTTGTAAATGTTATATGAGGAACAGAGGATTCCTCGCCTCATCAAATACTAAACTTCCCTGGCTTTATTTCTCTGTAGGCTATTTTTATGACTGTTCTTTCATCAGAGGTGAAGTCCTGTATTTTTATGTTTCCATCTTTGACCAAAAAAACCCCTGTTTGAGCTAAGACATGTTGCATGAAGCAGTACTTTCAAACATGATCTGGCAAGAGGATTGTGAGAATGGAGATGCCAATACTTTCCTACACATCAAAAACATTAAACGCTCCTTCAAAAGAGGAATTTTTAGAATGTGATTTCATAATGTAGAGGTATTGGAATCCATTTAAATATAAGTGGAGCCCTAGCTGTAAGAAGCAGCGAGTCTGTTATTTCTGACAAATACTTCTTTCAGTTACATAGATGTTTCTGCCTGTCTGATCCTATTGGGTACAGGGCGACATGATACATTCTATAAGGGGCTAACATTAGACGCGTTAGACATGATCTTTATCCCATCAAAGCGTTTGAGAAGATCTGGTGTTCTTCCTTTAGCGAAATGTCTCCTGTTCTGCAGTGTGACATGATTCTCTGTCCTCAGAAGCATTTACAGCCGCAACAGCTGCCTTTCTAAATGACGTGTTCTGGCCCGGTCAGGAGTTAGCCTCTCCTCATAATTCCTGTACCAAGATCCTGAGAGAGCTGTGACTCTTCAGCCTGAGGAAGAAAAGTCTTCTCAGGGAGGATCTTACCAATATGTGTAAATACGTGATGGAAGGGAATGAAGATGGGGGAGGCAGACTCGCCTCAGCAATGCTTGTTGACAGGACAAGAGGCAATAGATGCGAATTACAAAACAGGAAATTCCATCTGAACACAAGAAAACACTTTTTTTTCCCTTTTTTTCTTTCTTTTAAAAAAAAAAATTGTTGAAAGTTGCTAAACGCTGGAACGGGTTGCCCAGAGAGGTTGTGGAGTTTGGATCTCAGTCAAAATCTGACTGGACACGGTCCGGGACAACCTGCTCCAGGTGACCCCGCTTGAGCAGGAGGCTTGGACTAGATGGTCTCAAGAGGTTCCCTCCTCCTGCAGCTGTCCTGTGATTCTGTAATTGCTGAGGAAACTTGAGTTCAGTATTACAAATTTCAGAGAGTAGAAAATCATTGTGGAGTTTTTGTCATGAAATTTGTTGTTCAGCTTCAGTCATACTTTGTTTCTCTTCTCTCTACCAGAAAGCTCAACAATTTCAAGCCAAAGGAGCAGTTTCCCAAGTTCATTTTGGACCAGCTCTTATCAGCCTCCCCCTCCACCATGCTTAAGTGGAGTACACCCCGATTTCCCCGTTACTGCACCAGGCACCTTCCCAACACCAGATCCCAGCAGCTGGCCAGGACACGGCCTTCATCAGACTGCCCCACCTCCTCCCCCTGCTGCATCTGAATCCTGGCATTATCCTTTAGCATCTCAGGTGAGCCCTTCGTATGCACACATGCATGACGTGTACATGCATCGCCATCACCCTCATCCACACATGCACCATCATCATCCCAGCTCGCACCGCGACCCCCGGTATGGGTCCCTGCTGATGCCTTCAGTCCGCACAGCCAGGATTCCTGCTCCCCAGTGTGACGTGACAAAGACAGATCCCACTGCTGTCACCAGCGCTACCTCAGCATGGGCTGGAGCCTTTCATGGAACAGTGGACATTGTGCCAAGTTTTGGGTTTGACACAGGTAAGATGTTTCGATTGTGTCTATGACTTGTTTTAGCAGGAAGAATTTGAGCAAGGAAGTAGACTCCCTGCAGCTGAAGCAGGGCTTGTTCTCAGAGCCTTCTCCGAATATATTTCCAGGTGGGAATCCCGCCTGAAATTGCTGTCAGGGCAGACAAGCTGTGAAACATCCAGCTCTCGCTGCCTTTTGCTGAGAGACCTTTGTCTGCCTTAGTCCCGTTCAAGCCAAACGAGTTGTGACATGACATGCGTTTTTTGGTTTAAATCTTGTGGGAAATGGTTAATTAAACTTCCATGTGGAAGCTTCCAGCTTGTTCAGCTGCTTCATGTGTGCATTCACCAAAATATATCTCCAATGAGGACTGAACTTGTCAGTTACATGAGGATTGCATCTTCCTCATCTAAATTGGAACGGATCAGCATTTCCTTCCTGTGTAGTATCCAGGTGTCACACAGAGAGTAGAGATGCTGCTTGAGCTGTGCTCGCCATCAAACTAAGCTTCTTTCTGTAGGTCTAGGTGGAGGTTTGTCGATTAGATTCATTTTACTGCAGGCTCTGTAGCCGTAGGACAGCCTCCACAAACTGCGTCTGCGAGCTTTGACTGACGGGCTCTTCGCTCAGTGTTGGGAGCGGTCTAGCAGCCCTCGCTGTTCACGGTTGCTTGCAATCAGGTGATGGGTGACTAACAGTTTCCAGTGCATCCATCCTGGAGCTCATGTGCATTATCGAGGTCTCCTTTTTCTGCTTCGCATTTGTCTGACTAGCAGCAATCCTTGCGGATTAGTACTTCTTAAACACGTTACGTTATTTATTAAGGAAGTACTAGGCTTGCATCTCTCTTCCTTTTTCCTTAAGGTGTCTGTTTGTCTGTCTTCTTGATAACTCTAGCTAATTGATTCAATGTGTGAGAAGCACTTCCTTGCTTTGATCAGTGTGCAGGGGAACAAAGAATTGGTGGAGAAAAAAAAATGCTGTTTCTTAAATATGAAATAATATGAACCCAAAACACGATTATAAGTGAGCTAACCTAACACTAATCTCTCTCTCTCTTCTATTAATAGCAACTAGGAACCAATAATCTCTTCTAAATACCATGCCACTTGCTGCCTCCAGAAATTAAGAAAAAGTGTAATAGGACTCTTAAAACTGGACAATTTTGTATCTATTAATAACATTTCCAGCCATGCCCGTGTTACAAGAGGAATTACATTTTGTGCTTTTGAGTATAAAATGATGATGTGACAAGACTGGGATCTCAAGTTTTGCCTTTCTGACAAATTCCGTAATGGGAGTGAGCTGCCTTCTCTGAAGCGTGACCAAATTGTCACTGCTGCTGGTGGAGGGGACGAGCCCCCAGTCTGACAGCAGCCCCAGCAGTCCGGCTCCAGAGGTCTGGTATTTGCCTCGCCTTTTCGGGACGGAGCCAAGAACTGCATAAGGGATTGTTAGTAAATTAAAACCACTGCCTGGCTTAGGTGTGAGTCCGGCCTGGACTGTGAGTTGTTTCAGTGCGGGGCATGTTGGTTTGCTTACTGCCACCATGTTGCTGGTAGTAGGTCTAATAAACCAGGTGTTTTTTCTCTTTTCTGAAAGTACCTCAAAAAGGACTATGGGTCCTAGCGCTGCCTTACGGGGCTAATACAGCCTCTGCTTGGTGCTGCCTGCTCCTGCTGAAAATCCCTGTGGAGGGATGCACTTTGATGCTAATCTTGTCAGGATCCTTATTTGGCGGTGCTTAACAGTGGGTTGAGTGTCGTGTTGTCGTCTGCGCAGGGTGGGAGGCAGTGGGGGAAAAGGCCTGAACTGTTAATGTCTGGCCCGTGCTTGAGGTGTGGATTTTAGTCCATGAGTTCCTGTAGCAGAAAAGAAAGAGGGGAAACGCGTGCCTGGTTTGCAGGAACAGAGGATCTCAGCAGATCAGCGTCTCCTGTTTGTGACTATTCAAAATGGCCACGCGCTAAAAAACAACACCAAAACCTCATCAGGCAGCCCCAGTGTGGCACGTAAGGCTTTGGAAACAAGGGAGCAAGCAATGAAACACAGCGGGTAGTGGAAGCCTGTGTCATTACAATTATTTGCTCTCTCATCTCTCCTGTGCTCTCCTGTGCGCGCTCATCTCTCCTGTGCTCTCCAAGCAGAGGCTTCCTGGGCAAGGCAGGAAGGCTCTGAGCTCCCTTTTCAGCGTTGCCTGTAGCTTGTACATTTGAGACAAATGCTTTGGTGACAGGCGTTCAAGGCGTGACCACGGTGCAAAGAGGAAGCTTAATTGCCCCGGTGGTTTTGCATGCGACTCAAATGGTGTCCTCCCAGGGAAGGGGTGTTGTGCTGCTGGGGAAAAGGGAGAGCTGCTGAAGCACCACACTGAGAGGCATCCAGGACTCACCAGCACAGGTGAAGCTTTTCTTGTTCCATGTGCGCTCCGGGGGAAGATTGCACTGGGTAAGTCTCCACATCACACAGAATTTAATTACATTTAACTCTAATGTCAGAGAGCGATCTCAACAGAGAGGCTAAAAACTGAAGGGCCTGGAAGAGCGTACTGGCTTTCTGCAACATAGAAGGGGAGCCGTCCATGTATCAGATTCCACGCGCTTCAGATGATTTATATAAATAGGCTTATTTGGGTTATACCTAGACACTGCTTTTCAGAGCCCTTCAGATATGAAAATGATTCCTGCCCCCTCCTTACTGTGGGTCACATTTCTTGTGCTACTGTCACATGCGATTATAGAAACATTTGCAAAATTCCTCACGGTGAATTATATGGAATGATAGTGTTGGGATGAGGGCAGGCTGCCTGTAATCTTACCCTCTTCCAGCTACATTGTTGCATCTCTGCCATACTGAGCCAAATATTCAATCTCATGAATGGATGATGCTGAATCACTTCAAAGGTTAAGACGGGGTTCCCCCTGCACGCACAGTATAGTCTGGGAATTGATGTTGCAGAACAGATTGTGTGGGACATCAGTGTATCACCGTTCATATAGCGGACAAAGTATCGATCTGTCTCGCACATCTGTTTAAACTTACATGGTCCTGTTATAGAGGATGAAGAGGGATTTAGCTACCTGATTCCCATTAAATGTGGCTTAATCCTCACTTTGTGTGCTGCAAATTAACCCTTTTGGAAACTTCTTTATTGGTACAAGTGAGATTAAAGAAAATGCTAGTCTACATCAAAAATCTATTAAAACCTGTTATGTTTGCGGCTGCTGGTATGCAGTGTCTTTCTAAAGCTGAAGTGTCCAAGCTGTAATGCTCAACATAAAAGCATGTTTTATATCAAGCATTGATATAAACGCATTGATATAAGCACAACATGTTTGTGCTTTAGATCACAATTCTGTGCCCCGCTGCTGTCAAGCAAAGCAAGGTCAGCCCCTAACAGCATTGAGCACAGTTCATGGCGTACGTACAGAGAGCATTGCTGCGGCTGTAATCCCACAGTGTTGGGGCTAAATCCTCGTGTTTACGTTAAGAGTGCACAAGCAGAGTTGAGCACTTAAGACCAGGGAGGCAGGGAGGGGAATTGCTGTCTTGCAGTGGAGCTGATGGTGACGGCCATCAATGTTTTCCTCAGGAGCAGGGCAAGAGGCTGCCCTGCACACTGGGCGCTCCAGGTTATCAGTCAGATCCGGCTGCGCTGGCAGCTGCCGGGTCTGCAGGCAGCCCCATGGGGAGGAGAGCAGAGCAACTTGCCCTGCTACTGCAGAGCCGAGGAGGATATCCTGTCCTGCTGCTGGACAGATGTGCTGGAGGAGGCTTCCTGTAGCCCCAGCGCGCCAAAAGCAGAGCAGCAGTTTGGCGTATCTGAGGGCTGTAAGCACCTAAAATCGAGGTGCACATCCTTTATGGTGCAGTTACACACGTTGAGGTGCATAACTTTAAATTTAGGTGAATTAATCGACTAACTATGGAAAATCCACTTTTGGAAATGCCTGTACGTCAGTGTGTCACGTTGAATACAGAATTTGAGTGGTCAGTCTGCTGCCTTCTGGAGAGTTGTCTCTGTTCACACACACCCCACGAGTTTGTCACAACTCGTTAAGTTTGGTTAGATATTCCCACAGAACGTACGTTCTGCTTGTGTGGCAGCTAGCTGTAACGTTGGCATCCCAGAGACGGGGAGTTGGTGTGCAATACTGGCTCATGTGTGCACCACAAGCGAGGATGTCTTTGCTAAGAGGAAAATGTTCTTGCAGCGGGCTGCAAGTGAAAGCTTTCAGTTAGCGGGGTTGCACTTGGATGGCATTGGGACTGCAGATAGCCTTGCCGTGAAGGAGAGATGGGAATATAATCAGGAAAAGGTATGGAAAGTGTTCCACATTCAGTTCTGTAACTAAGGCAACTTTGGTTTTTTTGCATTGTTTTCCGTGACTGTTTGGACTTAACAGCTAATATAGACTGAAAAGACTTAATAGCTTAAACCTCCTTGTTACAGTTATTTCTGTTTGTTGCAAAGACACCTAACTAGGAAGATGTCTGTTCAGCTGGTTATTCCCCCTTTACCAGTTGCTACCATCAGGTAGACGTCTCCTTAAACAGATGTGTGTGTGTGTGTGTGATTTTTATTAAGCTGCTAGGAGCTGTATAACCTGTTTCTCTTCTCATGAGCTTCCATTGCCTCTGGTGGCCTTTAGTGCTCCACTGGTGAACTTAAATTACTTCCTTACACTCTGAAAGGTTTCTGCTGTCTGTCTCCCTCTTTTGTTGTTGTCGTCATCTTTGTTTAAAAAAATTGTAAAAGGCAGGGGGAAAATAACACAAAATTGTCCTCTCTACCTTTGAGAGAGCTTTGAAGGAAACGAACAGCAGTTTGTGATGACTCCGCCTGTGAATGATGCTGCCACGAAAACAAGTAACCCTCAAGCAACAAGGAGACATCCCCATTGAGTAAAGAGCCTCTGAACATGTTTGTATAGGCATGCTTTAGTTGAGGGATATGCCAGTCTTTCTAATCTAAAGAAATAGATGCAAGTGCATGTGGAACGGAGCAGAAAGCCACTGAACAGGGTTTGGCATAATGTGCTCTGCTTTCCCTATGCGTTCACTGCTGGACGCACATGTGTTTGGACACTGCTTTGGGGATCCTCACATGGATAGAGCCGTGTGCTGTCATCTTTCATGCGACCGTTAATTGCTTTGTAGCTCAATTCTGAAGTGAAGTTGATCATCATTAAAGGTTTAACTGTTTTCTCTCCTAAAGCAAGGAGGTAGTTGGTCAGATCTGAACCCATCACGCCTATTAGGCTTTCTGAAAACATATGGGTCTTCCTTTATGTTTCAGTATGTGATCAGAGATCCACGCTTAGCATATGGATCTGTCGATTTTCACAGGTTAATGATCAAATGAACGTGGAGCTTCTGTGGTTGCAACGTCATTGAGGTCTGGAGTCGCACCTACTTACACCAGTGGTGAAATTGGTCCTAAATTCTTAGCAGATCAGGTAGCTGGTGCATTGGTCTTGGTACACAATGCAGCAGGGCAATATGTAGTACGACACAGAGCAGAAAATTGCTGTCTATACAGCAATGATGATTGATAGTGGGAAGCGCACCTTCATTTCACAAAAAGTGATTTGCTTGGCTGAAAATGTCAAGGGGCAGCTTTTAAATCAGCGAGTCCAAAGTGTCTTACTACCTCTTAAAATATATGCTGAGTTGCACCTCTCTCCTTTCTACTTCCCCTATAAATGAGCAAGAATGTATCTTCTTTGGGAAGTTTCATCCTCACCTCTCCCTCTATTGTCTGGATTTTGGGTACGCACCCTGTAGAGTATGACTCTAGCGTAGACCGAATCCCTCTGGAGCAGAGAAATCCCAGATTATAGCACAGATCCAAGTCTATAATGCTGAAGCCACAACATAGCACCACATTTATTAGATAGTCCTCACTTTTTATAAAGGAAAATGTTAGAGGAACTCATAACCAATGCAAGCTGAAAATCATTAATTTTTCCCAGGTGGAAGCACTAGCCGTTCTTGGCTAAAAATCTGACGCTCTGTAGGTGAAATTATTTGGGTTTTTTACTTGCTGCAAGAATGTTTTCCCTCTCTCCTCTGTAAGGTGAAATGCCACAGAAAATGTGAGATCCTAAAGTGTCACAGGCCTTTTCTAAAAGAGGTAGGGTCTGTGGCTCGCCCCTGTCAGGAAAAATTATTCTGTTGCGCACTGGATTGTCTGTGCAGACCTTGCTAGCGGGTTTTGTCACACCATGCCATGCTCCGAACGAGGCCAAAACAAGGAAGCGCACATGGGATTTTACCAGCGTTCCTGAACTGCTTGAGCCACTCTGAAACTTAAGTGTGGTTTAAGCTTATCCCGCATAAACTATAAAATTGGGAGCAATAGCAATGTTGCTAACAAGCCCGCTCGGCTGGTAAATCGTGGGTTGGGATTTTTTCTCTTGTTTTTAAATCAAAAAATGTTTGTCCTTACTTCAGTTGCTTGGGGAGGGGGAGGAAAAAGCTGTATCAAATTTTAAATATTATTTTTTTTCTTTTCTGAAATGTAGGTCTACAGCATCAGGACAAGAGCAAGGAAACTTCTTGGTTCTGAAGTTCAGCTAAATTAAGACCCGCTAGAGCTGGAGTAAGCGCAGCTGGGCGGGCGATATAACAGTTGTTGACTCCTTCCGCATGGGGCAAAGGACACACGTGAAGATGAAGAGCCAACCATTCTGGTTTTGCTATTGAGCCTTTTGTTTGGAAGGCCGTTTATGGGTCCCACAGTGTTGCAAAACCCCAAAATCTAACTTTTCTTTCTTTCCTCATCTGAGCCTGCTGCAGCTGGGCAACCTAACTTCTTTCTGCTCCTTTAACGGTGTTTTGTTTTGTTCAGCTTGATGTTTTTATGAACAGTCTCAATTGTCAGGAAAAAGACTCCCCCTTGACTACAGTGCGCCTCCTTTCAGGAATATGGTATTTTGTAGCTCTTTGTGCATCTATTTTTGTAGAAATACAGAAAGTTTGGGTAAGGATTGATGGGCTATTTTAGGATGACATATTTTTTTAAAAAAAATGTAAAATTGTTAAGTTCTGTTTAAAGAACTTGCTCTCAGAGAAGCACTGGCAAAAAATGTATAAAATGCTATTTTTAGATGTCTGTGTTTGTGCATTTTGGGTTTTTTTGTTTTGTTACCTCAAATGTCTATCTTTTCTTTCTTTTTAAAGAGCTAAACCTTCCTTGTTTCCACATTACTAGATTTTGATGTCTTTTTCCTTTTGTTCTAGCTTAAGCAAGTATAATTCACACCTAAAGTTTCAGCCAAATATTTTTCCTGCTGGTGTAGTAAGGGTGTTTATATTTTCTTGCTTCTAAAGGTGGCTTTGTGCTGTGCTGATTGTCAGAAACTTGCAAACAACTTTAGCACGGAGCAAAGCCTGGGGTTACAGGGACCGCATTTCCAAGCCATCCATTTTTTCAAAATGGACCAAATACTCCTATGGATTTAAATCAGACCTGAGTTTAGGCCTCATCCACGATCCGTTGAAGCCGTTGAACACAGTCCCCTATGGGTTGTTTCAGGCTCTCATAGTGCTCATAAATATCAGTATACTCTTGTTTTAACTCATGAGGCAGGACTTTCAGCTAAGCCATTTAAAGGGTGGTAACTTACAACATCAATATTCAGGAAAGAAATGTCAGTTTTATAAAAATGTGTGACTTGTGGAAACAAAATGTTTTCCACTAGCCTGATCTGTCTGCTGAGCACCTCAAGGAAACCACTGAAATTTTCATCTCCTGTTGACTTCAAAATGTTTGTCTAAGCCAAGATTTGCTGTGGGCCTTAGGAGACCCCAGCTGTAGCTCTTGAATTTCATAAGAAGCTGCACGTACTCAGCGTTCACAAGTTCAAGCTTGGCTTCTGGCTGGGTAAGAACCTGAACTTTGAAGTGACATGGCCACATCTAGCCACAGCGCTCTGCAAGGTGTTTCGGAAACCCCATTTCTGGCCTGGGCCTTGCGTCTGACTTGCACAGTAAGGACTTTAGTTGAAGCCAAGGCGAGCACAATGCAGTCCTGAATAAAGGCTGCAAGACTATTCTTGACAGCCCCGGTCTTGCAATGGACTGGAGCTGGGTCAGCCCCCATGCCCAGCCCTAGTGACTCCAGTGTGAGTGTCAGCACGTGCTCAGGTGGGGCTGAGCGCAGGATCGGGGCCTGGGTTGCCTATTGCTTGGAGATGCTGCCTTTCTGCTCTGTGCACCCAGAGTCCCTCTGTAATATTTCCCAAGGCTCTTATAACCTATTATATTTCTGTTACCACTGTTCTCAGACGTCTCTGTCTGAAAGACAAGCCAGCCAAATGGAAACCAAGACATAAACACATGGCTGAGATAAGAAACAGTTTAATTTTAAGGCAACGAACATTGCAAGGTTTGTCAGGTGGGGACCACATGGGTCCACGTGTGAGAGGGGAGCGGGGCTGTTGGGATGTGCATGGCACTCCGAGTTCAGGCCTCCCTCCCTGTGCTGCTGCTTCCCTCTGGGCTTTTTGAACTTGCTCCTGTGAGGTGTAGAGCGTTCTCCCTTGCCGCATTAGAAAGCTTGACATGCTGGCACTGGAGGCATTAGGATCATGTCACAATTTGGCAAGACCCTTAAGTGCATCCTTTGCTAATTTGAAGTTTGAGACAGCGTAAAAGTGCTGAATGCACTATGCTTAAATATTACTTTAAAATAGTAGGGTTGTAGTTTCCGTGTTGGGATGCTGAATTATATGTGATGGGGTTTTTTTCCTCATCTTTATGGTCCATCAGCATTTCTTTCTCTGAATACATTTCACTCTCATGACAGTTCTATATATTGTTGCTGCTCTGGTGGAGCTCGCTCCTCAATTTGTCAATGAATTTGTAATGCAATGGGAAAACTGTATGGGAGGGAATGTAGTAGCAGCTATCATGGTTCACTTTCTTATCAGAACAGTGTAGTTCAGGAATTGTCTCAAGAACAAGAGTTCTGATTTAGGAATTCTGACAGTATTAGAAATAGTGGGAGGAAAAAAATCCAAGCTTTTTTTTTTTAATATTTTTTTTCTGGACTTGGCAAAGCTGGAAGGCAAAGAGGCAATGTATCCACTTTCAACTTCAGGGCTGCAGAGTTTGGGTGGCAGGGGCAGCAAAAACAAAGGCAACATTTCTTTCTGAGGTGTAGCGTGTTTGACTTCGTGAAACAGTTTGAAGTCAGTTCATTGCCTTCCTCTTTGAAAGTTCAGATGATGAGGGACCTCCTCCTGTTCCCTATCGATGTCAAAGCAGAATGGGACAGGAAAAAACAGGCCCACAGTTTGCACTGGAATCGCTTTCTGGATTTTTTTATTGAGTTGATGGGTAGTGGGGATGAAGACGTGGTGAAGCTGTTGCCTCTTCCACCTCAGGGACTACTGTGATGTGCCCAGTTTCCACTGCTGGACCTGTGAGTGTGCTGAAGGAACATCTGTTGCTCTGCAGGCTCTGGGAGACAAGTGCCAATAAAAACCTGCTATCGTCTATAGCCATTCATGCACTAGTCAATCAACTTTGAAAGTCAAATAAATTAATTTTTTTCCTTAGTTGCTGACCATCTAACTAACAAGCAAGCTGAAAGTAAATGCACAAGTGCATAGCAGTAGCTCTACTTCTATGTTCTACAACTTGGAGGATGGGAAAGAAAAAATCGTTCCCTGGGACAAAATTTTACATTAAATTCAGCAGATTTACTTCTCTCTCTCTCTCTCTCTCTCTCTCATACGCACACACTTATACACATGCACAACTATGCTCATGAGAAGCAGGTGCTTTGATGATTTTGTTCTTGAAAGAGGAGGGGAGCGCTTGCTCACAGCATTGCAGTTACAGAGAATTAATGGTGGTGAGAGAGGAACGGAAATGTTGAGACTGCTCATGTTTCCACAGACAGGAAAAAAAGGCCCTTAACATCAGGTCACAGACGAGTTATGTGTCTTAATGCAATACTGAAGGAGTTATTTCATTCTTTTTGTGTGCAGTGAGTTCTGATGCTGTCCCAAGAAAGTGCATGATTCATTTTGCGAGGATTTATAAAACATGATGTACTCTGTCCCTATTTCTGGGAGAACATAGGAAAATTACTGTTTGATTTCTAGAAAACTTACATACTGAACTCCTTGAAGTTGTCCAGGATTTGATTTTATTCCTATTAATGTTGAGAAATCTGCTGACAATTTTTATGTTTTTCATTTGAAGACTGGGAGGGTTCAAGCTGTCCACCAGTTTTTGAAAAGGAGACACGAGTTTGCTTCAGCTGGGCATTTCCATCCTGACAAGGTGATGGAATAGCACAGCTGCTGACTGCTCAGCGGATTTGATTTCTGGAAGGCTGAATAAGCTACGCTTGGCAATAGTAAAATGCACTTTGTTCTGATTCCTGTCCTCACCAGACACAAATTCAGTTATCAGTTTATCTGGTATCTCTTTCATAGTGTGAAGATCTTCAGTGACTGTTTTCTCTCAGTCGTCTGCTTCTGCCTCAAGTACATGCTTTTGAGGATGAATCTCTCATCACAGCTTCCAAGGAGAGCAGAGGTTGCAGGAGGAGAGTGTCAGATCTCCCACCACCTGCGCTTAGGATCAACTTGCCTGTGCCCAGCCTTTCTGCTTCCAGGCTATTGTGTATGTCTTGCTTTCCTCCCACAATTGTTTATGTGTATGTATATATTTATATACATATATATACACGCATGTGTAGCTATACCTGGTTGCCTCCATTCCACCCTCATGCTTCAAATGCACATCCTTTGGAAATAAAGTGACATCACTAAATCTCATCTGAGACAGAAAATGTAGGCATTTTATTGCATTCTCTGTAACCTCAGGCGTGAATGGAATTTATCCGTACTTGTAAAAAACCAAACCCAAACAACAGCAACAAAATATCCAACAAGAAACCTCCCCTTTCAAACCCCGTGATTTGTTGTATCTGTAAAGATGACCATGGAGTCAGCAGAATTATGTAGAGAGGTGCAATATATTGCCTTTCAGCAGACAAGCGTATCTTTTTAAATATGATTCTTTTAATTAATTTCAGGTACAAGCTTTTTCTCTGTATCAATGGACCAGCAACATATGTTTCGTACAAATGATTTAGAAATATATATATATTTTTAAAATTGCCTTTTTGGCTTTAATATGTCAACCTTTGAACTTTTAAAGGGTATTTGGAATATAAATATTGTTTATGTGTGGATTTCTAAAAAAACAAGTTGATGCATGTTGTTTGGAACTGAAATTTCACGTAAAGCAGGAAGGTATTTAACAATAAATACTGCTTTTACATGTTAGCCCTATGGGCACAATCTGACAGTTGTGATGCAGGAAGGTGTCCCTTCAAAGACGAAGGGACTCTTGCCTGAACAAGGTGAAAATCCAGTCCCTGTGACAGGAGAGGTGGGAGCAATCTTCTTGCAAAGGTTGAGCCGGTAGAGCTGTGAGCAGAGATGATCTTCACCAGCGTTGTATGTAGATGGTTGGGCAGCTACTGCTCAACATGTTAAAATTAGGCTGTGTTGGCAGGTTTATACTTGCCCTATCTTATGGGGTGAGCTGGTTGCCAAGGGGAATTAGAGATGTCCCTGGAAACCTGTGTTTTAGCTGCCCTTGGTCTGCACAGTGCCCGTGATCTTCTGCCTGTTCTTGCTCTGCAGTCTCCATGACACCATAGCGGGACCTGTGAAAGCTGGGCTGGAGTTCCCTGTGAAATGCAGGACGGTTTTAGCTCCCCAAAAAGATAGTTGAGGGATGGAGGTAATTAAAATGCCACAGTTATCTCATGCACCTGCTCAAAGGTTCAAGCCTTCAAGACGGATCAGCTGTGCATCAGTGATGGCCGTTTGCATACAGGAGCCTGGATACTGCTTCCTCCTCTCGGTGTCTGTGGAAATCTTTGATGGCATTGAGATCGTTGGGATCAGCCTCGAATGCCTAAATTGCAGTCCAGTGTTGGCTGGTACAGTGTGGTGGCCTGGGGTCTGGTCCAACACTGGTGGACATCAATTGGAATCAGCATTGATTCTGGTGAGCTTGGGCTCAGGTAACTAATACCTATAGACAACCGATATTTATAGCAGTTGAGGTTTACAATAATCTGGTAAAGTATCTGCAGAACTATGCTGCACTTTCCCTGCTAGCTGTTTGTAGCTGTTGTTTAAAACCATCAGTCAAATCAGGGTCCTTCTCCTCCCCCCCGACCTGTTTTCCCTCAAAAACTCCATTGAACTTTATTGCCCCTCTCATCAAAACTGACAGAGGGGCTTTCTTTGTACAAAGAAAAATGTCACTGTTTTATTTACTGAATAAATAATTTAATGTGAATTTTATTGTTATTTTTTTATGTAGCATTTTCGGTTTGGTCTGTATTTCTCAACAATTAGTTAATACTTTCTTTTTATTCTTATGCAACTGAAGAACTCATAAATATCTTTGTAAATTACAGCATCTTGAGTTTCTATTTTTTTCATGAGATGAGATTTTAGAGCCAAGGGTTTGTCTTCTGTTGAAAACATTGTAAAGCAAGTGTTCAAAACTGATTCTGTACTACAGTTGGACAGAGTGAAAGCCCAGCAGCAAAGGCGTTTCAAACAGGGCTCTCATAAAGACACTGGCTTTCAATTTCAGATACTGTCAATTGCATCTGCTACTTGTATTCTTTTTTTAAAAAAAAAAAAAAAAATCTTTTAAAGTTGCCTTAACACTAGAGGCTATTTTACAACCAGGCCTAATAGAACCACTACCTGACAGTTCTTAGTGTAAGACCCTTTTTAAATTTACGATTTTCTGGCAGTTTTGACAGTCATCAAGCAGAGACTTTCCATGGAACTTATTCATATCAAACTGACTTTCTTTTTTGGCGAAGTTAAGTGATTCCCACTAAGGACGTAACTTTGCCCTTGCTAAAATTATTTTAGAACTGTTTAATGAAGAAGTGTTTGCATGTCTATGTTCTGATTCGAGGGCTGAAGGTTTGGTGTTTTGGTCACAGATACATCATTTACCGTTACAACAGAGGGGGGGGAAAAATCCCTCCAAACTTTGGCCAAGCGCTGAGCTTTTGAAAAACTGCCACTGGCATGCAATCAGCAGGGAGCTGTTTAGAGTTTAGTTGCAAAACCCTGTGAAGATCCTGACCATATGGGATGTACTCTGTTTCAGAGCATCAGGAGATGAGCAGGAATATGTCTTTCCCTATACGACCTGCTCCAGCACGAGACAGGAAGCGGGATGCTTTTTCTCTCTGCAAAATCACAGCGTTCTTTCTTGGGCTGTGAGGAAGAGATGGAGAGAGCGGCCAGCCAGAAACCCAAGGAGAGGAAGGCCAGGAAAGGAGGAGACTGGGTTCCACAGCTTTCTGTAGGAGAGAATGGGGTTGGGAGCTACCGGGAGAGAAGCAGTCTCCATGGACGGTGGGCATGAAGATGGGATGTGGACCACTGGAAAAACAAGCAAATAATGCCTAACGACAGCTTGGCTAATACATGAAAGGTGTAGCGGGGGATGTGACAGCCATCAAAAAAATACCAGAATAATATGAGGACTTAGAAATTTGGTATAAACTAAGTGTCAAGGAAAACTTAAGATAGACATTGCAGGAAATGTCTCTCTCTGAAATGAGCTGTGTACCCCTAGGTTTAGTCTGTAGGAAAAGACGTGGGAGCGCTGTTGCTTTAAGACAACCACAGTTATCCTCAGCAAAGCAGTTGTGTTTTAGGAAGCAAGAGTGCAGTAAGCCAAAGGATGAGCTTATTGAAGTGCTTTTTCTTCTCCCTATAACTTCTACTGCTCTAACCAGAGTAGGGCTCCAGCTGTGTTGCTCCACACCTGGCTTTCCCAGTGCTCATGGGAGTTATTTCTACGTGCTCTCATTGTGTCAAGAAACGAGAGCAGGGGAAGTGATGGTCAAGAGCGAGCATTATTTTGTGACCGATTTTGTTCATGACAAACCATGTCCTTTGTTAATGTAAATTAGTGTCACTCGGTTGGTGTTGGTGACCTTAACGCCCATCAAGAACCTCATCGGTTACATCTGGGAAAATCTCGTTTTGGGTGTTATCAGCTGGAAACTGGATCCCAGACTGGTGCCTGGGCGAGATGCTTCTCTTGGAGCCAGGATCCAGCTGGGTGACCTCAGCAATGCTCAGCCTGCCTGGTGCGGGGGGAAATGCCATGGAAAATGTGAGGAGCAGGGCTGGAATCCCCCGTGCTGGCGATGGAGGCGAGCGTGGCTGGGGGCCAGCTGCTGAGGCTAGGGCTGCCTGGCCCCAGAGGGACAGGGGTCCCACCAGCCCTTCATGGAGACCCCAGGCACGGTGGGGCTGGTCATCCCGGCAGGAACTCGGACTCTGAGGGGTTATGCTGCCTTCATGACGTGGGAGGCCGGGTGGGGACCAAGACATCTGGTGAGAATTCCTCACAGCTGAGCTGTGTGTTGGGCTGGGATGCCGATTAATTTAGCTGATTTCTTTTTTGGGGTTGCTGGGAGGAGGAGAGGGGCTGGATGCCACAGCCTTCCAGTAATTGTGTCTCCTTCAGAATATCACTTTTGCTTTCTTTGAAGACAAGTCAGAAATGATATTTAAAAAAACCGAAACAACAGACCAACACCAGGAACTACACCAATGTCTTTTCCTTGACAATAAATGTACACCTGCAGCGGTTTATCACTATGGGAAAATGAGTGGGTAATAAAGTTTTGACATTGGCCGTCGCATGTACAGAGGTATCAAAGGATTTGAAAACAATTTGTTATGTGAATGCCCATAGTAGCACCAACGTTCAAAGGGAAGTGGTTTGTTTTTCATGCCCATTTAGTTATGAATAACACCAGCTCTAATTTCTTCCTCCCACCAGCAAGCAGAGAGTCCTACATCGAAAGCCAAATATAGCAACAAAGATTTCTATATCTGGCCAAAAAGAAAAAAATGTGTTCCCATTTAAGAATAACACTCTTCTTTTCTAATGGAGATGGATAAAGAGAAAATTCAACTTTAAGGAAGCCTGTTTCTCAGTGGGAAACCCCCTAGTCTCTCTCGAATGCCCAGTGTAAAAGGTATGAACTTTTTTTTTTTGGCATCTGTGTAGAAGCCAAAGTGGAGACTTCTGTAGAGCCTCATCAGTAAAGCGTTTTTGGGGTGGCAGCCTGGATAACTCTTCCCCACTCGCTGGTGTGCTTTTTCTGTCTTCTGAGCAACAGAGCCAGTGCTGAATGGGAACTCCATGAGCTGCACAACTATCCCTGCTTTTTCTTCACCCTTTTCTTTCTGGTTTGCTTTTGTGGAGAAGTTAATTCCTTGGCTCTGAGGGACAGACCCCTGCTCCACCCAGCAAGTAAGCACGATGAGGCAGCGTGGAGCAGCAGCATTGCCCCACGCCTCCTTCTTCCTTGGCTTTCTCCTCAGGGGAGTATGCAGGAAGCCAGCCCTATGCTCTTTCCCATGGCCAGACTTCCAATTTGTGTGGTGCCCACAGAGGGTGGCCAGGGCCAGTGGGGCTGCCCAGTTCCCCGCCTGGCTAGTTGAGCTGGAAGAGAAGGGATGTCTTGCAAATAAAACCCAGAAATGTTAACGGCCAAATGCTTCCTCAGGTAATAATCTAACCTTTTTCTGAAATGGAGCTAATGCCTCTTGAAGATGAGCATGTACCTGGGTGTCAGTACCTGTTTTTCAGCTGAAACATGCTTTTAGGAGGAGGCAACACCCCCCACCCCTCCACCTCTTTCTGATCTTGAGCAGTTTCTTTGACTTCTCTATACCATCTGAGGAAAGCTATTCCCCCTCTCCTTCGAAGGAGTTATTCCCATTCCAAACCACCCCCACCACCCACCCATAAGCAACTGGTATCTGTGATGTGTGAGCAAAAAAATCCCTTTCTCTAATGTACCGGCTGTTCTTGTTTCAGAAGTGTTGCCTCATTCATTTTCAGACTGTTTGGCTGAAGGCCTTTGCTGTAAGGTGAATACTTTAGGATTATAGAGTTAGCTCGTCCTCCTTTGCAAACCTGGGGTCGTTTTTTGTTGCCTTCAGTAGAAGCAGCCTTGGACCGCTGATGTATTTTAAAGCCAACGCTGGGAAGTGTCATCCAGTGAATATATTTGCACTGGATCTGTTCTGCCAGACACGTTACTGATGGAGTTTTAAATAAACACAGGGATGTTTGGAAATATTTTGTGTATGTAAATATGTAAAATATGCAAAACCAAGCTAACAGCTGTGGGGTGTACTCGTTGCTCACGTGAGGAGGCTTTGTGTAATGGGTTTTTTTTCCATCACCCCCTCTTTTTTTTCAAGCATCTGTGTCTGTTCCAAGATAATCGCTTTTCTGTGATTCCCGTTGGACAAAGAGGGAGGAGGCTGGATGGGCCAATGTGGTGCCCTAAAGTCTGCCTGAACTTCTCTGAAGAACCTCCTACTGTGTGGTGAAACCTGCTTTCCACAGAGCGCAGGAGCACATGACCTGAGGGCAGCACGCAGCAATTGCTTTTCATTAGAGGTGGGATGGCGCCTGGGTCTGATTGAACTTGGCCTTTCAAGAACAGTAATGCAAGACACAACACGCAGCACACAGTGTTGGCGGCTGTCCTCGGGTACTTCATAACTAGCCTGACAAAAACATTAGTCACCAGTGTATGAGTCTTAATTTCCTGAATTGAATCTGTTGCTTGGGAAAGGGCGACATTTTTGCAGCCTCAAGTCCTTTATTTAGACAGGGAGAGCCGAAGCCTACGTACACGTGTGATCCTACTGCAGACTTTGGGAGAACTACAGTAAGAAGAAAAGAAAGTCACCCAGAACAAGCTCAGTCCATAGCACTACCAGGCGCTTCAAATTGTTTTTTAAAAAATGAAAGTGTGCTGCTTTTTAGACATCGTTTCAGAGAGGGTAGTTCATCCTCAGTGCACAATAAGTCTCTGCACCACTTCTGAATTCTACAGGATATTTTGTGTGACTTAGCCACCTGTTGTTTTTAATGGTTTTTTCCACTCTTATCCTCGCTCTTGTTTTCTAGTTCCACTGCTTTAAAGGCAATCTTCCAAACTCCTGGCTGGCTGGCAATGCAGATGCCCAGGGATGTGGCACAGCAGCTCCGTGTCACACAGTTAGCATCTCTGTGCACGGTGAGTTTGACCTGTCGATAAGCTGTGACACTTGGACCTGTGGATGTCAGAAGGTGCCATACAAATACAAGCTCTATCTGTTTGGTGGTTTCAGTCACAGCGATTGGAAGTGCTGGGTGGGAACAACAGCCCTGGGTAAAGGGCAAAGGGGAAGTGAAGCATCGTTCAGCAGGATCCCAGGAGACGTTCTGCCTCCCTCAGAAAAAGCCACGTTTACTCTGACAACGGAAATAGCCTAAGTGCATCATACGGAGATGTGCTGCTGCTTATTCTCCTTGCACCCATTTAGCCTACCTGGCCTTTTTGTCGTGCTGTCAATGACGTTTATGCATGAATAGGCTTGAGGGGATCTTTATGAGATCCAGCACTGTTAGGAACCTCATCCGGACCGTGCCTGTGTCCTAATGCAAAAAAAAAAATGACGCCCTGGGGACAGGACACTCAGGCAATATCTGTAGCATTTTACAGTGCCTTAATACTATATTCTCCTAGTTTAAAAAGTGACAGGTTCCTTAACTTGTTTCCTCAGCTCTTGTCCCACATGTTATCTTCCAGCGCTGGCATATATTCTACCACCAATTTCCCCTTGAAGTGAATGGAAATTGCAACCAGCCTGGATGATGCAGTAAAGTCTTTGAGGTCACAGTTAAAGCCCATGACTTGAAAACATTTTACTGTTTTGTAGCTCATATGTGGCCTGGTTAATTTTCTGTTGTTTTCTGTGATGGAGAAACAGTTGCTTTTTGTATGAAAGTAGATACCAAAAGAGCAGAACACCCAACTTGTGCAGAGAGCCCCAGGCACGGGTGAGCTAAGCGGAGACGCAGAGGCAGGAACAACTCAAGAACAGGGCACTGAACTTCTCACTTTCTCTATCACTGCAATGTCTGCATATTGTCCTGAAGGCACCAGCACAACAAGAGATGTCGTTTCATTCTTCAGTCCCATATCCCTGGGCAGAGAGCAATTTATTTTTGTTGCTTTGTATTTATGATACTTTGCAGCATGTGCTGGTCTCATCAAACATGCGGACAGCAAGCACTGAAACCAGCTGGCTAGTGATTTACCTGCTGCCATAGCTGATGTTCTCCATGCACAAACTCATCATTCACAATGCGTTTGCCATGCAGAGGGTTGGTAACAAATGAGGAATTACATGGATTTTTTAATTTGGATTTGAAAGATAGAGAAACTTAGAGGAACACTGAAACCAAGTAGGATTCTTAAGCTTCGAATCTGCCCCTTCAGAAATTATTCCTTCCTAGTATTTTGGACTATATTTCAGTCATTCTTAACAAAGATTCTCCTTGGTAAGGGAGAAAAAGTAGCTCTCATCCATGACAGACATTGCCGATTGTTTTGCATGTGGCTGTTTGCTGATTTGAAGAGGTCTGAGAGAAAATATAGAGAACCCTGATCAAGTGGTAAAACCTCCAGTTTTCCCATGCACAGTTTAATTCATCATTGCAAGACTCATCTGCAAATCTCAAACCTGTTATTCACTTTACATGAAATCAGCAATCATTATAATTTCATCTCAGCTGGAATATTATTTTTCCTTTTTTTTTTCTTCTCCTTTTGATGGGTCAGATTTAAACCATCTGCAAGCAGATGGAAAGGAAAAGTGGAATTATTGTTTTCACCAAAAAATTTTGCAGCTGTCAGGGTTTGTTTGACACAAGCCTGACGGCTGAAAACAAAGACAGGACACGTTGTCCCGGCTTGATATCAGAGAGTGTAAGAACTCTTCATGGCCAGCTCTTACTTGGAGAACTTGGGGCTAAATGAGGTAAACAAGATCATTACTTAGCCATACTCAAAGGCTTTTCAGAGAGAATTCTTCACTGAATTATGTACTGCTTTCCTGGGACTCCGTGAGACCCTGTTGGTTTTGGCGTGAGGGGGGCGACTCTCTAGGTGATAGTCACAATATATCAGATAGACCACTGCTTTGTGATTGACCTACCACATGGCAGAGGCTGCAGCCATCGCTTCCAGTACCTGTCATGACGTATTGCTTTTATAATGCAGTTCAATTTATGACCCCATCATTAACAACTGCAGCCAATGAAAAAGGGCTTAAAGCAGAGCTTTCGAGGAGGGACACCAGGAGCTACTACTCAAACTCTCACAGCGTGGACTAGAAGCTTACTTCACTGCTTCATGTCTGAACGCTAGTGGCTCCTTGGTGATACCAACGCTACTTCTTTTCAAAGCAGGCCTTTCCGCAGGACCTTAGTCTGTGTGAAAGCCAGATCCACCACTGGCAGCTCATGCATCTTGCTGCTGGTGTTCTTGTCGTTAAGGTTTGGAAGAGTAACTGTTCCTTCTGCTTGCACCAAGCTTGGCATCTTCCAGAAACATGAATAAGTTTCCAAAATGGACTAAAACTGAAATCTTCTTACACACTTGCAGGTGGCTTTGCCTGTAGAAGTGTGATTTTTTGTTGGCAATGTGAAGTTTATAGCTGCAAGGCCTTCCTGATATAAATTTTTTTTTCCGTTTAATGGCAGACTTTTGCTGTGGGTTTGTGTGTTTTGTTTTGTTTTTTTTAACTACTTCAGTATTAACATCAGCAATGTGGGCTAAGAAAGTTAAGAATAAAAATTTTGTCCTTTTCATCATGAGTTTTGAGAGTGATAAGCCTATGAAGTCATTGCAATGTATATATTTCTACTCTGAAGTTACAATCATGTATCCGTTGCATCTCCCAGGGCTGACACTGTCGTGTTGGTATTTATTCATGTTGTGGTTTTTCCGCCAAATAATTTGCCTGTATACATCTGTAGACAGAATGTGCTTGAGCTAAGCTAAAACTAAGAGAATAAGGCACTCATGAACTGTGAGCTATTATCTATCATTAAGTCATCGGAACCCTTGCAGTGCTCTAGTTTTGAGTTGCACGCTTGTTATTCTGTGGTTACTGAATGTGTTGTACAACAGCTCAAACTGAAAACTATTTTGGAAATAGTTCATCAGCTAGCTGGTCTTCTGAAACAGCTCAGAATGCCCAGCTTCACACCTATCTTGGGTTAAGATAAGATGGGACCATGCTGCTGCAGTTGTTATGATTTGGCTAGCCTAATATGGCTATTTCACCCATTCACGGAGCCAGAATCCTAACTTCAACAAGAACACCAAGACGTCAGAGATCTATTGGCAATTTCATCACAGGGAGCCCAGAAAAAGTAGATCACATAGACTAGAGGCCAAATCCTATTCATATCACTCTTATTAATCCAGTGAGTATAAGCATGTTGGAAAGAGTAACGAGATTTAGCATTAAGTGCGTCAAAACTGGCTTTCATAAAGGGAGTGTTTTCTCCTACCTCTGTGCTTGATATAGAGAGCTTAGACGTGTACTATTCACAGCCTTAGGGTGTTCCCAGCTATGTACTTTGCATAGTTATTTACACCTGCGCAAAGTGGGTGTGAAATACTCCCCTTCAGCACTGGTTACGCTCATTCGCACCCACTTAACACCGATGTCAAGGCCCACAGAAGTGGCCCCACAGACAGAGGAAAACCATCCCCAGCATCCTGCTGTCCCTAGATCAACCAAACTGCTCAGGACAAGCCGTGCCCTTGCTGTGGGTCGGATCTCCACCACCTCCCACAGTGAGCAGCGTGAGAGCCAGGCGAAGGAGCTGCGTCCAGCAAACCCACCTCTGCTCCCCTGGCAGCCGTGCTGCTGCAGGAGATCTGGTTTCTATGTTGTTTTCTTTGAAGGTCTGGAAAATAAGCCAATACTCACTTGTACGTTTATTCATTTACTGCCTATTGCTATCTTTGTAAATGGAAAAGAGAGAGAATACGAAATACTCTTAAGGAACTGGGGCTGTCCTAGTCTCTCTGAGCCATTCGTTTTTAGGTGGTTTTCTGCTCTCTGTAGGTTTAAGAGATTAATTCCCATATGGTGGGTTCAGTTGCAAGTGCCTCACTGTGATCTCTGAGCAAGCGCATCTGTAGCAATCCCTGTCCCTCCTTGAGAGAAAGGAGGACAACAGGCTCAAATAACAAGAGAACCTGAAATAAGCTAAGAAAGTGGCGTGAGAGATGCTAACTTACTGAGCTCTGAACTGATCTGTGGGACATTTTAAGGAGAGGAAAGCCTGAGGCCATCCAAAAGCAGTTAGTGGAGCAAGCATTGTGGGATACAAATGCAACTTGTAGCTGCTACGAGCAGTGCTCAGCCTCTGCCTCTCAGGGAGAAGATACAGATTTACACAACCCCTGCAAACAACCAGGTGTAGAGGCGTGCAGTTCTGCGCTGCCAGCGGTGCAGCTCTGCTCCGT
>VZSC01018821.1:199713-217360 GCA_013398225.1 Steatornis caripensis
TTTTTTTTTTTTTTTTGTGTGCTGAAGATTCCCTGTTAGGAATAAGATGGTCTGTTACTAGGATGATTAAAAACAGTTGGCTGACTCTGAAGTGAGCGCACTATATAGTATAGCACAAGGCATGAGATGCTCTGAAAAAGCTTTCTCTCATCTATGTGCTCTAGCATTGCACCAATTAAAAAGCAAGCAAACAAGAAAGGAAATGTATCTCCCCCTCCCCAGCCATATTTATCTTGAGAAAGCCATATTAATGTTGAAGCACTTGAATTATTTTGATATCAGTCTTAAAAGCTGAGCTGTGGTATTTTTATTTGGCTTCTTTTAATTGCGCTAAAAGATATGCTGTGCATTGAGACTTGTTATTAAGGATTAAAAATCTAAAGCAAAACATGTAGATTGCTGAGAGAGGATTTTTTTTCTCCAAGTGGACTAAAAGGATGTTGGTACCAGAGAAGTACAAGATTTGATATTCAAGACTTCATTCACTTTCTTAAAGGAAAAAAAAGTCCTTATTCAGAGGATATGCAAATACACTACCGCACAAGTCCATGAAGGACAGTACTTGGAGTGTGTAATATCTGCCTATTAAAAATAAGCAGACTGTATGTTCTCCGTAGTGCTTCCTTCTAGAGTTGTATTCTGGCACCTTTTAGTGTGGAGTGAAAATCATAACCAGCTATTCAACCCTATGAATGCAAGGAGGCGAGATGCCAAGACAGAAGCATAAGGCCATATGATTTGTACAACTACATTAATTAAGTTGCCCGATGACTCCTTGTGAGAAAGCTTGCAAAACAGGACCTGTGTGTATGAGAGTGATAAAGCAAGTGACTTGTGGTATACCTGACTTTTAGGGGTAACAAATTGTTTCCAGCTTGGTGCACAACACAAAAGTTACTCATAATTGCTGAGCGCTTAGCTGCATTTAGATGGCCCAGATCGTCTTATGGAATATACCTGGAAACTTAATAGTATCCAGGCCATTTTATTAACTGAAGTTGCTATTAACTAATATGAGTTGCTTAGCATTTCTGTCACTGGAATTTAGCCGCTTTTATGTCTGGATGATAAACCAGACATACTGAGTTTAGATCACTAAGATGCACATAAGGTGTTCAAATGTCCGTGTCCGGAGGCCGATCACAATGTAGCCAGGGCACTGGAGGACCCAGCACGCAGGCTAGCATTACTGGGGCCAGGTGGAAAATACAAGTGGGTTTTGGCCTGTGTTGAGCTCTGTGCTATTTAAATATTTGTACCTGAAATATCTGGTTAGGTTCAGTAGCAGTGCAACCTGCAGCCACACCTGTTTATTGGTGGGTAACAGTTGTTTTGACAGTAAAACTTGAACTTTTAATTTTGCTTGGAATGTGCTCTGATCAGCATTCAGAGATGTTCTTTTCCTCTCTCTCTGTCTCTGAATGCTGTCGAAATGATGTTATGATCTTGATGATAAAATCTAGTACGAGGCCATTGTCAGACATCTGAAGAGAGGCAGCAACATAGCTCTTCCATTTCAAAGGTATTTGGAATTTTCTGTGGATTAGCTTTGGATCCACGACTGTCTGTTTAAGGTTTCTTCTCTGTCCTTCTTAGCATGATACTGGCTCATAGCACAATATATTTTAACCATGAGAGGAAAGAAAAAGACCACTTCTGCTAAGCCACAAGCATTTTGTTCAGAGTTATGTTTTGATTCAGCTTCCTTCATCTACCCCAGACTATAATTTTCTTTGCTGCAAGCTCTGTGGGACTATGCACAACATATGTATATTTTTGACTAGTTATTTCAAAACAATCTTTTAAGCTTATAGAAGGCAACTTTGAATTTTAGTGGAGGAGAGGGAAGGAAACAATGACTTTACTTGGAAATAATCACGCTACAAGCCCAGTTAATGTTTCTGTTCAAAATATTAGGCACGGCTAAATTCAGATCTAAAGACCCATATAGACTTGGGGTGTGTGTGTGGAGCATTGCTGCTTCACTTTTTCACAGAATGGTTGAGGTTGGAAGGGACCTCTGGNGGAAATAATCACGCTACAAGCCCAGTTAATGTTTCTGTTCAAAATATTAGGCACGGCTAAATTCAGATCTAAAGACCCATATAGACTTGGGGTGTGTGTGTGGAGCATTGCTGCTTCACTTTTTCACAGAATGGTTGAGGTTGGAAGGGACCTCTGGAGATCATCTGGTCCAACCCTCCTGCTCAAGCAGTCTCACCTAGACCGGGTTGCCTAGGACTATGTCTAGGTAGGTTTTGAATATCTCCAAGGTGGGAGACTCCACAACCTCTCTGGCTAACCTGTGCCAGTGCTCAGCTGCCCTCGCAGTAAAAAAGTGTTTCGTGATTCACAGCCATTTTGGCTTGTAATAATTCCATGATGCATCAGTACAAATTTTGATTGACTTCAGCGGCTTCTATTGGGCAGATAGTAGGAGGGAGACAGTCAAGGCCTTGTAGCCTGAGGCTGCTGAGGGCAAGTGCTCAAAACCTTGAATTGCTTACCCTTTTTCTTAGGCTGCTGCATGGACTGAGAGCCAGCAGTAACGTCCTTGATGAGCACGGCTGTCCTGGCAATCCTGGCTCCCTGCCTCTTTCCCCACCTGTCTTCCTCTCCCATTACCAGGAAGCATTGCTGACACTTCTGCACGTGGATATGATTATCTGCCTCGCCTAATCATTGTGTATGTCCAGTGGTTATTACCCATTTCCAAAACTTTCCTTAATTTGAAAACAAATTTGACATAAATCATGTGATGTGAGGAATGGTGTGTGTGTTTGACTGCCTTGGCAGGTAGACAGCAGATGTAATGAGTGTCTCTCCTTGTACTCAGTGCATGCATTTCTCTGTGCAGAAGAGGGTGTGGGGGGGAAGTGATTTATACTCTAGTTTCAGAGGCATAAGTAGTTAGGTGGAGGGCTTAAACCTTATTAAAGTATGTCCACTGTTGCAAAGCAATGGCAACACCTGTAAGAGTAGGTAACTTTACATTTATACCTGTTTTAAGTCTCTGTGCAACCAAAAACAGTGAAATGCTCTTAGTGACAGAATGGGGCTGGAGGTGGCAAGCAGCTAGGAATCGAGCTTTGATCAGAAGCCAGCTGGCCAAGGTTTGGAGCTTTTTTGTTGGTAGCTTTTGGTTTTCGAAATGTGTCCTTCTGTTATGCGTTTAAACGCTTCCTTGCTTTTAGGCAATATGTGTGAGGTGCCCATTGCAAAGAACACAGTGCATATCCAGAAGCAGCATCAGCAGTTCAAGCCTATGTGAAATATTTTGGCTACTTGCCATTTTTTTTCCTCATGTATTTAATAGCTTTCTTAATGTCCCGGCTTTCTGGATTAGCAGAGAGACCTAGCGAATGGAAGGCAAAGAGCTCTGTGTGCATGCTCATGGGTGATAGGCACAAATTAGAAGGGCTGTGGGAAAGAAGCCCCCTGACGAACAGCTGTTGTGCCATGTGTGTGACTGTGTCGGGGAGGGGGAAGGCAGGTGTTTTCTGATCAATAACGTTATACTGCTCAGAGCCATCTTGTGGACGCAGTTATGGATTATGTCCCTTTCACATAAAATGAATTTATGCCTCTATCCCCATAGGAGGATTGGACTGCAGTGAATTATACTTGCGTAGTTACAGTATGGTTCAAATTATGTGAGCAGACAAGACTTATTTCCAGTTTTTAATGAAACAATAGGGACAGACCCAAAGACTGTCAAAATTAATGGCAGGATTCCTGTGGGCTGCTTTCCATTTATTCAAGAGTCACCTAAGAGGGCACTTTACCCTCTAGAAATAATTTTAAATATAATTTTCTATGACTCGTGGGTTTATTTTCCCTCCCAGGCAAGTGAAGAGGACCCCTATTATTGCTTTTGGGAGGTGGCTCAGACTCTGATCTTGGATGTGAATTCTTTGAGAATGTAATTAGGAAATACATCACTTCAGCATTTTTTATTGTAAACATACATCACTGTAATACACCATTGTTATGAAATAAATATCTGATATTCTGGAAATATGGAACAATCTCATTTGTTTTAAGAACAGAAGGAAGGCAACTTTTCTTCAAGATCACAAAAATATGCATCTTGCTGCTGAATGCATGCTTTGCATTAAATTCTAGAGTCAGTGGGTCTAGGCCCACGTATGTGTTGGCAAGAGTGTGCCTGACTGTTGGATGTGTGGTGTATGGAGACAACAACAATTCTGTGAGACTGATTAATAAAGATGGGCAAAACTTCTGGCTCTCCCTGAGAAGTAAAACCGTCCTTTTCCCTGCCAGTCTTGTAGATTGTTGAAAGGCATCTGTGGAGCTCACTTATATGCAGTGTTTTGTGATGCTTGTGTGCACATTTAGAAATATCCTTCCTTGTTGTGTCCAAGTGGAAACAAGTATCTGATACTGTTGCTGGTGCGCTATTCACAGAATCGCAGAACGGTAGGTGTTGGAAGGGCCCTCTGGAGATCACCTAGTCCACCTCCCCTGCTAAAGCAGGTTAGCCTACAGCAGGTTGCACAGGAACGCGTCCAGGCGGGTTTTGAATATCTCCAGAGAAGGAGACTCCACAGCCTCCCTGGGCAGCCTGTGCCAGTGCTCTGTCACCCTCACAGTAAAGAAGTTCCTCCTCACGTTCAGGTGGAACTGCCTGTGTTCCAGTTTGTGCCCATTGCCCCTTGTCCTGGCGATGGGCACCACTGAAGAGAGTCTGGCCCCATCCTCTTGACATTTTCCTTCCATAATTTGGTTTTCTGTTTCACATTCTTCCAGTGCAAAAGAAATTGTTGCCCCAGTTGGAAATCAATAGCACCTTGCATAGGCGTAAAGGCTTACTTATGTGAATCTCTCTGTACTTTTGGGAATTAGAAGTTTAAACTACTATTTGCCTGATCCAAGACACAGACTAGTTGAACCTGTGTGTTTGCAGCAGTTTTACCTGACCTAGTGTTTCCTCTTTAGTTATTTGCCACCTTTGATTTCCTGCTTTTTGCTCATTTCAGTGCTAACTACTGATGCATTTATCATTTTTAAGCAGTGAGTCCTATGAACATGGTTCTGCCTTATGCTGGCACAGCTGGTGACTGACTTTCCCTGGGAAAATTGTCATTTGTCAAAATAGAAGCATTTAGCAGAGATGAGTTTGAGGTGGTGGTGTTTTTTATAGCGTTTTTAAACTGAAATACTCTATCTCAAATGTACTCAAAGTACACTTTCATGGTCTCTTCTTTCCTTCTACCTTTTATAAATCTATATCTACTCGAAAAATTAGTCACAATTCAGGCAAAAGCGGACCTTTTTTTTTGTCCAACCAGATATTAAAGTTGAGGCCATAGGAATTATTTTCAGAATTTCCTTTTATGAGAAGTCAGATTTCTTTCGGTATAAATCTACACAAATGGCCAACATCAAAACAGTTGAATTAACACCCATGTCAACTTCTAGACCCTTTTCTCTGAAAGCCATTTGTCTGGTGCCATGGTAATCTAACTTTAACTGAGACAACAGTCTAGCTGAGATTGTGCAGAGCCCAATGTTTGAGCTAAATGGTACCCTCTGCATGCAGGTGTTGCCATGACAATATTTGGCTCCTGCAGCTTTGACAAGGAGCACTCAAAAGATGCACTCATGTCCAGCCTGGAGCACAAGTGAACTTAAGAATGGCCGTGGTCCTGGAAAGGTGGTGTTTGAGGCCATCCTACAACAACCAATCCACTTTCTGATCTCCTGCATCTTTCTTGTTGAGAAGGCTGCGCTGCAGAACTGCATTGTCAATGGAGGGCAAGACCCAACTACAAAGACCATGTGGTGTCCTGTGGTAAAGCTACAACCGGAACACAGTTTCCTGCTTGAGCAATAGCAGATTACAGAAAAAAAATGGAGCAACCCTCTCCTGGGTGGTACCCCAAGTGACTGTGGCCCTGGCTCCTGCGTGATGTCTGAGTACCAGCATTTCTAGTTTGACCCTGGATCTGCTTCCATTACGCCATCTGTGTTTCACCTTACACAGATCTATTTGAGGTGTAGGATAGGGCTCAAAAGTGAGGAAAGAAGGCAAATTTATCCCTGCTTTAAACTGACTCCAGACATAGACCCGCTGGGGAAGGGCATACATGGTGGCAGTGGCCTTTGGCTAAGAAAAGGGTTTAAATGTAACCATGCCCTTTCCCATGCACTTGAAAATCACATTTGAAGTGAAAGCTATCACTAACAGTGTAAACAACTCACAGGCCCTTGTGCTGCCCTGCGAATTAGAAACAAGCTCTGCAGCCCATCTCTTCCTCCTGTCCTCCATGCCATGCAAACGCGAGAGGAATGCAGGGAACAGAAGCAAGAACTAAATGTCCAAAATGCTCCTTCCTCTGAGGGGTCGTGTATTGAGGAAAGGTAGCATGCGTTTTTTTTTTTTTTTTTTTTTTTTTTTTAGCAGGAGGAGTTCATCTGCACCCTACCAGGAAGTCCTGTACTATTTGCTCTGTGGCAGATTCCATGTTAATTCAGAAACCTCACAGAGAGGCCCTTCCGTCCCACTGCTTCCAGAGAACAATATGAAAAAAACACATAAGAAAATGCCCGTTCTGAAGTGAGAGCTTGAAAATGAGCTGTGCTATACTGCAACTACGCATGGGCCTCAAAATGGTATTTGGTTACAGTGGAAGTTGTTTGTTTCTAGATCGTTCAGTCCCTCACTTGGTCTGTGTGTATACCTTCTCCTTATCACAACTTTTGCAGGAAAAAATAGTGTATAATTCAATGTTTCCAAGTAATTTTGGACATAATTTTCGTACTGAATTTACCAGTTCACAGTTACGTTTCTTGAAGTGTAGGAACGGAGCTAGTTGTATTTTGTTGTTGTTTCCTCAGCAATCATATTTATTAAAGCAGTCCTTTGGGAATGAGAGGTTCATCTTTCAAATTTACAAATAAAAACTCTTGGGATCACAAGGAAGCCCTTTCCTGGAAGCATCTAGAGTATGTGGCTAACACGTATCCTTGTGTTCCTGAGGCGTGTGCCTTAGGGTGAGAGGAAAACCTGTGTGAAGCCTATATATTACTTTCTTATTTCACACACATTATAAAAGTATACATGCACCTTTACTGCTTGCAACATTCATCACTTTGTCTGGCAAGTCTGGCTTTCCTTAGTGGTTCCTTTGTGCTCTTAAATCTCAGAAAGTGAATATGCATCGAGCTAAGCATGGGAGTCCTGGGTTCCTTCCTCCATTTGTTGTGGACTTTAACTTCTTCAGAGCAACTACTTAGTGTTTAACAGAACCTGTAATTCAACCTGACAGCCAAGCCCCTGAAGTTGTTAAAAATCCTGTTTTGTGCAGTGTCTTGTCTTTATCGTGGTGGCATCTGAGTGCTCTCCACAGCTAGAAATGAGCCAGGAGACTTCTGTTAGTCAATATAGTCAATAAAGTTTTGTCACCAACTCTTTCCAGAGGAAAGTTACTGAGAGAGATAGTTATTTACATGTTTGCTTTTTTTTTTTAAAGATCTGAGCGTGCATCTGTACAGAACACCAAAAGTTTGAGTGCCTTAGTTTTGTTGTCAATCTGGGTTCAGCTGATACTGAATTGCATGGGTTTTGGTCTGAATCTGAGAAGGATGAGGCAACTGTATTCAAGAGATAGTAGTGCTGATTAGAGCGAACGATAGCAAATGAGAACACAGTGCAAGACTTAAATACATAGGTAAACCCAAGCCTAACCTTGAAGGCTGTTACCGAGGGGCTGACTTAAACATCAGGATTCCTGGAGGAGAAACTTGAGAGACTCTCAAGTTTTGCATTTTTTCTTGAGAATGTCTATTTCTATTTCAGATTAATTCCAGATCCATAATCTTGTATGGAAAGGCACAAGAACTGTTGTAACTGGAGACAGATCATGGTCAGTGAGGAGCTGATGGAGTCTCTTACCTGCCATGGTCTATTACAGGCAGCGCTGCCTATGAGTCAGTGAGGAATGCAGGTCTTGAACTTGTGGTCTCTCCTTGAGGATCTCTTGGTGCATGCCCTTAACCATTGAAGACAGCTCTGTGGCAACTGCCTCCCAGAAATTATATTTGCTTTTGCTTGCAAATGTAACTCTTCTTGCGTGGGCTTAATTTTGGCCAACGGTTTCTGTTCTGTGTGATGAGCTCAACCTGGCACACATGGCCAATGTTGATTAAACTCTGACCCAAGTTACTGAAGAATTCCAGTAATATCTTTGAATCACCATTCAACATCTTCTTCTGTTTCCCCCGAGACAGCTGTAAAGCAGTTGAGGAAACCAAGAAGGGCTTGCGGTTTCGTTCCATTGCTCTTTTGTGTAACTGAGCCAGGGTAAGGTGGACATACAGCTAAATTTCTCCTCCTTCCTGTTGAGGGAGCAATGCTGTCTGTGTGATACTAGGCCATCCTCACTGGTACAGGTGTGGTGCAGTGTAGCGATACCAGAGTAGCCCAAAACTGCCACTTGGTTTAAACACTTTGGTGGCGGTCACTATCATCACTCTTGGCAGTTTGTTCCAGTGATTAATTACTCTGTTGTCTGCCCAAATTCCAGTCTACATGTGGATTGCAACCGTGCAGCTACAGAGATTAAGCCAGCCCTAGAAAACGGTCTCTTCCACCTTCGCTCATGTTGACTCATAGTTTGTAATATGTAGGAACTAATCAGGTTGATGAAATTCATCAAAAACAGGCCTGGCTGTACATTCACAGTAATCTACGTAAGAGATTTGGCTTCTGGCATTCTCTGTATCCTGGAAAAGTGGAGAAAATACTTGCTTTCATTAAAACAAGAAGCATGTTTATCAATTATTGCAGTTTAAAGTGAGTCATTAATTTTCCCTGGGATCACAGAGGACTAGCAGTTTTCCCTGGTCTGGTTTGATGGGAGTTACGAAAATCATACCCACAGAGCAGGAAGCAAAAGGCAGGAGGTGGTTCTGCCTTTACTGGGTTAGCTCCTGGATGCTGATTTTAGATGGATATTCTTGGATGACATTGCTTCTTATTCAGGGACATGTAAAATGTTCATAAAATACAGTAAAATATCCATATTGCAATGACAATTCATCCCCTGTAAATTTTGAGATTTCTAGGTTGAAACCCTTGGTACGACTCACAAATCCTGCTTAACAGAAACAACTTGTTTTACTATCAGCCAGTCCTTTGTAGGTTCATCAAAGAAGAACTTCTTTTTTCTTCTCTGATTTACTGTAACCACACAGGCAGAAAGATGGTTCGAGGTTCTGATAGTGCCATCTTGAACGAATTACCAATTTTTCCCTACTCCATAAGAAAAGACCACAGTGGTATTAGTGACACATCACATGGACCAAAAACTTCTGTGACTACATCTAAAATTTGATACATTTTGGCAAACCAGACATCTGCCTGAATGAACAGCAGGATTTATCTGTGTGTCAACTTCATGGTATAAGTGAAAAACACTTTTGCAATGACTTTTCCTTTTTTTAAATGATTTAAGATAAATACGCTCTGGGGAATATTTATTAATATTGGAAAGAGTGTCTGAAAGTCACCAGGGTATAGTATACACTTGCACTTCAATAACAGGTTCTACCTCAGTTGCATAGAAACAGTATTGACTTAAAAAAAAAAAAAAAGTGATTCTGAATTTTGAGGTTAGCAAATCTCATTACGCCAATTCAACAAAACAAAGGGTTTATCTGGAAACCATTCATATTATTCCAGACCACAAATCTACCAAATTAGTATAGGATTTATAAGATGATGTGCGTTTTGGGGTTTTTTCAGAAAAAAGTCTTACTTCATGGAGTTATAAAGTAAAAAATTTACTATCACTTTACTATTCTGTGAAAGTAACATCAAGATTTACAGCAGACTAAAAGTTAAATATTACTTTTGTTTATAAAATATCTGCAGATATACGTAAAGAAAATCGAGAAATTTCTATTTGGAGTGTTTTAGTCGATGGATGCATGTTTAGGATTAATGTGGGATGGGTGTATATATATATATGTGCATGTGCGTGTGTATATATATATATGTATATCGATATATATATTTTTTAAATTACTATCCTGAAAAGCATTTTTGACTCAAATTGATACATTAACAATTGATTTTCTGACTTCAGGATTAGTTTTGATTATATCATTGCAGAGAGTTACAGAAGCCAGAAGTTGTGGAAACTTCTCTGAAAGACAGCTGAAGACATATGAGGAATTCATAGTTCTGTAGTGCTACCAAATTACATACACAGGAAGCTTAGAGCTAGAACAATAGTATGGTACATAGTATTTACTGTATACGAGGACCTTCTTGCAAGAATCTAATTCACCATAACTTGATGTATTGTTTCTTGATGAATGGGAGCTCCGTAGTTTTTATTCACCCATACTTTATACACACTATTCTTATATTATCTTACATTCAACAGTTATAACCTTTAGAATGTTTTAAGATAAACTTAAACATTCACATATCTAAGTTACGCTCAGATCAGAAGAACTATTTAAGTATCATATATTCAGTCAATTGAAGCATTTTAAGAAATTTTTATTGGGTACCCTGACAGTGCTTGAGAGGGTTTTTCTTTTTTCTTCAGCCAGTAGGCCCACGTCATACAGTAATATTACTCTTGAACAACTTATTCAGTACTTGCAAGAGCTTCATTGAGTACAAGATTTCCTTGATAACATTTCTTATCTGCTTACTATACCTGGATACCAGTAGTGAAACTCCCCAGTAGTCCAGCACAGCGAATGGGTGTTGTGGATTGGAATGGCTCTCAGAATGAAAATAATTGTTTTATTGTTGGTTTTGCCCTTACAAAAGTAGTATCTTGCAGGCTTCAGCAATTATGCTTTCATTCATAAACTACAGGAATTTATTTTTCATTTCTCCTTTATACTTATTGCCTCTTCAATCACCCATTTAAAAAGTACAGTACGTTCAGTGACACTTTTGGTTAAAATTATTCAAACCAGAAGACAAACAGGAGAGTAAGAATTTGGAGTGGCTTCTTTTGTGCTTATGAGGATCTGGGACTCGTACACATGGATGCTTGTGTGATTCAGAATAGGTCTTTTCATGTTACCAGATGTGTTAAAATAACAATCTCAAAGATGTTTATTTAAGAATCAAAGTTAGTTCATTATTTTGGGTTTACTTTAGTAAGTAAGTAGGCCTTTAAGCAAGCCAGTCTGCTTATTTTGACTGAAGTATCCAACTTTCCCCTCTCCTTGTGAGAGAACAGAGGGTAATCATGCTGCAGCAATGCCAAGCAAGGTCACCAACATGATTTCAGAAGGACTTTGCTATTTAGAATATGTTGGAATATGGGTTGAGCCAATGTTTACTTTCTACTTTAAAAGTGCCTGTCCTCAAACACCAGATACTTACAGAAATGATTATAAATACAGGAAAAATATAAATAACGACAAAGCCTTTCAGATTAAGCCAGATTCCAAAGCATAAGTAACCAGCAAGAAGACAAATGTCTTCCAGCAGTCGTGTGATTTGTCTTGTTTCCGTACAGTTTTCTCCTTGCCAAGAAATTTCAGCAGGTAAAGTTGTTTTACAGGGTTCCTTGAAAGTTGACAGATTTTGGTGTGGGCCTGAGATGAGTGAGGAGGGGGATGAGTAGTGGGTGACCCTGAATGGAAACATCACCCCCACCAGTCCCCCCTGTGCATCTGGGAATCTGGTAGCATTAGCAGTCCTGCTGGTTTGAACTATAGCAGTAACTCCAAAGATAATTTCACAGGCTACTAATTTTCAGACCACACAGGTCACGGAAAGCAGGACTGGCAAATTGCATGTTCAGAGTATGCTTTTGTGCCCTAGAATTTCTGCCTGTGTCAACCCTGCCTTCCTGTGTGTTTAGGAGAGAAGAGAATCTTCCAGATGTGACTTGAAGCATCTACACTGGGAGGTTACCTCTCGCTATTGTCAAAGGAGAGAGCCAATGCTCAGGTAACAAAGTTAGAAGGTACAACCACCTCCAGTATGAAACACCAACCCCGGTGCGAACTACTTGATGCAAGCCATACAAAATATATCCTTCAGCACTGACTTTTCCCCCCAGTTTCCATGGAGATGGATGATCTGGCTTCTCGTTTTTACCTACAACTCTTCTGGAGAGGGAGGAACACAAATGAAAATGCACAATAATTTTCATCAATATGTCTTTTACTTCGTAGAAGATATATGCCCTGTTCTTAAGAAAAAGTCAAGAGAACACATTGATGATAACCCAATTCTGGCAATTTTTGTTTTCCATAATTCTGAAGTTGCAACAATGGGCTAACTTTGTGTGTCTTTCTTCTCATGAAATAGTTACAAATTATGTTTGGCTCCGCTGAAGTCAGCGGCATTGCCCACAATGGAGTGGGCAAGCTCCACGGGCATCAGAGCAGCCAGATTTTTCCCAAACTGCAACCAAGGGGTTTTCTTGTAGTGAACTGGAGGACAAAAATAAACATTGCCTTAGTGTGTCTTAGATCTCAAGCAAACAGTAATAAAACCCATTTCAGTTAAGCTGGATAAGCTGTGACTGGACCAGGAAAGCCCTCTCAGTTGCAGAAGCACTGAAATAATAGAAAGTATCTCACTCGCTTACTCAGCAGTTGACTTGCTACGTATTAGTGTACATGTTGTTGCTGTTCTGTAATAATGCATAGTAAAAATATCAGTTATGTTTGTCAGCTGAATGAAATGAAGTTGTGCATTGCAGTTAGTATTTTCATTCTGGGTTTCTTGTTTCTTCTCGTAGTAAGTGTCCTCTACCTTCCTCGATCAGGTTAGTCATGAAGAGTTTTTATCACTGCATTTGGAGCGGGCATCATTTTGGACAGCAATGAGTGCATAATATAAGTAATCTCACACCGTTGCCAGTAAGACAGTCTTAGAATTTTGTGTCACTTGTGACAATCAAAATGGGTTTATTAAACTCAGAGTTCTAGGATATAGGTTTGTTGGATTGTTTTTCTCTAAAAGCTGGTACTCGGTTATCACAAGTCTACTGGATTTTGCAGAAGTGGAAGCATACATGCTCCTGGCTTTTCTCAGTGTCCTGACAAAGTTGAGAAGCTTTGTTAAAAATGGTGGTTTTCTGATGCATGTTCCTGGTCTTGGAATACAAGAATTAGACATGCAGAAAATGGATTAACAGGCTGAATTCAGGTGAAAAACTAATGCAAAATGAAATTTCCTTTTTTATGAACTAAACTACAAATACAGCAAACTTGGGACAAGATGTGCCCTTACTTTTTGCCAAAAATTTTCCAAATGACATACCAGCCAGTTTGACTTGTGAAATCTGGGGGAAAGCCAAGGCTCTGCAACCTTATTACATACTACTACAATCTTTTCACCGTACCATCACCTATAGCAATGTGGCATGTTCATGCCTGAAAAGCTGGCAAGGGAGGTTGTCTATTTTTATAGTTGTGTAATAATAACTTAGACATATGCAGGTTCACCTAACTTTTTTTTTTTTCTTGGTTCATTCTGTGCATGAATGTGGGAAAGTTTCTCGAGATGGAGGAAGGAGATCAAAATGGAGGAAAGGCAAGAGTGTTTTTAAGTATCAGGAAGATGTATTGGGGGGGTGGGGTGGGGAGCCTCACTCTCCTAGGGCAGGGACAGAAAGATTTTCTTTGCCAGCCAGTGAGATCATTTGTCTATTGTGAGCCTGTGTCTACTTGGAGACATGCACCTTGCTCTGTTTCCGTAAGGTCCAGAAAAAAAGAAAAGCTAATTGCGTACTTGATTTTCACTATTCCTGACACACTATTCCTATGTTCTGCGAAATCAAAATTTTTCAAGTGGGGCAAGGCATGAGTTCAGCATTCAGGGGTAGGTACCTGCCAAATCTGAAGCCTTAAAAAAGAGAGAGAGGAGGAGAGAAGGGGAGCTGATTAATTCCAGCTCAATAAAGAATTTGACTGTATGTAACAGCTGGACAACTTATTATTTTTTACATGTGGACAGCCTCAGAAGTGTCCAGAAATAATAATGCAACATGGGTATTCAATGAGTATGAGAAATTTTTACCCAAAACAGTAAAGAGGGAGGGGAAACTTCAAGTCATTTAAAATAAGGTTTTGCATGAAAATACTGTCACAAATAGCTACTGCATGGCAACAATGATAAACTAATGCTAGGGGATGGCAGTTATGAACATCACAGTAACCTTTGACAGGTGCCAAATGAAATCTCTAAATCAACATCTGCCTTCAGAGGCTGCATATTCCCAAAAGGAATTTTCCCTCTCCTGCTCTTATCTCCTGTTCCATCCTCTTCTACCTGTCAACAGCTGTGAAGGCTGGCAAGCTGCCTAGAAGGCTCTGCGCAGTCTAAATTAAAGAGGCATGTTAATTTGGGAAGACTTCTTCAAACCTCTAGTAGGTGGTGGATATGCTATAATTCTGCCTCATTCGTGTTCTTCTTGTGAAGAGGTCCTCTTTCAAAGCATACATATATTGAGACACATCTGATGGGCCAAGGCTGATTTTTCTGTTCCCTAGGTTAACACTTTATTCTCTGATCAGATACTGGCTGTATGGCACCCAGGACTGTACCCATACGCTGGTTTTATTTTGTTTATTTTGCTGGCATGTAATTCTATTGACAGTATTGGTATGAAGTAGTTTTACAACGGCAAACATGGCTGCTCTCATTTTGGAGAATGCGTTCTGGAGCCAGAGAAGGTGCAGCCAGGATGGGAATGACAGTCCTCAGTAGAGCAAGAAGTCCTCTAGGCACGTTTTAGAGCAGCCTTGACACTATTCTAACCTGAAGCATGGGAAGGTAAAATGTCTTCCAGCTGCCTGCTGGATCTGGAAGCAAGAAACATCAGCAGCCTTCCCCTGTGAGGCCCTGCAGAAACTATGTGCAGTAGCAGAGGGAGTTGCTTAATTTTAAAGGAATAAAATCTGGGACGTTTTAGCGAAGTTTCAGAAATGAATTGCTTTGGATTTTGAGGTTCAGAAGAAAGCAAGAGATGGAAACCCTTTGAATAAAAAGAAAAGGGATTGTGTGAGCCTCTGTTTAGCTTTCCAAAATTTCTGCCAGGGAGGTCTATGCAAGATTGCAGACCCAAGGGAACAGCAAACCCAGTTGGCTTAAACTGGCTTTCCTGCCAGTTCACTGACAAGTGGGAAGTCCGAGGTTTGTAATCTCCTTTTAAGTTTTCTCTGGACTTAAGTTGCTTAGAGTTTGTTTGCTTGTTCCCCTCCCCCCACCTCCCTGCCATTTAATAGGAAAACCAAGGATGAAATGTTAAGTCTCTCCTCTCTTATTAAAATACCCCAAAACAAGTACAGAACAGAGCAGAGAGAAATAACCCCAGTGACCACTAGCCAAAACTCACAAGTAGTATGTGCATATCTGAAATAGTTGGTGCACTCGCATAGGAAATCGCTGGATATTTTACACCTCTTGCAGCGGTTTAGTAACTGGCTGTGGAAGCTCATTCCCCACTTGAGAAAGTCATGAATTATACAGTTTTTACATCTGTTGAGCATGTTGTGCTTCTCAATCATCCAACTATACTGAGCCCTAAGTTTTCAGGCTTCACAATGAGATCACTGTTTTCAAGCACGTTCTAGTGGCATTTTGTCAAGCCATGTGTGTTTTCAGGATGGGGGCAGGGAGGGAGGAACAAAAGTATGCTGCCGTTTCACAGGATTACAATCTACTTTTCATCCTACATAAAACTGCAACTGACCCACCAACAAGAAATATTCTTTGTGTACTACTTCTTCTCCCCCTTGAAAAGGTCTGACTGCTGTTGGGAAGAAGAGCGTGAAAGCGAAGCATATATATTTTACACTTTGGGTTTCAATACCTGATAATCTGAAAAAAAAACCCCAAACAAAACCAAATAAACTCAACCAAACAACCCTGAACACAACAAAACAAAGCCACAAAACTTCAGTCATCCTTAATCCTCCTCTTCATGTATTTATTTCACTGTGTGAAGACTCATTTTTGCTTCAGCTGCATGATGTTTTGAGTGAAACTCCGCTATTAAACAAGGGTTGACCATGTGAACCCTGTCACAGAGATTAAGGGAGATATAGTATTTTAATTTTGCTTAGGCACAGGCATAAGGAAATTGTGTACACTAATTAGCAGATTTTAAATCAAAGTACTCCAGGTTCATAATAGCAGGAGGTAGATTCCATAGAACTAAGAACAAACAACTTGGGAAGGGGCAAAGAGGGAAAACCTTTGTAGAAATTATCCGTGGATAATCTATTGCAGTGGAGACAAACAGAGAAATTAATACGTTTATCTTGAGTCACCTAGGACTCACTAAGATCCCTCCAGGCTGAACAATTCACAGGCGGATAATAATTCCTTGCACTGAATGGGTTTGATCCTTGCCATATAAAGATTTCTTTTTTTTCTGGAGACAGTCACTCATCACTTAAACAGCAGCCAGCCGTGGTAACACTTCCACTGGACAAAATTCAGATGCAGAGAACACAAAAGCAATATATGTGATGAATGCCCCTACTTGAGGCATAGGGGCAGCTTAAGATTTTATGCATGTTTTGTACTGGCTTTCTGGTTTTGGACTAAAATCCTCTTGCTTGTATAGTTTACATCATTTGGAAAAAGAGGAATGGGCATTCCCATCTAAACAGGTAACAAGCATGGCGCTCATGGAAAGGCATTTAAAATTATAGCCTCACGTAAAATAAGCTGGACTAACAGTTGGATCAAAAATGTTTCTGTATTCTTGCTGAGCAATAAAGCATGCCCCTCTAAAGGCAAAACTCTTCTAAAGCACTTAGAGCCTCAGTGCTTAATTCAGGTAGTCTAAGTGACCGTAATTCATATGTTTTCCCAGTCCTGTGTAGGGCCAGCTGGGCCCAGCTGCACTGTGGGCATATGACGAGGGAAAAGCTACACTGCTCCCTCCTGTGTCCTGGAGCAGATGTCAGACCCGGCTCTGGGGTATGTATGCTTTCCCCACTGTCCGGGGCTGTGCAGAGGAAGGGGCAGGGAAGAAAGCAGGTCAAGCAGGAGCCACGGACACCGCTACACAGCCCCTGCTTACCCGCTGAGCCGCAGTGCCCACAGCATCCTGCTGGTCCCGGGGCCTGCCCTAAGCCCCCTCCTGAAGTGCCCAGAGCACCTGCAGCTGCCATTTTGTGCCTGTGTTGATGCTCCCAGAGGAAGTGTCTCAGCTCAAGGACTAATCTTGACAGAGAGATCTAGCTAAAGTTAGGCTGAGCAGAGTTCACACCCACCGGCTATACCTGACCAATTTCAGCAGTTTCGTCTGTTAAGCTCAGGATAAGCCACACTATATGTGGACTGGAGAAACTGAACTGCCATCTCTTAGCTCATGTCTATAATACACTTAATTTTATATTTTTTCCTTTTTCTCTTTTTTTTTGTTTTTCTCTCTTTTGTCTTTTTTCTCTCTTCCCCATCCCCCTCGCCCCTTCTTTTTCCCCCTCTTATTTTTTATCTTCATTTCATAGAATCATAGAATGGAAGGGGTTGGAAGGGACCTCTAGAGATCATCTAGTCCAACCCCCCTGCTAAAGCAGGTTAGCCTAGAGCAGGTTGCACAGGAATGCGTCCAGGCGGGTTTTGAATATCTCCAGAGAAGGAGACTCCACAACCTCTCTGGGCAGCCTGTGCCAG
>VZSC01018821.1:217878-234143 GCA_013398225.1 Steatornis caripensis
GCTGGTCACAGGCCTCCAACCAGACTCTGCACCACCAATCACAACCCTCTGCGCTCTGCCATTCAGCCAGTTTTTGAGCCACCTCACTGTGCGCTCATCTAAGCCACTCTTCCTGAGATTTCCTATGAGGATGTTGTGGGAGACAGTGTCAAAAGCCTTGCTGAAGTCAAGGTAGACAACGTCCACTGCTCTCCCCTCGTCCATCCAGCCAGTCATGCCATCATAGAAGGCTATCAGATTGGTCCTTTTTTTTTTCTTTTTTTTTTGTTTGTTTGCTCACTAGCACATTCTAGCCAAGCCCAGCAACATCCCAGTGAAATTTTTAAGAGGATCAAATACAAGTTGTCTTTACCTTGCTCTGGAATGTGATTATGGCATTTCTGGTGGTAATCAACACTGTATAGCTGACAACTGCCTTCAGCAGGACGGGCACCAGATTTTGACACTGCAGCTGCTAGCCCCTAGTAGGGGCTCTGGGCTGCAAGCTCTGACACGGCCCCCACATGCGGTTGGCTATAACAGCAGGGCACAAAGATACGCATAGGGTGCTAGTAACCATGTAGTTGATCCGTGGCTACCTAAAATATCTCTGCCTACAGAGTGAGAGAGCCCACACCAGCAGTTTCCACAGATGCGCTGGAGAGTGGTGACTTGTTACCACCCAATAATGTGACTGTGGAAGCAAGAGCTAGGCCAAGGTGTAGGAAAAATCCCTCTTTGGGCACAACATGGTTGTGGTTAAAGTTCATAAAAATGCTTGCCTACCTGCAGCTAAACACAAGCTGTATGCTGTTTATATTTTAATTAAACCAGTAAATCCCTTTCCATATAGAACGAGACAAAGTTGAGGTCTCTGCTGATTCCAACTGCTACAGCTAAGTGTTCACGTACTGTTTTTAACTTTTGGGTACATAAGCGTGCTATGGGATTCTGATTAAACTTTAACATCTGTGGTGCCTCTGCCTTTTCTGTTTAGATCATAACTTTCAGTGTTTCCATTATACGTATGGACGTACCCTGACCCTGGCATGGTTTCTTTATCCTATCGCAAAACATCCTACGTACCCAGTTTGGCCAGGATGCAGCTATACTATTAAAAATAGGGAAAAAGTAGCCTGCGACCTGTATTCTACTTGGCATGTAACAACTGAATGTAAACTGATGTGCAGAAATCAAAGCTGGCTGGAAAAAATAACTGTAGATGGATGAAGTTCAATNCTACATACCCAGTTTGGCCAGGATGCAGCTATACTATTAAAAATAGGGAAAAAGTAGCCTGCGACCTGTATTCTACTTGGCATGTAACAACTGAATGTAAACTGATGTGCAGAAATCAAAGCTGGCTGGAAAAAATAACTGTAGATGGATGAAGTTCAATCAAAGAAATTGTTCACTGTAAATAACTAAACTACATTTTGATTTTATGGTATTTACATTGAGCTCAGTCACGACAGGAGTTAAGAAAAGAGATGAAGACCTGTGGGGGGGAGGTTACGGGCTAATATTAGCTGCGCTGTTTTGTTTCAGGACACTGTCACAAAGAGGATGAGAAGCTAAAGCATCTTTGGTATTACCACTTGCATGTTAAATGGGATTCCCTCCTTGAAGATATTTTTTATGTTGTCAGAGGAAGGAAACGGCAGCTGCGAAGTCGGGCTCCTCTCATGCCGACCACAGAGCCTGCCCCACCCCCCTTGGAAATCTATGCCAGATGCAGGAAAGAATGAGCAAGGGTTTCAAAGTGGACACTCAGCATATGGGAGGGAATATGTTAGCAACTAGAAAGCCTTGGATAATTTCAACAACTTTCAGTACTCAAAGCGGTTCTTTAAGAAAATCCGCTCTGAGGCTCTCAATGGTGGAAAATAAAGAGCTATATGTCTTCTTCCTGTCTACATGGAAACGGAGTTTAAAACCAGCCTGCTGAAGGCCTCTTTTTAGATGTTGTCTGCATGCTTGCTGTGAAGCAGAAGTTGTAAATGCTGGGTTTGGAGGAACAGTAAGCCAGGGTGATGAGGTACCTACAAGAAAGCAAAGGTTTTCTGCCAGCCTTGAGACAGCTAGGCATTTTCTAGCTCCCTGCCTCCAGAAGATACCTTGACTCCTCAGCCCTAAGCTGTAGCTATAATGACAGGTGTTGATTAGAAAATAGTAAGCATTTTCCATGTAACAGAAAAACTCAATAAATGTTTTGTTTAAAAATATGAACAGAAAGGTTCAACTAAAACAGCTGAGCACCCAGAAGTCCAGCTTTATTTTACTTTTTTTGAAATGTTTTGATAAATTCTTGGCTTTTAGAAACACAGATGAAGTATTTTGGGCTCACTTAGCTATAGAGAAAAAAGGAAAACCTGAACAAAACACAATGTCTCCAAAAGTATCCATTTCAGGAGAGGCCTTTTCCTGAAAAACGTTTTGGTTGAAAAAATGTGACCATCTACATTATTGCGCTAAGTATAGAAAGTTAATACAGGGCATCTCGGCTCTGCCATGAACACTCCTAGTGAATGGGCTTGCCCTGTCCCTCAGATTGGAACAAAACCACCAAGTGAATGTCGCTTTTGGTGCGCTGCACAGCCAGAAGTAGATACAAGCTGGAGAGAAAGAAATGAGACAGGCATGTAAGGAGTAGAAGAATGAGGGCAGACGTCGGGATGTAAGATTAGATCTACTGAGAAAGAACATTATTCTTCAGCTAGGAAGTAAATCACAGGTAGAAAGCAGAGGGGTAAAACAACGTCAGATGCTTAAAGGAAAATGTATGCTTGCTGGTTCCTAGGCTTCAGTAATAGACTTGTGCTCTCTGGTGCTCTACTACAGCCATCTTTGTAGTGCCTTAGTTTCTTGACTCACTAACTGATAAACAATTTTAATGACATGGTACTAGGGATGTTTTCTGAAGAGCTTTTCATATTTTCTATCTTCCAGTGTTGTAGCAAATTGCAGTTATTTAGGCACAGCTGCTGCCTGCTCCAAGTATGCTTATGGTGTCAAGGTAGGCTGTATGTTCAAATCTGAAGGTCAGGTCACAGAGCTCCTGCCATCAGTAATACACTTGTTTTTCTCTTGTACAATGTGCACCTTATTCTTCTTCATGAACAACGGATTGAAGCTATACCCTTATTTCAATTTACGTCACTATTGGATGTAAGTGGAAATATTATATCTCATTGTAAGTGGGGACATTTATGCTTATGTTTGGTGTTGTCTGCCTATCTTGGATATACTTAATATTTGAGCCGCACACAATGTAGAAAATTATATTAGGAATAACTCCTTTCTTGAGTTTCCTAGCTGGAAGCAATAAACCTTTTTCTATAAGCCATGCCCAGATGTTCCTGGGCACTCGGAATCAGGAGGGTGCTGCAGCTCTCCAGTTGCAGAATGGGTCTTGGTAGGAAAATTCTGCTTTGCCTTTCATATTCAGCAAGGACAAGGACTGCCTTTTTGAAAACTTCTCAAGCTAAACTGTATGTTAGAAACTTTGCCCGAATAGTTCATAGCAGGTTTCAAATACAGTGCTCAGCAAACATTAGCTTTGGTGCTGTAGTCTGCTGACTGAGAATTACAGTTCCAAGAGTCATTTAAACACAAGATTAAACAGAGATATTCTTTTAAGTCCAATACAAAGACACCGAGACCATTATTATAATGATAGAGAAGGATATGTAGTCTGGGAAAATTCGTTATGATCATCCTTGATTAGGATATATGTTTAAATGCATTAGTAGACATGGAGCATTCAAACTGGTCTGCTAGGTCCTTCTGTCTGTTGCTATAGGCCATTTTTAATTTGAGTTGCACTTGGTGCAAAACTTTTCAGCACCTTCTGAGATGTGAATAATTTTTGGTCTTCATTTGGGAAGGCTTAATTCTATGATGTCAAGTTGTGGAAAAAACTTCACAATGGTACTGGTAACAAATCTGTAAACAGTGTATTTCTTAAAGGCTGAACTTTAAGGACATCACATGGAGGATTATGTTTTTAGCAAGGTCTGCTTTGATTTGACCCTGTACTTTTTAAGTCTTGCTTCTTCCATATCTTTTGAAATCTCCACTTTGTTGCCATAGAGTTATAAATGTGATGGAATACTGAATTAAAGGATACAAAGAAACTTTTTTTTACTGAAGGATTTTTAGCCTGCAAGGTCTAGACACTGGTAATAGGCCTAGCAAATCTCTTTCAGATAGTGAAAATTGTGCAGTAGCGTAACAGTACAGTTTGTCATGTCTTAACACTGTATTTCTCTAGGTCTTGCTTACTTGACCCTCAGATTCAGAGGACAAGACACTAATTGCATTAAAATCTAAGCTAGGAGAGGTCTAGAAATATAGACAGTGTGTTGACCAATGGCATCTAAATATAGATGATTGCATTAAAACAGAAAAACAAACCCAGAGAAAGAGCTGTTTATTTTTAGTTCTTTGAGATTTCTCTTTTTTTTCCCCCTTAGTAGTTTTAAGTTCAAAAACTTAATACCTTTTGCAGAAAAAAATCCACAGCATTACAATAGCAAAAACACCACGTCCTTTATAATGGAACACCTATTCAGGATATCAATGGGTTAGATGAGCCTTTCATAAAAGCATAACAAAAAAAGGGAAAACTGTGCTTATCATTTATAGGAACACCTCCCAGATAAATTACAAATAAGGACAGTTCTAATACTGCATTCCATTTCAGTCACTTCTACCAAATATATCGGAAAGGATGTTGAGCATGCTTATGATCTGGATTAAATCAGGAAAGTCATCTAAAGACAGATTTAGATCTAAGGAGAACTAGGACTTAGTAAATTCACTTTAATCTGGTCTGTGGTACAGTAACAGCTTTATAAAGAATACAATTTGAGAGACTTCTGAATGTTGCTGCTCAGTAAACAAAGTCCTTTGAGGTTTCTTTCTCTGGCTGTGAGGGGTGCCCCCCTACTATTTATCAGATGGTTTAAAAGAAAAATTGTGTTGCAAACCAAAGTATGTAGGAGTAGACTATTTCCATTAAAACTATTCACGGAAAACCCACCATTTCCATATTCTTCCTCCATTCTCTTCTGCCTTAAAAAGGAAATCCCATTAACATAATGTGATTAAAACAATTCTCAAAAAGAAAAAAATATTCAACATGAAATGTGGCCTTGAATTTCTTTGAATATGAAATTCTATGGACTCATGGCAGGGATGGAGGAGAGACAGTGAATTCAGCAGATTTTACCCTTGCATTGGCCTGTAGTGATATTTGCTGTAAAGCGAGAAATCTGGAAGTTCATGTTTGTGGTACTACAAAACCGAGAACATGTTTAAGGAAAAACAAATCAGAACTAAAACCCAACTCCCAAAATAAACCAGAAGGGTTCTTTTAGACATTGATGGGAAGAAAGCTGAGCATCATAATCTGTTTTGGAAAAAAAAGCTGACCATCACAGTCTGTTTTGGAATTTTACCCAATCTATGTGTAATTTCTCCTCTGTGCACCTCCCCCCCAAGTCTTTCTTCCCAGGATAGTTGAAGGACATGAAGAATTAGGCCGGGTGGAAGGCAGGGCACTTAACACTCTGCATGCGGACTTACTCCTTTGCGTAACTCCTTTGTGTGTTACAAAATTAACTTTCAGATAGTGAGCTGACTATCTCTATAATCCCTTCACGGCACTGGAATTGTCCAGATGGAGCTGTGTAGGGACCAAAATCTTGGTATCAACTGGTTCCTCTTGCTTCAAAATACTTCCAGCATTCCCATTTCTACATCTTCGTTAATGCCCTGGATATAATTTCTTGGTGAAGTCTGGTGCTCAAGTCTCTCTGAGACTGCCCTTCAGTGCATTAAGTTCAATGTGACGTAAGTATGAACGGAAGAGCCGCTATGAATAGGGCCCTTTTCCAGAATAAGGGCCTTCTCCCTTAATATTCAGAACAGGCTTTCTAACCAGCCTCTGTAATTATTCTCTAAGCACAAATAGATTGCCTTATAAAATTGCCCAAATCATGGATGTCATGAGGTTTTGCCACATACTATATTGTTAAATCAGTCATGCAAGTAAAACTAAATTTCTGCATCCAGATCTGTTGGAAGTTTGGACCGCAAACTGGATCAAGCTTACTTCCTTGGATTTAGGTTTTCTTTTCTTCCCATTCTTTGGGACTCACACATATTTCTCACGTATGCCACGAGTACGGTAAAGTAGAGCCAAAAATTAAAGTAGTAGTTATTGTGCCAATTTTTTCTGTCAAAATTAAAACTGTTCAGTCATAAACATGCTCACACAAGATGTTATTGTTTTTAGTTTAGGCCTCCATTGTAGGAAAACCCTGTCTCTGACAGATACTTAATCCTTGAGGTTATTGAAAAAAGCTAAGGTCTGCCTACAGAGATGGTCTCAGTCGACAAAAACTTACAGGGTTGATTTCGGAAATAGGTAATGCAAACCCATATCCTCTGTTACTCAAAGCACGTGATGAGTTGCTCACTGCTGTCCTTTCTCACTTAAGCAGCAGAGAATCTATGAACAGTAATAATATTAAGTATTCAGCCTGGCTTGAATTGTGTTTTCAACTTTGCAAGTAAACGCATTTACACTTACATTTTATACGTGACAGTCTTTGCATTTTCCCTGCCTAAGAGCTGTAGACATCTGCATAACTAAATGCTAACATTCTGTTGTTAGAAATTAAACAACTTCATCAACCTGCTGGCACACTCTGCTGTCTCATTTTGCTTGCAATCACACTGATAGCTCTCCTGAGGAAGACCCCTCCAGTGAGAGCTAGGGAACATCAATACCTCACAGAGTATACTCACATCCTCTCCGTTTAAGTCCTAAGTGATAATCAACAGGAAGAGCATCAAGTAGTGATAAGTAGCGGTGTTAAACCAAGCTCATAGATCTATCCATTAACCAAAACCCTCTGGGTCTACCAGTGGTTTTCCACAGGCTTCATCAGGCTCTAGATCATGCCCGAGTAGATTTTGGTCTCAAAGAAGATTAATATTAGTAAAAACTGTACTGTACCACCCAGGTATTCTTCAGCTAGCTATTGCAATATCCTTGTCACACAAGCATTAGTGGTCAAGGAGAGGGACATAATAGCTGTCTGCTTGCTGGACTGATTGAAAGCCATAGTAAGGTAATTTTCTGAAGTATACTGAAAAGATGTGCTTTGTAACACCCTAGTTGACTGCACTGTAACTAATATGTTTTAGTTAGGCATTAAATAGGTTGCTCTGTATTCATCTGTCAATAATATCCCCATAGCAGCAGCTGCATCAAACTGATCTTATTTTCATGGCAAAGGTGTGTTGAAAAGGAGAAAAAAAAAAACCACACCAAAAAATGTTCCTACCCTTGGTAAGACTGGAAATGCTGAGGGGTGAAATTCAATAATCAATAACAACAGAAAACACCAGGCGAGGGAAAAGCATGACACATATCCTGAGAGGAATAGTAAAATATACCCAGTTTATATGGTTAATCTTCTCTGGAGGCTTGCTCTGCAAATTTAAGGAAGATTAAATTTCAGATATGCTGTTTCTTGTTTTTTCTGGCAACAATAAACTTCATTTTGGGGGAGGTGGGGGAGGGAGAGGCTGAGTGGGGAGAAAGAGCCACAGTAAAGTGTCTGCTGTCCATGTAGTTTTGCCAGACTGCTGTCTCAATTGAGAGCTGTGATCGAGATTTATTGGGCTTAAAATATGAAACAGACCTTTCATGTTGGAATTCTAAATATCTTCTTAAGCAGTAGTGAGTACCACCAAATGCTTAAAGGCAACACACCAGAGTTCAAACCCACACAATAGTTTCTTCTCTCTTGTGAACGAGCAGATTGTAGGAATCTTGTTCCGTCTTCTCATTTTTGAACTGGGGAAAGAGTATGTTGGATGTTATCATCATCACCTGAGAATCACTTTGGGTTTTTTGTATTAGATTTTGGCTCAGATGGTCGAGATTGCTAGTATTTGAACATGTGCATTGAATGGACAGGTTTATCACTTAAGTTAATAAAGAAAATGCTTGAATGCTTGCAAGATGTTTGCATCTTGGTAGCACATTTTATTAAGCTCTTAGTTATGTAGTGGCAGCAGGAACAGTTTGGAAAAGATCTAGACTATTTGTTTCATGCCATTTTGCCAGCCTCCTGTTCCTCTGTTATGCCAACAGCTAAGTTCTACAGGAAAAATAAAGCTCTCTGCAGGCGAAATAAAACCAGGGACGATGTTTTCTCTGTGGACCTCAGGGGTTAGAGAGCAAAATGCAAAACCTTCCTCCTTTCACTACTTTTCTATCATTATGTTTTAAAAGTATGTTCAGAAGAACTTGTCTTCTCCTTCAGCTTATTTAGGAGGTGCAGCAAAGAGAATATATTAGGACTGTTAGGCTGTACAGTATTGTTTATGCTGAGATCTGACTAGGCTGCAGGTCTGGTAGCAGTTACAATTAATTTTTTGTATCGGATCAGTAGATTTGATTATTGTAGTTTTTAATTATTGAATGGAGTTCCAACCGGTGATTGGAGCCTGGATTATTGTTTTTCATTGGATTATATGAAATGGGTCTTCAGTAACAGTTCTATCAATGATATGTAAACCAAGCAACCTATTGAGTGCCCACTGAACACGTGCTCAAGGATTTTGTTTTCAGCAGCTGTCTCAGCAGCACTAGGTAATTGAGAAGAGAGCAAGTACTACAAGCCATCAGAAAAAGAAAGAGTACAAATTTCCATATTTTTCTTCCCTTGACAAAGAATGTCACTCACAAAGAATGAAAGAGATTGGGATGAGTAGAGAAGTCCCTTTCTCTGCTGACTGGTAGGTACCTAACAACCAATACACAAGATTCATCACCCGAGTTGAATTTCTTCTTTGGAGAGGCTGTATTTCAGCTACGCCCATAAGACTTTCACATGCCGTTTAGTTGCCACCTACACACTTTTCAGTTCTTCAGTCTAAGAAACTAGACTGTGTCTCATTAGATTACTCCATGTTAGTCTGCCATAGTAGACTAACATGGATGCAGAATCCCAGTGGCTTTGTCAAATGTAATTCTGTTATTAACTCCTGAAGTAAACAGTACTGACATGTCTCCTTGAGTTGAAAAAGACACCAGGAAGATCTTAGAGGTGTTATCCAGACATTTCTACTTGAGCTTAGGGGATGCATGCGACTCAAGGATAATTCAGAAGTGTTTTTCTTCTCTTACGCATCAGAATTTTGCACCAAGAATGCAGCACACTGGGGCTCTGTAATTTACTCTGCCTGTGGAAAAACGATGAGCTGCATTTAGATTTGCTTGAAATGGCTTGAGATGTTCTTAGCTGAAGGATGATGATGCTTCTGAAGCTGACTAAAATCCTGTGAAGGATCCTTCACTCTGAAGTTCACTTGCCACCACCGCTCCAGAGCCTAGATTTGTTAACATTCCAGGCATGCTGCAGAGCTCATAATTTACACAGTCTTTTGACTTGGAGTGGGTTGAAGAGTGATGAAGATTGAATGGGTTCATTATAATTGTTGTTTATTTTAAACAGTTATACATCTCTTCCAGCTTGGGTAGTCTTCATTGGGCAGGTCATTTATAGTTTTGCATTGTGAGCTTTATTCCTTTTCTTTATTTGCGGTGGTTGGGCCAGATTTAGAGCAAAAAACATTGCCCTTATTAATTGGACAAAACATTCTCCTTGCAGTATGTACTTCAGTTTCATCTGTTGTAAGTGGTATTTGAAGTTATATGGTAAAATTATCTGGTTTTTCCAAAATAAGCGTATGGTTTTCCTTATACTCTATTTTATACGCTGTTTCTCTCAGGCTACAAAAAGCACTGCTTAATAGTTAGAAAACTTGATGTGAATAAAGAGACCACGAAAATCCAAAGCCCCTAATGATTCTTCTGTGAATGCTATTAGAATGGAGAAATATGAGTTCTCTGTGCATAATAAATGCTGTAGACGTGCTGCATTATTCATGCACCATCACTGGAGGAAGGCTTGAGTTTTGCTGCAAAGTAAATAATAAGTAAATTGCAAGGGGAAAAAATGTAAAAAAAAAGCTCCATGTGTGTTCGATTTACTCTCAAATTTGATATGTGCAACAGAATAGCTGGTGGTCCAATTATTCGTCCAAAATCCTAGGTCTGGAATAACGAACATACTTTGGAATCATTGCATTCCCCTATGCAATGACCCTGATCCACTTTTCGTTTCTTGTATAATGCATGCTGCATGGCACTACAGCTCAACAGTGGTCTGACATTTGCATTGGCAGCAGTAGGATTCCTGGATATTGGAAGAATGACAATAGCCAGTGTGGGAAGGAATGGGTGACACTCAAGACACTAAACAGATGTAAAATATCTTGTCATTCTTCTTAACAGCTGTCAATCACAGGCTCTTACTAAACAAGACACCCCTGAGGGTGAGAGCTAGCTACTCTGTTGTCTTGTTATCTTCACAGAAGCTTCCCAGCAGGAAGCATGGTGGGACAGCTTACCTGGGAAACTCAGGCTTCTGCAACCTATATCTTTTAGACAAGTCTATAAACAAACAAGCATGGAAAGCGGGAGCTCCGTTTCCTGGAGGGCCACTTGGCAGGAATGGACTCACTGGAGAACTAGCCACAATGGAATTAGCATCCAATTTGTATCAATTCCCATTAGGGTCAGACCAACCCATGTTATCCTATTAACTTGCAGCAGTTAGAGAAATACACAGATGTGTCTGTGTTCTGAAGACCAAGACAAAGCCTTGTTATGCTTTTTTTTTTTTTTCCCTTTTCCCTCCAATGGGATTACAATGGTCCCTGTTGTTTGTCTCAGTGTTCCTTGATTGACAATACCCTAGGAGATGTCACTGTCCTTGCTCCATGCATTGTAATAGCCTAGGGTACCAAGGGTGCTTTAGGACCTTCGTCCCCTCTTTTTTTTCAGGTGTTATAAATGTCTGTCACTGCACCACAATGACGACCTCTTGTTGAGCTTACATGTCTGATGCTCTATCAGTCAGTGTCTGAGGGAGATGCAAGAGAAAACTTTAGGTAGTGACATGAATAGAGGGCAAAGAAATAGGGCAACTTTATTATGGACTGTCATCAGAAAGTAGCATGTGTGGAATGTCAATTTAATAATAGAATTGACAGCTTTTCTCTGGTTTCCGCAATGCCACAAGTGTTTCTTTGACAGTTTAAAAAATAGGCCCTTTGTAGCAGTCAGTGAGTGGCACTACATACATTTGCGAATGCCCTGCATAACTGAGATTCCCCTAAATGCCACTGTCCTAAGACAAGTCCCAAGAATCCTTCTGCATTGACTAAGGGTAGGGGTGTATGGAGACCTGCTGAACCTAAGCAATGTAAAATATGATGTACAGTAGCTGGGAGGATGCAGAATAGCTAAAAAGATGCTGAGTTACCATTCTGTCAGGAGGGAGTTTCTAAAATAAAAAGGATGCATGTGTCATGGTACAAGTTGCTACATAACTGGCCATAAATTTTCAGATTTCCACTGAAAATCATTTTTCCATTTTTCATTCAACATGCATTCACAGAAAGCTTCCAATTGCCTACCACAGAAAAATACTAGCATTCAGTGAAAAACTGGAGGTCCATACCTTTTCAATTCAAAAAATTCAATTCAAAATTCAGTTCAAAAAACCACAAAGTGAAAGAAATGAAAAAGCAGAAATTTACATGATTTTTCCCTGATTTCTTTTAATCCATGGAAGAAATTGTAACTAGTTTCTCTGGTTTTGTGATTATGAGTACAGCTGTTTTAGAAAGCAAAGCAAATAGTCTGGGGAATAATATTGCTCTTCTCCAAGCTGCAAACAGAAGAATAAATTAGAGATCTCTCTTTTTTTAATATGTTCTTTTCAGTGTTGAATTTGACATGAATTATCTTAGCAGAGGACAAGGCATATTTCATAATCTGTTTGCAATTGTAAACCCATAGACTTCAAGATTTTTTTTTTATTACAACTCTAAAATGACAAATAGATACCACACCTTTGTTTAGGTGTCAACAGAGTAATTTTTCTTCCTCTTCTGAGGAACAGAAACATTCTAGTAAAGGAAAGATGACTGAGTGGAGTGGAAAATTGAGTAAAATGAAAACTGTAATGCCTGTATTTTGGAAGGTAGTTTTTATTCCTTTTTCAAACAAACATATGCTAGATCATTCATTTTAAACATTGGACTTCTACACCAAGACTCAAAATTTAAAAAAACCCCACCCAACCACCAAGGATTTCCAAATGGAAGCAGGAAACATCACAACCATTATATATATATGTATATATATTGAGAGAGAGCCTGAGAGAGAGACAATGAAAACAAAGCACCATTTTATGGAATTAAACCAGTAGTTACACTACTGGAGCAGACAATCTATTCTAAAAGGCATATAAATGATGATGATGATAGAAGCTTACAGTGCACTATAAGTAGACATCTACGTAGATGATGCTTCATAGCACAATTTACCTTTCTCCATGGGCATGGGCTTTTTAATTAATTTTGGTTAATAAGCTTGGACAGCTTATTTGCCTGGAAATCTAAGGAGAGAGCCATCCAACTAGGTTTTACTAATTTTCCTGTAACAGTTTTCTCACACATGTGGACAAATATATGGTAAACATATAGCTAGATGAAAAAGGAAAAGCATGTTTCCTTGCCATTTGTTGCTTTAGTAAATTTGGTTCTACTTCATAGATGCAATTGACAGTCGTCAGTTGAAATTGAAAAGAAGGAAAGACAGGGAAAATGCATCAAGGTTGAGATCCCTTATACCCCCATATGACAAAGCTAAGCAAGCAATCTTTGTTCAGATGTGTTCAGAAAAAGCAATAACTGAGTGTGAAAACATTTTTATTTTCCATGAAAATTAATTTGTTGGCAAGATTTGCAAAATAGCCTTAAGTTTTCATCCTGTGGCTATTTCATGAGGAAAACAACTACTCATCTCTGTTATGAGATGATAGTCCCATTTCTCAAGTGCCAGACATACCTACTCTAATCAGGCTGTTCGGTAATTTTTTAAATTTTGAATTTAGTAGCATTTGGACCTAAGACAGAAAAATAACCGCTTAAGGATTTCTTCACTCTTCTGGAAGGAAGGAATCTTTCAAGACCTCTGTGGTATCACAGGTTACTAATAGGTGCTATCTCTCTTCCTTCTTGTGTCAGGGTTTCATGCATTATGAAAGAGAAGTCATCCATTACCTGGTTCTCAGAGGTTAACACCAGTGTTCTTCTTTCTCTCTCTTCATTTATTATGGTTTAGAATTAGAACATTAGTGCACTTGTCAAACGTAAACTACATCATTCGTTTCCCTTTTAAACATTCGGTATCTTTGAAGTGAAAGCTTTAGTCAGACAAGCTTAGCTCAGAAAACAGGCATAGCACTACAGTGCTGTCACTACTAGGAGCTGAACCACGGCCAGTTTAGGCAGTATTATATCACTGGAATTAAACTCGAGAGAAAGTCTTTAAGAAAGAGAAAGAAGAAGAAAACAATATTCTTCTTGTTTGACTTTTCAAATTTATGGCCCTGTGCAGTCCCGCTGTCACTTCCATTATGCAAAGAAGTGTGTTTCTTTCTTTGGGTATATGGAGCTTCCAATTGGATGTTGTCTCTAGTGCGGTCTTTATGGGCTACGTTACATGAGGTAGTTGCGTTGTGTTTAAAGAGAAACCCATCTTCACAGTGGCTGCAGGAGACGTCCTGTCACTGGGGGAAACAAACTCCCTCAGAAGAAATTTTTGTTCTTCAGAGGCTGCAGCCAGAGAGGAGGAACACAGTATTAGACCCTTCAGGGCTATGCCCAAAAAGCGAAAAGATATGCCACCAGGAACCGACAGGCTTTGATAGGCTTTTTCCTGGGCTATAAAGGTTGGTACACAGTGTGGTTGTAAGCTCAACCTGCACACATTACAATCTACTCCTGCCAAAGAGTTAAGATCAAAATGCTCTGTACTGTTTGGATGGATAAAAATGCTTTCCAAATGAGTTTGGGTTGGTTTTGTTTTTTTTTTTTAATGAGTCTACAAAGACAGAGAAAGCATGAATTAACTTTTGGATCTGATCACGTTTGGGGGGCTGACAGTACAAAGGAAAACATAGTTCAGTCCTTACTCATGCCTCTGTGGTCACAAACAAAAATGGTTCAATGAACAACTAAGAACACATTTCTGAGAGTTTTAGTCTGCTTCCTGTGTGTAAACAGAAGAAAAAGAAGACTTTATCAGAAATGTTGCTCACAAAACAGTTTGTCCATATCTAGCCTGAAGACAAGGTTTCAGTCAGCTTGACCTCACAGTTAAATATGACTGGTGGTCTCAACCTGACACCTAATCAGTATTTCCCCACCTTGCCATTATGCTGTCTGCAGTTTGGCACGATCTGCAGTTTCTCCTCAGGAGACCCCAAGTTGTGCAATGCTGAGGCTAATACAGGTCGGGAAAGGAGCCTCAGCTGAGCTCCAAAGGGAAGTTTACAGAGATTCTGGTCACACTCCACCACCATCATCAGCCCACCATTTTCACCATTAAACTGAAAAATAAATAATGAAAGCCTAGAGACTGCAGTATGCAGCATTTGTGGTGCCTTGTGGAGGCTGAACTCCAAATGAACTGTGAACAGCTTCCAGGGTATAGTTGTTCCCTCACCACCCATTTGCTCTGTGACTAGAAGCTTGCTGGACTCCTAAGAACTCCTAATTGGTAATGATAGTACAGCAAGCATAGTAAAGAGACTATGCATTTGTAAATCTCTCCATAAGTGCCAGTAAAGGCACTATGAAGGAAAGTGCAGAATATCCCAATTCACAGAATTAATTTTGCACATTTTATCTATAAGGAGACAGCAAGTTTTTGCAAATTAAAAATAGTTTTCATATCCTTATTCTTTAGTTTTAGGGTTTGGGTTTATTTTATTTTATTTTAACATTATCACTATACTTTAATCAGAGCTTTTGCTGAAGACTAAAATTTCTTTTAAAATGTTTAAAAGTTGTATGTGGCCAAAACATTAGCAGTTGTCACTTTGTGACATAAATTTCACATATTGAATGAAAGGAAAAAATTTGAATCCCTTTCAAACTGAGAAATTTTTGTAATCTAACGCTTATGACATGTATAGTACATTCTTCAGGCACAGAGTGAGGTGATGATGATTTAAAGCTATTGGAAAACTTATGACTCGCCTGAATCAGCACAATAAGCAAAATAGTCCACAAAAGGATGGCAGTTCTAGCCATTGATTGTAGAAAAGCTATTGTCCCTAGTTCATTCAGTCTTAGTCCTTGCTTCCCAACAACAAGACTAGGAATCTCTTGTGTTGGCTGGAGTCAGTCATCAATTTATCTTAGAGAGGACAAAACTTTTGGTCTTCTCTTTCATCCTCAAGAAAACCTTTACTGTCTTATTCTGCATTCCCTTTGCCGTGAGGAAAGCTGTGCTCAGTTCCTCCTTTATTGCCTAGGCCAATCTGAATTCAGTTCTTCCTAACCTCGCAAAATATACCTTTTGTGTGCAGATTCTGCCACTACATCCCTCACATCCTCCTTCTCCTCTCCCATATACTTCATCTTCTACTCTCTTGCCAATAATATAGAGTCATAGAATCATAGAATCACTTAGGTTGGAAAAGACCGTTAAGATAATCAAGTCCAACTGTAAACCTAACAGTGCCAAGTCCACCACTAAACCACGTCCCTAAGCGCCACGTCTACAAGGCTTTTAAATACCTCCAGGAATGGTGACTCCACCACTTCCCTGAGCAGTCTGTTCTGATGCTTGACAGCCCTTTCAGTGAAGATGTTTTTCCTGATTTCCAATCTAAACCTCCCCTGGTGCAACTTAGTAGTTTCCTCTCGCTGCATCTGTTGTTGCTTGGGTGAAGAGACCGACCCCCACCTCGCTACAGCCTCCTTTCAGGTAGTTGTAGAGAGAGGCAAGGTCTCCCCTCGGCCTCCTTTTCTCCAGACTAAACAACCCCAGTTCCCTCAGCCACTCCTCATAAGACGTGTGATCCAGACCCTTTACCAGCTTCGCTGCCCTTCTTTGGACATGCTTCAGCAACCTCAATGTCTTGCCTGTAGTGAGAGGCCCAAAACTGAACACGTATTCGAGATGCAGCCTCACCGGTGCCGAGTACAGGAGGACGATCACTTCCCTAGTCCTGCTGGCCATGCTATTTCCGATACAAGCTGGGATGATATTGTCCTTCTTGGCCACCTGGGNAGGCAAGGTCTCCCCTCGGCCTCCTTTTCTCCAGACTAAACAA
>VZSC01018822.1:8371-41906 GCA_013398225.1 Steatornis caripensis
GGAGAGGGGAGCAATCCAGGGGATGTTGGGGGGAACCAGGAGGAGGGGTGTTGGATAGATATTCCGGAATGCTGGAGGCGGAACTGGGGAAAAGGAGATGGTGGGGTTAAGGGACAGTTGGGCGAAACAGGGGAAGGGGGTGGAAATTAGGGAAGACTGAGATGAAGAAAATTAGGGGGAATCCAGGGGAAGTGGGAAGTGCTAAAGGAAAGGAGAAGGGGGAAATTTAGGGAAGACTTGGGGGAAGGGGGTTGTGTAGGATCAAGAGGAGAGGAGCAATACTTGGAGCCGGGGGCAGCAGTACTGGTGAAAAAAGGGTGCGGGGGATCCGGGGGAGATGAGTCAAGACAAAGGGTGGTGGGGCAAGGAGCTGTGGGAGATCCAGGCAGGATGGGAGAACGATGGGGAGACGAGGCGAAGAAGGTAAGAAGGAGATCAGGGAAAGGGGGCATGGGGCACCCAGGGAGATGGGTCGGGACATGAGGGATGGAGGGAGTTACGTGGGATTCAGGGAGGTGGGGTGGGAGATGATGTGGGCTGAGAAGGAAGGAGGTGTGGGGATGCAGAGGGGTAAGGGCAAGATGTGGGGGGCATCCAGGGGAGAGAGGGACTGGAGAGGGGGTCCCTGGCATTGGCAGTAGGTAGGGATTATGCGGGAAGGGCTGGAGAAGACGGGTGATGAGCAGGAGCTTGAGCCAGGGCATTTTGCTGCTGTGTGGAGTGCAGGACTGCTCTAGCTGCAGATCTGCCCAGTGAAACACTCCCTGGGACTCCACTCTCACTTACAGCTCTGCACTGTGCAGTGGAAATAGCGTCCAAAGACAAGATTCAGGAAATAATGATGGCCTTGGTCAGCTCAGCCCGGCAGGGATGAGGTGCCTGGGCTCTGCTCTGCTGAGGACTTGTTTTGTGAACGTGGCCCAGAAATTGTCCCTATCTGTCTCAGTTTCTCCATCGGTAAAGCAGATTCTTAGCACAGTTTCAGCAGCGACAGTGTGGTTTCAAAGATGAGCAAAAGGCAAGAGATGTTGAGGTCCGCTTTCTTTTTGTTTTGCTGACTTGCTTGGTGACATTGGGCATGTCCTTTCATCTCGTGGAACCTCACTGCCCTCCTCTAAAACAGGGCAAGGCATGCCTCCCTCTGCAAAATCTGCCAAGATCCTTGCCCAGAAGTCCGAAGCAGTAATAGCAGGTTTGAGCGGTAGCTACTAGAGTTTGTTTGTTTCCGTGATGCGCTTTGTACAAGCACATTCCCTGCGCTTTGAAGTTACATTAGGTGCATTTCTTTTTCTTACTGGAAGGTCAGTGGTAAAACGCAATGGCTTGGATTACCGGAGGTGTGGGCTGTGCTGTCGTGCTGGAAGCACGTCCGGGGCTGTGGAGCTCTGTATCTGCTGTCACACTGAGATACCCTGTTTGATCTTAGGGGTGGCTTCCCTCACCTGCTGGTAGTGAGCATAGCACCTTGCCTCCTGCCACCAGAGGTGTGCTGGACAGCGTTGGAGAGGATGTCCGTGCTCCTGCTTGCAAAATAGAATTGTTTAAACTGCCTTCCTCATGGTTTAAGATGGGTTTTACTTTGTGGTCGCAGTGGATCGGGGATGTGCGTGCTTCTTAGCTCAGCTGACAAGCCGTGCCTCACTGGGCCTCTGGAGCTCACAAGCGAACGTCCCTTGGCCACGTGGGATTCGTCATCAAGGCAAGGGAGCGGTTGTTTTCAGTTTAAATTTTTATGGCACAATAAGGTGTGTGGTTGCTTTATAGCATTTTTGCAGCAGAAAAAGAAAACCGTGCTCCTATAGAGATGGCTCTTCTTTTAGTTGGAAGTAAGTATGGTGATTTTAGTGCAGGATTTATAATATCTGCAGTGGCCACAAATTTTCTGATGGCTCTCTTAGCAAGCTTTCTACCTTAACAGTCTCTTGGCAGTTCTTCTCTATTTCAGCCTGAAGTTCAGTTAGACGAAGCGGTAACTTCTGTCCTCTAAGAAGCGCGTTGTACTTTATGCGATGGCTGACTGGCTCTGGAAACTTCTGGCCATCAGATTAAAGGGTGCCGTTGAGTCAGAGATGCTTGAATGTCACAGTCCCAGCCGTAAACTCTGCTCATGTGGGATCAGCTTGATGGCTGCTTGTGAGAGCAGTGGGAGTAGAGCTCAGGTCTCCACAGTCCTTGGGAAGATGTTGGCCGGTGGAGTGCCCTCGTGGAGACGAGGTTGCCCATCGCTGTTCGTTGGGTGGTCTTTGGTCTTTTCCGTTAAGCCTTCCTGGATTGATGATCCCCAAGTTTCACCTCAGGGTGTGGCAACTGGATCGTCCTGGGTGCTGGTTTACAATGTGTGTTTTAGCATAGGCTGACCGGATTAATTTTACACATTTCTTTTCTGGATTCTGGGTAACCACTAGCCCATTGGCTTTGCGTTACTATTCTTATCTGCTAGCCTTGTTCTGGGCAGAATTATTTGTGTACTGATACATGCCAGAATACAAATGAATGGCTGCAGTTCTTGTCCCCGAGAAATGTCTTACCCCTCAGACGCTGTGGCTCTTAGTAATGTATTAAATAAAGAAATAGAGAGAGGACAAATAATTCTCCTTACTCTCCTGCCCCATCCCAGAATGTTAACAGCAGAGAAGGAAAGTGATAGATCGGTGGCTGCGTGGCTGAAGAGGACTTCGCGTTGGACCGTTTCCACCCTGCTTGGCATGGTGTGCTGTACTTGGTTCTTTTAATAGACTGGCATCTGATTTGCCTCTGCTGTGGTTCTGATGTGCTGTCTGAAAGCAAGGTTTAAACCCAGTAGGTACAAAAGTGGGTACTGGGACAAAATTTGGCCTCTTAACTGCTAAGTATGATTCAGCCCATGGTCTCGAGCCACCTGAGGCACAGGTGCTAAGTTGCATTTTAATCAGCGTGGGGTCTGTAGTACCGGTGTGGACATTTCCTAACGTTTCTGAAGCGAGGCTGGCTCCTGTGCCTTTTTGTCCTCACCGTGTCCCCTTTCCTCGCCACTGCAGACGTAGGATCCTTGCCAGTCACCACTGGCTGTCACAGATTCGTCTTCACCCCTGCCTCTACCTCTTCCAGCAGCACCATGGAGCTCGTGCTGCTAAGAAGTCATTTTAGCATGGGGTCTGCCTTCTGCTCAGAAACCCGCGTGCTAAAGGATAAAACCTTGCTGCTTTCAAGTCACCAACTCTCTGTTTCTCTGTGAACCATAAAAAGTAGCAGAAGCAACTACTATCTTCGTGTGTCCGGTGTCTTCACGTGCCCATCCCGGACTGTTGTAGGAAACAAGGTCGTACGGGAGACACCTCTGGTGTGCCTCCCACCCTGGGCGCAAGGGGAGGGTGAAATCCCCTCCACTGTCCCTGCCCAGATGGTCCCTGGAAGGAAACTTCTCTGTACTTCACATTTGGCAGGCGTTTGAGTCCCGGTGCATGTGAGTAGGCTTTCCTTAACGACTCGATCACGGTTCTTACCCAGTGATACTGTTGGCAGCCAAATAGCTGTCTGTTTGCTTGCGACTTGGAAAGGGGGGTTCTGGCAGCTGCTTTTTGAGTAACTCCTGTCGTTTCATGGGTGTCATGCTGCACAGTGTCAAGAGGCGTTTCTGCCACTGCTGAACTCAGGAGGATTCTTAGGTGAGGTTTTGTGACCCTTGTTTTAGATATTAAAAAAAAAAGAGAGAGGCAGGCTTGTTTGGCGTGTGAGCTACTGAGCAGTGAGAGAACCTGGACCATGTGCCCACGAAGGAATCTGAAGCTCTTGAATAAGTGTCAGGAGAAGGAGTCAGTGTCGAGCCTTCGAATACAGTTAAGTTGCACGTGAGGAGCTGGACACGGATTCACGCCTGCGCATGTGACATCCCACGGTAAGGGCTGACCGTGTCCTTGGGTGCAGGTGTTGACTGCCCATACTCACCGTGAAATCATTTCCCACCTCGAGGCATCAGTGACACAGGATCTTGTCTCAGACACGCGGCAGCTGCCGGTTCGGTGCACAGTGAACGCGTTTTTACAGCTATTTTGAAGATGTAGAGAATGCCTATTTTGGGAACAGAGGATCATAGTTTTCCTATGCTCCTCTCTGGGAATCAAATGAATCAGCACTTCCCCTTTCTTCTGGTCACCCTTCTGCACAGGAAACAAATCAGTTCCCTGAGAGCCACGCTTCGTTTCTTGCTGAGGGTCTTTGTGAGATACAGTGACAGGACGTTAATCGCAGGTTGCACTATGTTTATTGCCTACTGCTGTATGGAGAGCTATTTTGGGGAAACTAAATGTGGTGGTGGGACTTGCTGGGTTCCCCACACACACACACTTTGCCAATATGCTGTGAGCTCGGATGAATCCTTCATACTTAGTGTCTTTTACCTGTAAACCATAAAGTGTTTTACTCGCCTTACTTGCTGGTGAAGATACTAGCTTGTTAGAGTTTACAACAGGCCTTCAGGCCTTGTGAGAAAGATGCTAGTGAGTGGAAGTGACTGTGCCTGTCAAGGTTAGTAGCAGGCTGTTTTGTGTGATTCTTACTCTATTCTTGGTTTTCTTCATGATTATTTAGGAAGAAGTCGGTTCAGCTCTGTGGTGTTTTGATCTCCCAAGCCGTTGGTGAGGCAGCTCTATTCCCTACGCTTCTCTTCCGTCAGATTCTGTGGTTTACTGAAAACTGACGGGATTTCCACTTACCCTCAGGTGAAAAGCTTCCCAGGACATTTTCTCTTTGAGCTCCTGACTGTTCTGGGTGTTTTTCGGGGAGGTTCCTTCTGGTGTGGTGGGTTTGTGAGAGGAGATTTGCCTTGCTTGCAAGGGGCTGGTGTATGAAACTGTCAGTTACTTTACGGTAACATCTGCAGTTTTCAAGGAGATGGTGGTGGTTCAGCCTACGTCCTCAGCGTACAGTTTTGCCTGCTCTTGCTTGCAGGTGCAGTGCGAATGCCCCGTGTTCAGTGTGGCAACCCTTTGTGCACATGCACGGAGAGAAGCACATTGTGCTGTGAGTGCGATGAGGGAGTTTACGTTCTGCCGATGACAGAGATTTCGGTAAGGGGGAGCAGGTAGCAGCGTCTAGCTGTTCTGCTTTGCAGAAGGTTGCTCTGATCAGGTCTGTCTCATTCTGTATTTAGAATACGTCTTGCTTGTCTTCAGGTTCTTGTTCAAACAGCTCTCCATGTGCGGCAGGCTCAGCAGTCAGAGCAGTGAAGGTGTTAGAGCAAACGAGGAATGACAGGTAGATAGACGTGAGGTTGAGGGGGAGAACAAGTACCTGCGGAGTTTGATAGCTCGTGGCTGGGAGTGGCTCGGAGGACATACCTCTTAGAGGAGCGTGTAGAGTCAACAGCTGGGAAAAGAGAATTTCAGGAGTCAGTTTATTGACCTTGAATACAGGCTTAGAGAGGCTGAGAGATGACCTCTCTTGGTAGGAAGGGTTTAACACGGCTGGGCGATTTTGCTTTATTGAACTGTTCACGAGATATTGATGAGGGTACTAATGCCTCTATGCGCTTTTGGTTTTATTTCACTGCAACATTTTGGAGTTGTGGTCTGATTTGTTCACAGCTACAAACTTTTGAGTACTTGGGATTTTACACACAGCGTGGTATTCCTCTTCCAGGAGAAGTCTTGGGCAGTGATTCACAGAAGTATTTTTTTGCATGACCTGGAGGTTTGGAGGTTGCTTGGTCTGTCTTTTTGCTGGCTTTCAGGGGAAAAAAAATCTCGCAACAAATTTCGTATTTTAGGCTGGTTTGAATACGTCTGTTACCAATAGCTGAGAGATCTTTAAGGGCTTTAATCAATGAATGACTGTAACAAGGATCAGGAGTTCTGACAAATGAGAATGACATGAGTTGCCTTCTTTCATAGACAAGTTGGTAAGGAAACAGGAACTGGTAGAGGTTTGACTCTTACCCTATCAAAACAGTAATTGTTAGGAATCAATCAAGTTTTTAATTATAGAGTTTAAGACATTTGAATTAATCCGAGTGTATGTATAGCGTGACGTAATTGTTGAAGTTAAAAGTTGCTAACATGTCCAAAGACATTTCTGACTTTGCTGCTGTATTGACGTTTTTGACCAGACAGGCAGTGTAACTGGTGATGAAACACCTGATCTGCAGCAAAACCATTGCAGTGTATGTTACTCTGCTTTTTCCTTCTTCCCATAAGCTTTTTAAAACAGCGCAGAAGGGAAATCAGTTAATATGGTGTGGTGGTATAATATGGCTTGCTAGTAATGGGGTTAACTAGGCTAGTATGGTTCTGCGCAGACATCCCAGATCTCGTGAAGTAATCCCAGATAACCTGCTATTCCGAAACTCTTCTTTCTATGTTACCTTGCAGAGCAGTGGTAGAGGCCGTTCATCGATTGGATCTCATCCTTGGTAATAAGGCAGCGTATCAAGAAGTATTCAAGCCAGAGAACATCAGCTTGAGGAACAAGTAAGTTGGGCAGGGCACTTGTTTTTTTTATATTTGGCTGGGGAAAATCCGTGTGAAGCAACATGTAGAGGTGTTGAATCTGCAGTTTCATGGTGTATTCGATCTCATGTGCATACGTTGACCTGGGATCCCTCCAGGGTTTTGGAGCAAGAGGTTAGGTTTCAGGTCTGTATTTGAACAGCACCTAACCACACAGTCCATGACTGGAGGGCGTCATTGTAACACGAACAAGTCGTCTTCCTGCTGGCCAATGCCTTCCTTTTAATTATCTTTTAAAAAACTGTGTGGTGAAGAAACTACATGCATGTGAACTCTTTCTATCAGGTTCGGAGGGTGCCTAGCAGGGACGATTTTTCATACTAATTTTTTAAGCTCTCAAGACAATTCTTGACATTACTGCAATGTGTGAAGTTACCGATGGCCGGCTGAGCCAAAGTAACTGGTTGGGTGTATGGCATTTCCAGATGCTCTTGTGTGGGAGCGATGCAAGCTGCACCATCACCAGATGGCCCAGCTCATCCATCGTAATGAATTCAGATTTTCCTCTTCCATGCTTATGTAGTGACAGCTGCATTTGAAGCTGCAGTAGCTAAATGTGAATCCTCTGCTGTCTGTCTCAGGCTGCGGGAGCTGTGTGTGAAGCTGATGTTCTTGCATCCAGTGGATTATGGAAGAAAAGCAGAAGAATTGCTCTGGAGAAAAGTTTACTATGAAGTTATCCAGCTCATTAAAACGAATAAAAAGGCAGGTATCTATGGCTGTGGCAGGAGAAAGTATCTGGCTGTGCAATGGGTGAGACCAAGTTAAAAGCATCATTTGCTTGGAGAAGTTGTGGTCTGAACACAGCGCAGGAAGCCAGACACTCCTGAATTTTAATTGTGGCGTTGACATACGCTTCTTTGTCTAGGTGTGGGCAGGTAAGCTTTGATGGTCTGCTGAGAGAGCTGCCATTGCAGAGAACGTTTCAACATAATTTGCTTAATTTTTGTCTTCCCGTCTTCAAAAGACAGACATCTCCATGTCGAACAGTGGTCTTGAGAGGCTTTGTCAGTGCTCATTCTTTTTACTAGAGTCGATCACTGGAGTATTCACATGTGTATTTTCTGATGCCGTGAACGCTCTCCTGGTGATCTGGTTGTCTGAGTGTATTTAAGGTGCTCTAACCAGATGTCTTGATTTTATTCATTTGTTGTTGTTGCAGCAAGTATTTCTCCTACTTGATGTTGACTTGTTGTAGATACCACTAGATCCGACATTGTTGAGCAAGAGGAGGTACAGAACTGTGCAAAACCACTTGCAGCTGAGCTACCTGCTATCTTGCTTCATACCTGGTGTGACTTGGATGGCCAGCCTGAAATGTTCCTCGTCCTGCATTAACACATTCTCATTTTCCTTCTCTCCAGCACATTCACAGCCGTAGCACTCTGGAGTGTGCGTACCGGACTCACTTAGTTGCTGGCATAGGATTTTACCAGCACCTTCTCCTCTACATCCAGTCTCACTATCAGCTGGAGCTGCAGTGCTGTATCGACTGGACGCACGTCACAGACCCTCTCATAGGTTAGTGCTCAGTGTGCTGGACTCGCGGCCAAGGCCCGAATCCCAGACAGGTGGCTTCCAATTGCGCTAGCCTGTCATCGTTTCAGCATTCAAGGGATTATCTTTTTTTTTTTCTCCCTCCTGATTAACCAGTTATCGGTTTAGAACAGACTGTCTGTCCTGCTCTCTTCTCCGTGGCACTGTTTCTGTTTTGTTGGTTTTTAATACTAAACTAGGGAAGAAAGAAGGGTTTCTAACAGGAAGAAAATGCTGTTAGAAAATTCTTTAGTGTTTGGTGATGGCAGATTTTTATGGAAAACTGAAGAGCACTTCTGGCTGTACAGAATGTTTTTAAAAGCTTAATTAAAGCAGACAGATGGGCCATTGAGGGAACAGGTTCTTGAAATCAACAGATTTTTGTCAGGACGTCCTATTCACTAAATGGAAGATGTTGTTCCTGCTCTTGGTGCCCCTTCTGTCTGTGCTCCCTTCGCGTACTTCTAGTTGTACTGTGTGACGCTTTGACAGCGCTATCGAATCTCGGCCTGAGAACGAGAGGAAGCTCCTGTAACGCAGTAAGGTGCGTTAGCTGTCTCGGGTAACCACCTCTGTGCATGCCCTTAGATGCAGGGTGATTTGAGGCACCTTACCTGTTAGGGGAGGAAGACTAAGAGTGTTTACAGTCTTGAAATGGCTTCGGACTGCATATGCATTCTTGTCCTCGATTACCTTGTGATTGTTCATGTTTGTTCCTGCGTTGTGCTCAGTGGCCTCAGGCCATGTTTTTCTGTTCAGGTGGGTCCAGGTGAGAAATGGAGCCTCTGTGTGGTTTGAGAATTGTGTTAGCAAGGGTTTAATTGACATCCTTAATGCTGGCAGGGGGGAGGACAGCAGAAGCAGGCATAAGAGAAGTTAGTATATCTTTAGCAATAGAACGTTTTAGTTGCTGGTATCCTATTCTTAGTTCTGGGAGATGATTGTATCATGATCGGCTTTGAAATGTCAGTTTAAAAGGCAGATGTCCCTGGCAACTGTTGCTTTGAGAAATGTATCTCAGTACTGCAGAATTAATAAATTCTCAAAACGCACGTTCCAGATGGGTTTGTACCCTGTGGTGCTTGATTGCATTTCAAAGGCTCCCTTTAGTCAGGTTTCTTAATGTGTTTAGGGTCATTAATTAAAAGGATACAGCAGACGAGTATGTAAGTGCATAACAGAGATGTAACCTTGTGTATCTGGAAAAGATGGATGTGTAAGAATCCTGTATGAACCACAAATTAGGGTGGACACAACTTGGTGGTTATTTAAATGGGAGCAAGAGGATTCAAAGCAAGAGAAGGGAGGATGGGTGCGATAGCGTACGTGGACACAGATTTGAAGGCTGTGTATATCTGTATAACGCCACTCATACAGTGCCTGTTAGTAAGCGGGAACTGTTCCTCACCGACCACTTAAGCCTCCAGATTTTGCTTCCACTTTTTTAAACTAAGCGAAGAGGGAAGCCGCTCAGACTGCAGGCTGGACTGCTCTTAAAAATCTTCCTTTGGGATTCCTACTTGAGGGAATTTCCTCCTCCAGAAGGTGAAAGTCCTTGGCAACAGCAAGACTGAACCCAGACTGAATCCCTACTGGCCTGCCTGGTGGCAGTGAGTGCTCTCTGGAGAGGAAGCGTGAATGCGGTGGCCTTTGCCTCCTGATCTCTGGCTGAGCTGTGGCCCCACTGGCTGCGGAGAAGGTGCTGATGGGGAGATGGGAAGCATGGTCTTGCCAGTGGCAGCTCCTCCCAGGAACTGAGTCATGTTTGATGACTTAAGTTGGTGCAGATCAGCTGGCTGGAGACTTCCGCTCTTGCTTTTGACACTTTCCACTGCCTGAACTGCACTTTTTTTTTTTCGTAAGCTCGGAATAGAATAGAATAGGCAGTTTCAGTGGGAAGGGACCTACAATGATCACCTAGCCTGACCAATTCAGCACTGACCAAAAGTTAAAGCATGTTATTAAGGGCGTTGTCCAAAAGCCTCTTAAACGCTGACAGGCTTGGGGCATTGACCACATCTCTACGAAGCCCGTTGCAGTGTTTGACGGCCCTCTCGGTAAGAAAATGCTTCCTCATGTCCAGTCTAAACCTCCCTTGGCGCAGCTTTGAACTGTTCCCACACGTCCTGCCACTGCATACCCGGGATCAGAGATCAGCACCTCCCTCTCCACTTCCCCTCAGGAAGCTGTAGAGAGCAGTGAGGTTGTCCCTCAGCCTCCTTATCTCCAAACGAGACAGGCCCAGGGTCCCCAGCTGCTCCTCATGGGACACTCCTTCCAGGTCTTTCACCAGCTTTGCTCTTCTCTGAACGCAAAAGCAGTTTTGTCTGGAGCAGTTCTTCCTAACTGACCGCAACTGCTCTGGCCACACCACAGATTTGCTGTCCTTATTTTTCCATCTTTTACTTCTCTTCCTCCCTTTTTGGTTGGACCATCCTAAATCTAGATCTTGGTCTTGAGACGATGAGTTTGTTCCATCTTCAGTGCTGGGGAGGATACATCCACATGGTATGCTACTGCCAGGTGCAAGTGTGCTCAGACTTTGTTCTGGCTTCCAAGGGTTTGTGCCAGCTCCTGCCCAAAGGCCTCATTAGCCACGCTAACAAAATCAGCCTCTCGACAGGCCTTATTAGCTTGTGCTCAACGCTGTGTTAACACGATCACATGGCTTGTGGACAGGAATTGGCCGTTGTCCTCTCCTCTGAGTGCGATGGAGCCAACTCTCTGTTGCGTACCTTGTAGACAAAGTGTGAGTGACAGTCACATTTCGATGCTGCGGTAACCTGCGCTGCCCCTATCAGCAGGGAATGGAAGGGGGAGTGGGTGAGCATCAGTGCCTACATGTATTTTCTACACTTATTTTCCGTGTTTTAACAACAAGAGCGAACCAGTGCTGGTCTGTAAGATGCCACAGGCTGTAACCCACAGTGTGGTCTGACGACGTGGTCTTTGTTTTCATCTGGTGAAACATTGGGCGTCTCGGGCTGCTCGTGTGTCTTTCCAGCAGCCTCTACCCAATGGTGCACGCAATTTCATGTTTCTCATGTAGGCTGCAAGAAACCTGTGTCTGCATCGGAGAAGGAGATGGAGTGGGCACAGATGGCGTGTCATAGATGTCTGGTTTATCTGGGAGATCTAGGTAAGAACAGCATCATCTTTCAGGGCAACCTTTAATACATTGAAAAGGTGGTGCCTGTGCAGTGCTCAGTCCGTCATTGTTCGTCACCAACCATAGTTACTTGGAGACACTGGTTGCCCTCGGACACGTTTGTCAATGACTGATACAAGCTGAAATCCTCGTGGGTAACCGAACCACTACAAATTGCAGAAGCTTTGTTTTGGGGCAAGTAGACGAGAATTTTGCTATTGATAAGCAGCTGTATCCATAGCTGTGTTAGAGTGGAAGCCTTCGCTTTTATTTACGTTGCTTGGACGACGTGAAGGAAATTCAGAGCGGGCTGACTTCTCAGTTCAGACTTGCTTTAAGGTTGCCTTCTGGAGCCACCATCATCAGCACAAGTGTGACTGAAAATCAGGTTTGTTAAGCAGTATTGTGAATCAGTGCAGAGGGGTAGGCCACTGCAGAGCCCCAGGTTCTTTGTCATTGTGTCTGGCTGCTTGTCATCCTTTTTATAGCAGACGTGTCTGTCCCCCAGTCACGACCTCCTGCAGTGTGTGGTAAGTGTGTCACCTTCTTGTGTGATGGTGAACTTGTGGGAGTGAAGGCAGTGAGAAAACACATAACTGTGAGGGGAAAAAAAGCTGTTTGAAGCGTGGCGCAGGTAAATGTGCTTGACATGCAGCAGCCTTCAAGCTCTTGAAAGCTATTTGGCATTATCATTGTGCATGAATCGGCCTAAAAATGGCATTGCAAATAAGTGACTTACCTGGCTGCTGGGAGAGAAATGCGCTCACGTCTTTGCAGTGCTTTCACCTAAGGTTTCCAAAATGCCTACTGTTGTCCAAAAAAAGAGGAAAAGTAATAAAAGTCCAGTCTAGCCACAGCCAGGTACTTTATTAGGTCCGCTGACTTGCTTTGGGTTTCACACTCTGCAGTAGTAGAATGTCGTCTGAGGTACTGGAAAATGAAGCACAACTCGTGAGTTATTTCAGGGATAAATTAACACATGGAGCGGAAGAATCTCTCCCTTTTGCTTACATGGGGCCGCAAGTGTTGAGGGATATGCCCTTTGCTTGAAGTGGCAGGGGTCCTGATGTGCGGAATAGGGCAGTTAAAAGTGCTTCAGATGGGCCTGACAAACTCTGTACGTTTCTGTGTTTTGCCAAGAGCGGTTCTTCTTTGATGGGTTTGTTGACTTGGCCAGTATTTCTAGTTTTGTGGTGTTTTTAATCTGTAGGGAAACTGTACTGCTCCACAGAAGGCAAGAGAAGGCACTGTCTTCTGGATTCTGATGTGCAGTGTGTGGTTTTCTTTCAGCTCGCTATCAGAATGAACTGGCAGGTGTGGACACAGAGTTACTGGCTGAGCGGTTTTACTATCAAGCCCTTTCTGTTGCACCACAAATCGGTGAGTTACCATGAATTTTTTGTTGTTAAAATCGTGTTGCTGCAACCTAAAAACGATACTCTGTGATACCGCACTGGTCAGGTTTATATCCCGCTGCTGATAGAGGAGTGGTTTTATCCTCTGGTTAAAATTAACGTCCTTCTTTGAGAATCTCTCTTGCTGGGAAGCCAAAGAGAGGAGTTAATGCAAGGGTGCTCTTTGCCAATGACCTCAGCTTACTCATCTGATAACCTCTGAGAAGCTCAGACTTCCGTGAGTGTGGTATAGTTGTGCTTGTCTGGCTAAGGGAAGATCCAGCTGTCCGTTGCCAGAAGCAGAGCATTGTTGGTCATCTCCCTCTTCTTACCCGTGCAAAGAAATCTCGCATGCTGCTTTCTCCTTCAAAAGGGACTGCTTTATGAGAACATACTGTGGCGAGAGTTGAGGGCCTGTCTTAGCTTAAAAAGTGTGCAATTCCAGGAAAATGTTTTCTCTGTGCTGTCTTTGCAGAATTCTCACTGAGTTCTTTGATACGCTGATCCCATATACCACTAAGGGACAAAAATTTCTGTACCACAGTGAGCTGGAACAGAACTCTTAAATGCTGATAAGGTGATGTCCCTGTCAAGAGGAATGCAGGGTGGAGGCCATGGCATTATTAATACAGAGGAGGCGGCATGGTTTGCTCTGCTTTCCCATGTAGATAAATGGCAGGAAGGTGGGGAGGATCTAAAAGCACTATAAAACACAAAAAAAACCCTGGGTGGCAAAAGGATCGAGTAGTCCAGAGCTTTGTACTGCAGCTTTACTACTGTGTGTGTCTCCTGGCTTCCCTTCTGCACGGACATGTAGTGAGAGGGAAAGGATCTGCTTTCTAACAGGGCTATTGGGGAGTTGTGAGTTAATTCTGTTGCCCCTCTCTTTCCTCACAGGCATGCCCTTTAACCAGCTGGGGACGTTGGCAGGGAGCAAGTACTACAATGTGGAAGCTACCTATTGCTACTTGCGCTGGTGAGTGTCTGTGAGGATCTCGGCTTTCTGGACAGAGAATCAGTGCGCTGTGGTTGCTGTTGCCAGATTCTTTTCTCCTTTGCTTTGGACTTGTCACTGTTTTCAGCAGATGAGTTTTGGGGAGGGGGAAGAGAGATGTTTTTTTTCACCCTTGAGCAGGAGTATAAAGGTGTAATAAGAAAGAGTCTCAGTCAAACCAAATGATCATGCTGGTCACTGAAACAGATGTGCAGGGCTGCGCTTGGAGGGCAGAGTTTCATCTGAGCCCCTCTGCTTGTGCCTGAGAGCCAGGTTTGAAGGGGAGTGGAGGTGCTGAATGAGGCACCCTCATAGAGAGGCGGGGGGAATTCAGTTATCTGAACGTGGCCTTAAGGCACAGATCTGAAAAGATGTGTGAACATTGCAGATGGAGCTGTGGTGCAGCTGGAAGTGGGGTTTGCAGACATCAGTGGGAGTTAAGCAGCCCAGCATGTTCAAACAAAAGTGCTAGGTACCTGTTTTCGTGCTTAGATGCCTTTCTAGTGAATTAAAGCCATACAGTATGAGCAGCCTTGTGGCAAAGTAACTTCTGGTGTGTTCTGTTTCGGTATCTCAGTATCCAGTCTGAAGTGTCCTTCGAAGGTGCCTATGGGAACCTGAAGCGGCTGTATGACAAAGCAGCCAAAATGTATCACCAGTTGAAGAAATGTGAAACCAGAAAGTTGTCTCCAAGCAAGAAACGGTAAGAGGGAAAAGGAAAGGAGAGTGGTGCGGGCTGCGTGTTTGCAATGCCACCAGTGTTCACCTCTGGGTGGAGAGGAGTGTCTTCCTGGGAAGTGGGAACTGGCAGGTGGCTGATTCAAGGCACTGACTGTTCCCAGAATTTTGAGAGCCCCAGTCTAGATCCCGTTCTTGATCTCTGAGGTCATAATTTCCAGAGGAAAACTGAATGCTGGCTAGGTGTGGAGTTTGAGGTGAGAGATTTTCTCACTCTTCCCTGGAGCTGGTGACTGTTCGTGAGGGTTGAGGCGCATTGGTGAAAGTTAGAAGGGTATAAGCTGTCTTTTCTCCAGTTTCATCAGCATGTAGTTTTCAATTGAGACCTGATTTACCGATTAATAGAGCTCTGTTAGTGTAGTCCATCTCTGTGATGGGGTACCTGTTTTACAGTGTTTTCTTCTCGATCTTTTTAGAGGCAAAGACATTAAGAGGTTGCTGGTGAGCTTTATGTACCTGCAGAGTCTTTTGCAGCCAAAGAGCAGGTAAGGTTACGGCAGATTATATCTTCTGTTGATAACTCACAGTAGCAGGCATTCAGAATTGGAAGAGACTGTTCCCTGACGTGCCTGCGCTGAGGCTTTCTGCCAGAAAGTCCAAGACTTCAGTCTTCTGACCTTGCAGGGAGAGTGAAGAAGATTGTCTTCCAAGGGAAGCTGAAATACCAAGCGGTTAAATATTTTGCGACTCTGGCTAAATCAAGCCGGTAGCTGAGTGAATGTTGAACTCCTGAGCCTCGCAGCTCATCTCTGTGCTGTGCTATGCCTTTGGTGTTTTCTTGCCTGGTTCAGTCATCAAATGCTTTTTCCTGGCAAGCACTGGATTTAGGCTGATAGGAGAGCAGAGAGTCACCGTCTGTACATGTGCGGGGCTGTTCATTGCGTTTGGAGATCTGTAACCAAATACCTTGTTCAAAGAAACAGATAGCATAACCTGTTCGTGTTAGAATAAATGGAAAGCTTTGTACAGCTGTGTGATGTTTTTTTTGCTTGGATTTTCTCTCTCTCTGCTGCTGGGAGGTTTTCAGGCGATTGTAAATTAACCTCTTAATCCTTGAAATAGGGCAGATGTTTTAAAGGGCTTATACACAGGCTACAGTTAAACTCGTCATGGAGTAGTTTAGGTTGGAAGGGACCTTCCGGGGGTCTGGTCCTCCCCGAAAGCAGGGTCCACTGTGAAGGCAGATTCAAATGTGAAGTCAGATGAGGTTGCTCAGAGCCTCATCCAGCTGAGTTTTGAATGGATCTAAGGACAGAGATTGCACACCTCGCTGATCCCCCTTCCAGTGTTTGACCACATTCGCTGTGGAATGTCTTTTTTTCCTTCCATCTAGTCTCATGTTCCTTTGTTGCAGCTTGTACCCATCGCTTTCCTTCCTTTTGCCGTGCACCACTGAGAAGAGCCTTACTCAGTCCCCTGTAACCACCTGTTTGGCATGTGAAAACGGAAGGTTATACTCCCTGAACCTTCTCTCTTTCTGGCTGAGCAAACTCTGTTGTCTTTGCCTCTTCTCATACATCATGTTCTCTATTCCCCTTGACAGTCCTCTGCAGGACTAAGCCCAGTTTGTCAGTGTCTTTTAGTTTGGCTGGGTTTTTTGTAGCAGGGACCCCAAGACTGGGTGTAGCACTCCAGGTGCCATCTGGCGAGTGCCAAACAGCGGGGGATGATAATTTTCCTCAGCTTGCTGGCTGTGCCCTTGCTAATGCAACCCAATATGGGATTAGCTTTCAAATACTGACTTACACCAGAGTGAAACTTCAAGGCTCATTTAATATCCGCTTAAGACATATTTAGTGCATAAGAAAACTGGCAGTTACTTCAATTTCCCAAGCATGTTGCCCCCTGAAAAGGATTTGCTAGATGTTTTGCAGACGGGTTTATTTTGTAACTAGGAGACTACTGTAGCCTGTTACACTGAGTATGATGGTTGCTTCCTTTGAAGTAGCTAATAGCTATGGAGTATTTTGGAATATTCTTACAGGGCTGCAAGTTAGACACATGGGAGGAGGAAAAGTGGAGTCCCCACTTTGTGCGCTGCACTGTAGTCCTTTAACCGCAGAGTGGATCTGAAACTTTTTGCTACCTTTAGCATTCAAGTGCCCTGTGTACCTTAATGGCTGCTGCCTGAGCTCCCAGGGAAGGTGTCGTATATTTTTTGGTGACCTGTCTCTTTGCAGGGAGGTGCTTTAGTTATTGTTTGTCTTTAGTTTAGCAGCTTTGGAGAGGAAAACATAATCTGATGAATCTCGCTTGCTTCCCATAGCTGTTGTTGCCTGCAGTGTATTCCCTGGTGCTTTGTCCTGCCTAGTGCTAAAGGGCAGCCTAACTGCCAGTTTTGGTTCTGTTTCCATGCAGACTTTGCCAGGAGTCTTGAGTAATAATTGTTGTTTGTTGTTTCCTCTTGTTAAGCTCTCTGGATTCTGAGCTGACATCTCTCTGCCAGTCTGTGCTGGAGGATTTCAACCTGTGCTTGTTCTACCTGCCCTCTCCTCCTAATCTGAGCTCAACTAGTGAAGACGAAGAAGAGTACGAGAGTGGCTACTCCTTCCTTCCTGATCTCCTGATCTTTCGCATGGTGATCATCTGCCTTATGAGTGTTCACAGCCTCAAGAGGGCAGGTAACGAGTGCTTTATTCAGCCATTCAGAACTTTAGTGATTAACACTCAGCAGTCCAGCAGGACTGAAGATGTTTTCTTAATTGGCATTAGTGTTTTGGACTAGTGATAGTCTCCTCCACCTCGTTACGCTGTCTTGTTGCAGGTTCAAAGCAGTACAGTGCAGCCATCGCTTTCACGCTGGCCCTCTTTTCTCACCTGATAAATCACGTCAATATTCGCCTGCAGGCAGAGCTGGAAGAAGGGGAAAATCCAGTCCCAGCCTTTCAGAGTGATGGCACAGGTAAGAGAACAGAGGCAGTATAAGCTGGGTCTCCCCAGTTGCCTGCCTATAGCGCTGGCTTTGACTTTTCTTTACTAAATCTCCTGAGCATGGGTTTTGTAGCGCAGTGCCTGGGTGGTGGTAGTGCCTGAGTGGTGTTAGACGCATCTTGGTCTTTGACTGCTGGGCTGAAATCCCCAAAGATGGGTAATCTGCTGAGATAGTCTCCGCTTAGACACTCTCTGTGAGTGTCAGAATCATCACAGGATGAAAGCGTTGCTGCTTTCCTTGTTGTAAGGAGTTACCTTTCTGTATCTCTTGACAGCTCGTTCATCATCTCTTTACCCCAATCTGTGCTCCTTCTTTTCTGTCTCTCTGTTTGCTGTTATTTACTGGACTCTTCTCCTCCGGTGAGGAGAAGATCTTGGGTGAGATCTGGGCAGAGCAGTGTGTAAGGGAGGCAGGTCCTGCTCAGCGTACCTCATCTCTGCTCAAAAACAGACCTTTGGTTTCTGGGAGCTCCTGTCGAGCAGAGAATAAAACTGCCAAACCTTTCCCCTGCAAACAGTCAACTTGTAATATTTCACAGAATGCAAGACTGTAATTTTCCCGGTCAAAAGTAACAATGAATGACTCCTCCTCTGCATGGGTTTTGAAGCTGTCAGGGTGGCACAGGGCTGCTGGAAAGGCNGATAAATCACGTCAATATTCGCCTGCAGGCAGAGCTGGAAGAAGGGGAAAATCCAGTCCCAGCCTTTCAGAGTGATGGCACAGGTAAGAGAACAGAGGCAGTATAAGCTGGGTCTCCCCAGTTGCCTGCCTATAGTGCTGGCTTTGACTTTTCTTTACTAAATCTCCTGAGCATGGGTTTTGTAGCGCAGTGCCTGGGTGGTGGTAGTGCCNCTGTGAGCATGTTGGTTGAGGAAGGGATTGGGTCAACTCAGTCTAGTTACAGGGTGGAGTGACTAGTTTGATCAAACTGACTGGCACATGCCCTTGCCCTTCTTCGTGGGTTGCTTGGCTCTCAGACTGTAGAAAGCTGGGGAAAAGATTTTAAGATTTAACTGTGTATTTGATGCTGGTCTGGCAGCATTTAGCACTGAAGCTGCCTGATAATGGAGCAGCACAGTTTGGGCAGTAGGAATCCAGGCTTCCGAGGTCTTTCTGGGCGCCTTTTAGTGAGTGAGTCATTCTTCCAGGGTTGCCATTACTTGTTCTCTGGTTGAAGACGCTAATAGGAGCGATGGCTGAAATTTGCACTGCTGGTTCCCCAGGCTCAGGGCTGGCAAGGAGCTTATATGGCACATCGGGACTTTCTGAACTTGTGGTCTCATTTTAAATGCCTGCAGATGACCAGGAGCCACGGGACCCATTGAACTCAATTGAGAAGGAAGCTGAAGCTGACTTGGCCAATCATCAGCCCAGCGAGGAACAACGGAAGAATGACTGCAAGAAAAGCAAGAAATACTCCCGCCTCTCCTGTTTGCGTCGCCGCCGCCACCCCCAGAAGGTGGATGAGAGTGACCTGAGCGAGGGCTTTGACTCTGACTCCAGCCAGGGCTCCATGAAGGGCAGTGATGGCTCAGAAAGTGGCTCAGAGAAGAGTGACGAGGAAGCAGAAGCTGCTTTTGATGTGGAGACGGACTCTGACATGAACAGCCAAGAATCTCGGTCCGATTTGGAGGACATGGAGGATGAGCCGGGTGAGGAGGGAAACGGCCGAGGCAAAAGTGGGCCCAAAGAGGCCTTAAAAAACTGTGTGGATGGCAGCGGGCTGGGGGACTCCAAGAGCCCAAGCATCTCTAAAATTGAGGCTCCAGATCCAGCAGTCAATGGGCCAGCTTCCCTGGGCGCTAATGACGCAAGCATAGCCAGTAATCTCCAGGCCATGTCCACCCAGCTATTTCAGACAAAACGTTGCTTTCGCTTGGCTCCCACTTTCAGCAACATCCTCCTGAAACCAAACAGTGAACCACCCGTACTGAAGGATGGAATAGAAAACAAGCCATGTGTCAATGGAGATCTGGAGAAGCCCAGCTTGGCAGAGCAAGGTAAGGATCAGCAACCTCGTTCGAAATACTTGTTGTTGCAGTTCTGTGTGGAAAACTGCAAGGTGTAGCAGTCTGTTGGCTAAAATCCACCCCTTCCCATGGTGCAAGTTCTCCTTCTGCCAGGTTTGGAGGAGCGGGTTGCCCAAGTACGGGGCAGGTCTTGGGTTGGGTGCTTCCTGAAGGAGGAGCTTTACTCTTCCTGCCTGACATCCAGGAGTGTGTGCACAGAGCAAAGGAAACACCTGAAACCAGCCAGGTTTATCTGTCGTTCTGCTCAATGGACTTAATGCTGAGCAGCTCTGATAATACAGAGGGTAACTCTAGAAGGTATTAAAAGTTTGGATTATCTTCCTTTTTCCCATGTGAAATCTCTGTAATCAAACACTTCCTAGCCCTTCTGCTGATGGGCAGATGCAGCCCGGGGAGTTCTCGATGAGATGTCAGATTATCGACTCTGCAAAACTCTCATGGGGAGCTTGTCTGTAAGGTGCAAGCGGGAGGAGCTGACGGCCTCTTTCTGTGCCCCTCGGAGCGCCGCCTCGCTGAGTGCTCAGGGCTGAACCAAACTGCAGATGCACAGCAGGTGGAGCTGCAATGTCTCTATTACCATGCGACTTGCACAGCTGAGAAATGTTCTGCTGAAAAACAGCTTGAAAAGGAGATCTGATGCACCACAGGGAGTTGTTTGTATTTCAGATAAAACCACATGGGCCTGTTTGGTCTTGTTTGTCATTCCTCCCAGCTTCCCTAGAGCAAGGAAACATTTTTGCATCGTGCTGCCAAATTCAGTGGGCCTGCAGCACTGGCAGGATTGAGGTTTTGCCTGGGCCAGGATTTGAAGGAGGAGTATTAGGTCATGTTAATGTTCGCTGGCTCCCGGCATTGCTTCGTAGCCACTTGAAAGAGAAGGGGGTAAAGGAAGAAACAAACGATTTTTGGTCTGTTTAACATTTCCCTTCAACGGGTTACGCAGATGTTGCAGCTCCAGGAATGTATTTGAATAGCGTGGCCGTGATACCTTTGTAGATGTTGAAAATGAGAGGCTGAATGAGCTCTCCTTACCTCAGCTGTGCTGCTTCAAAACTCAAGCTGTTTAATGGTCTTAACACTCTGTCAGGGATGGTTTCTGGATAAATTACTTCCTTTTGATTCTGAGGGTTTATTGAATGATAATTACTGTGCTAATAGGCAGAAATGACTGTGCAATTAGAAGAAGGGACTGTAGGAAAATGTGTCGTTGATTCCCAGCTTGCTGCTACCTTGACCTCAGGGCACTTGTGTCGCTAGTGTGCAATTTCATTGGCAGTGGCTTGGAGACCCTCAAGTCTATTGAATTACAAGATTGCAAAGCATATTCAGTACTTAAAATCACCTGGGCCCCGGCTCACAAAATAGCCCTAGCATTTTCTTCTCTTGCATAGCCCGAAGATTGGTGCACGTCAACCTAAACGGGGATTGCTGGCTCTGTTCTCTGCAGTAAAGGATACGGTCCCTGTGCCGGCACGTGCTGCTTCCCCTGCTCCGTTAGTGAGCATCTCGGAGGCTGCTGCAGGCGTTAAGGTGTTTGTCAGACTTTCACAGGGAGGTTTTAGCAATCTTCTCCCAAAGAAGAAGAAAACGCAACAGTGATGCGCTCTTGTCGACAGCACAGGGGACAGGGAAGTGGTTTTGTGAGGGTGTGCGGAGGCACCGAGAAGTTCAACTCGAGTCTTACTGACCCAGCGCTGTTCTCAGGGAGGGCTTGGCTTCTCAAGGGGTTTAATGCCTGCCATCCTGCTTTTCCCTTCATTTTCCAGATGATGTGTCTGACTCTGAGGAAAGCATTTCAAGTAACAAATCCTGCAGGAATGAGCGATCCCTTCAGGAGAAGCTAGAGATCGTCACCAACGAAGGGCTGCTTCTCACTGTCAAGGTGTTCCTGGACTGGCTGAGGACAAACACGGACCTCATCATCATGTGTGCTCAGGTGGGAACTCTGCTCGGTGTTCGGTCCAAGGCCATGTCTGTTCAGTTCCCCTGGGCTGGGATGCTAAGGGCATACTGAAGCTGCTGTCCCTGTCCTGGACAGAAGGTGATGTTAAATATCCCACCAGCAGAATTAACATAATCTTGATATAGGGAGTGTAGTGAAGTTTCCTCTTTATGAAGCATTCTGAGGCCTGTGAAAGATGCTGGAAAGCCCCAGTGGCCTGGTTGTTGCATACATCTGTCTTGACGTTTTCTGTGGCCTTTTTTGTTTTGTTCCTGCAGAGCTCTCAGAGCCTGTGGAACAGGCTGTCTGTGCTCCTGAACCTTCTGCCTTCTGCTGCAGACCTGCAGGAATCAGGTACTGGAGGAGGAAGTGGCAGTGTAATGTTTCAGCAAGCCTAGTCGTCAGAGATTTCCATGGTGTGTGATAGATCCCGGGGTGAGAGATTTGCCAGTAGCAGTTTGCTTATAAGCACAAGGGGAAGCGACGTCACGCATGTGTTGGTTTTGTGTTTAAACACCGTTCCAGTTAAATACTGTCCCATAGCCTTTATGTCTGTTCATGCATTGTGTGTGGCTGACAGTACACTGAAACACTTGCACCTGTGTGCGTGAAGTCCTTGTGTGGCCAACAAGATTGGAATTGACTTGTCGAGACCTTACGTAAGGGTATGATTTTGCCACAGCAACCATGGAAGCTAGTTTTGAAGCTGCAAGCGCTCACAATGTGCCCTGTACCTCAGCCTGAAGATGCCCATGGTTCATGAGAAGCATATTTTAAACAGGGATGCTTGTCTGTCGGGACGAATGGGAAAGCTAACCCTCCAAACTACAGTTTTATTCTGAAGTGGTGCGCCTCACCACGGTGTTGGGGACAGTTACTCTTTAAGTTGTGGGTGGCCTTTTTGTTCCTCCCTCAAAATGTGCTTACAGTACACATCTCTGCCCTTGATCGTTACAGATTGTGTGCCTTAAAGCGATTTTCCTCTTTGTCGCAGCATCGGTTGTTTAAGTCACCGTATATTGCTGTGCTTCCCCTCCATCCTCTCCAGGGCTGGCCCTATGTAATGAAGTCAAGGACGTTCTGAGTGGCGCTGAGCTCCCAGACCTGAAAGCCAACTTGCTGCTCCCAGAAGATGTGGCCCTGCGAAATCTTCCCCCTCTGAAAAATGCACACAAGAGATTTAACTTTGAGCAGGACCGGCCCATTTTCTCAGCGGTTGAGGAGGTGAGTCAGGGTAAAGCCCGAGTCTTGGCACAAGCTGTGTTTCCCTTGCTGGAGGTGCAGCCCGTCTTAGCTGTGCCGATGAACATCTAGTTCTTTCTTGTCAGAAAAGACCCCAAACTGATTCAAACTTTGGAGTCTGAGGTGGGTTCGTGTAATTGGTGATTGCTGCAGTCATCTGTCTATCCAAAAATCAGTGTTCAGAAAAATTGCCCTGCCTTCCCTTCGCTGTCAGTCATCACGAAAGGCAGCAGGGTCGCATGTCTACAGCTTTGCTGCACGAAGTCTCCTGACCTCCCTCTGTGGGCAGAAGAGTTGTTATTGCTGCCCTGCCTTGAATGAAAGGAATTTGGTTTGACCTGCAAATCCTTTGCTAGGAAATACAAAAGTCGGTGAAATCTCGCCTCATGTGGCACGCTGTGCCCGCGTAGAGCACTTCTCTCTGTTTTCCCAAGCGCAGAGGGCCAAGGAGATTGTTCCTGGGTAGTGGATGGAGGTGTGCAGAAAAAGGCAATTGTTCTTCTCTTGTCTTGCTTCCTAGACCAATCTGCTCCCTTTGGAGCAGGGAATACATTAACGTCTTCTGCCTCAATTTGAGGGCACCGCTCTGATGCGTGACGTGGGACCCGTGTTTGTTAAATCGCAGCCTGGCCGGCTAAGGTCTCAAACGTCATTGCGAGCTGCGGGGGCAGCTGGAGCAAAGTGCAGCGATCTCACATCCCACGTGAGCTCACCTTTTGCTGCATTTGCTCAGTAGCCCAGCCAAGATGAGTGCCTGCCCCAGAATCAGATATAGATTGATTCCTTTTCCCAGCACTGAGTGCTTGAGCAGAGATTTATGAGGGAGAGCCCATTGATGTTTTCTGGAGTTGGGGAAGCTCAGACTGCAAGCGCCTCTAAGCTTTCTGGCCAGCTGTAGGCTTTCCTGCAGCCCTCCTGCGGTCTCCATCTTCAGAAGCGCATTTCCGTCGGAAACGTTTCCTTTGGATTATTTTTTTTAATAGCAGTTTCTGCCTTTTCCAAAAACGAGAGTTGCGAGGTTGGAGCTGGCTTGGGCTACAGCCCCCATGGGGAGACATGGCTGGTGACGGCCTGTCTGCTTTTTGCAGTCTGTTGTTCGGATTTGCTGCATTCGGAGCTTCGGCCACTTCATTACCCACTTGCAAGGCAGCATCCTGCAGTTCAACTCGGAGCTTGGGATCTTCATCAGCATAGCGCAGTCAGAGCAAGACAACTTGCTGCACCAGGCCCAAGCCCAGTTTCACATGGTGAGTTGGCAGAGGTGGGCTAATTCTCTGTACTTGGCACAATTTCCTGTAGATTGCTGTTAGATTGTAACTGTAATAACAGATCTTTGGTGGGAGATGAATGTTTTGCTCCTTGAAGCAACTCGGGTGTTCCCTTTTCACCCTCTTTCTGGAAGCACGTGTTAGTGTCAGCTTGTGTGTTTCCCGCTAACTGATACGGAAATTTGTTTTTAACTAGGCTGCAGAGGAAGCTCGTCGGAACAGACTAATGAGAGATATGGCTCAGCTTCGACTGCAGGTAGGAGGTGCTGATTCCAGCCTGAAAACTGTCGGAGTAGTGGCTGAGGTGTCTGAAGCTAGGAAGGGAAGGGGGAGCTCTGCTCCCATCCCGCACAGAGGCAGTAAGTCTGTTCTGCAAAGACGGAAACATAGAATATCTCGAGTTGGAAGGGACCCATAAGGATCATCGAGTCCAGTCCCTGCTCCTCACAGGGCTACCTAAAACTAAACCATATGACTTGGAGCGTTGTCCAGACGCTCCCTGCTCTGACAGGCTTGGTGCGCTGACCGCTTCCCTGAGGAGCCTGTTCCAGTGGCTGACCACCCTCTCGGTGAAGAATCCTTTCCTAACGTCTAACCTGAGCTTCCCCTGATGCCACTTCCTTCCATTTCCTCGTGTCCTGTCGCTGGTCACCAGCGAGAGGAGGCCAGCACCTCTCCCTCCACTGTCCCCGTTGAGGAAGTTGTAGACTGCGATGAGGTCACCCGTCAGCCTTCTCCAAGCTGAACAAGCCAAGTGGCATCAGCAGCTCCTCATAAGTCTTGGCGTCGAGGCTTTTCACCATCTCGGTGGCCATGCTCTGGACCCACTCTGATAGTTTGGTGCCCTCCTTGTACTGAGATGCCCCAAACTGCCCGCAGTACTGGAGGTGGGGCCGCAGTGTAGGGTGGGACAGTTGCCTCCCTCTGACCCACAGGCTGCATCCATCCCTCTGCTCCACGTGCTGGGAGGTTGGAAGGGCCTGCTGGAGCTTTGCAGAGTGAGTCTTGCCCTATTTGATTGTTTGTTTCGGCATAAATTTGAAGCAAGTGTCTCCGCGCGTGTGTTTTTTCAGCTGGAGGTTTCTCAGCTGGAGGGAAGTCTCCAGCAGCCCAAAGCACAGTCAGCCATGTCTCCTTATCTGGTCCCGGACACCCAGGCCCTCTGCCAGCACCTGGCTGTTGTCAAGCAGCTGGCCACCAGCGGGAGATTCATAATCATCATCCCTCGAACAGGTACGGGGATGCCACGTCAAGTAACTGAGCCTGCCTTCCCCTCATTCCTTCCTTGCTAGGAAGCAAGCTCTGTGGGCCAAGGTGGTGGCTTCCTCTCCTGCTGCCGTTGTCCTTTACTTTGGCTGGAGCGGTTGAAAACACTGTTTCCACATGTCACGCTTGGGGCCTGATTTATGTGTGGCCCAGGCTTGGGATCTAACGTAGTGTATCGAAGAAAAGCTGGAAAGAGAGAGGCCCTGTTCACCCTCTACTGCGTCTGCCTCCTGTGGCCGCCACCACTGCCGTGCATCGGAGACGGTTCAGTGGGATGAGGAATTCTTGACACATCTGGATTAGTTTGCAGAGGTATAGCTGTGAGCCAGATGTTTGTGCTTCTCTTTTTTTTTTTTTTTCTGTTAGTGATTGATGGCTTAGACTTCCTGAAAAAGGAGAACGCAGGTGCTCGGGACAGCATCCGGTATCTGGAGGCAGAATTTAAAAAGGGAAACAGGTGAGAGTGGGAGAGCGACGCGATTTGCCCTTGCTTTTGGAATGGGTGTGTTTTGGGGTGGGAGCAGACCATGCATCCCTCGGAGCAGCGTGAGGCGTGGGCCAAGGGAAGGCCAGGAATGCACTTGGCGAGAGGGAAGGTGGTGAAGTAACGGATTTGGCAGATGGTTCTCCAGATGTGCTTGTAGTTACTGCTCAGCTGTGAAACGTTGCTGCTTCTGAGGGATGGAGGGAGTTGCATCTCTTTATCAGTGTATAAAACTGAGCAGTACCTTTTATGGAAGCACCGGGGGTGCTGGAAGAGCCGTGCTGCTTTATTGCCCTGGTTAGCTGCAGAAGGACACACAGCTGTGCTTCTCTAAAGTCAGACTGCATCTTCAAGGCGTGTGGGCTTTGAAACACTTGTGGTGTTGCGAGCTGCACACAGCGGTGGTGGTGAGATGGGAGGTGACGTAAGGGATTTCACCGGGCATTCCTTGGGCAGGCCTCTGTGTGTTATTTTGGTTGATAAAAACAGGCATTGCAAAAGGGTCCTGCAGCACCTGGTGGGCCTGCCCTAGAGCATGACTTCAGAACCGTGTGGCGGTTCAATGCGAGCTCAATGACTCTCGTCTTCCCTTAGGTACATTCGTTGCCAGAAAGATGTTGGGAAGAGCTTTGAGAGGCATAAATTGAAGAGACAAGATTTAGATGCCTGGTAAGATTACAGCATCTGGAGATGTCTGAGCCTGATTCCCGGCAGGCAGGTGGCTTTGGAGACAGGCGTTAGCACTGGGACCCACCGTGCAGCTTGCTTGGTTTAGTGCTCTGTGCGAGTAATTACGGAATTCGCTGGAGAGCGTTAGGGCATTCGTCCATCTGTGCATCTCGCATAGCACCAAGCACTCGGTGCTAAGAAGGGTCTTGGAAAAGGCCTCAACAGGCAACAGAGAAGCAGTCCTGCTTTCCCCGTGTCCTCCTAGGAGGAGGAGAAGTGCAAACAAGTGGCCTCCCCTCTTGACTTGCCCCTCTGTTTCTCTTTCCTTGTGTCTGCCTGCCAGGAATCTCTATAAAATACTGGACAGCTGCAAACAGCTGACAGTGTCCCAAGGAAGCGGAGAGGACGACACCACTGGAATGGTCACCATCATCACGGGCTTTCAGCTGGAGGACCCAAGCACGTTCTCAGCCCCCATGCAGGTCAGTACTCTTTGTCTGGCTGAGCTGAGCCTTTCTGCTTCCTAGCAAGATTAAAACCTGGTTGATTGGCAAGAGATTTTTCCTTTTTTTTTTTTTTTTAAATGTTTTCTGCCTTGGGTAATAACTGTCCTGGATTTCCCAAATTTAGTTTATAGTGGTTCCTATTTCCTTGAAGGCCCCTTGATTTGTCATGCTTTTCGTGGTGCAGAGTATCCTGGGGCAGGCGGGAGAAGTCATTTGCATGTCTGTGCAGGCCTCTCACGCCAGAGCAACTTCAGCATGAAGGAGAATTGGGCCTTTTAGCCATGACAGACTCTGCCGGAGAATGTCCAAGTTGTGAAGGGCAGTCTTTTTGACAGCGCATGAAAAAAGGAACCTGTTCTGTCTCTGTTTGCTTGCAGTCTGCCATCCAGGCAGCCGCCAGTGCCAGCGTAGAAATAAAAAACGTTCTGGAGTTCTACAAGCAGTGGAAAGAGATGGGCTGATGTTCAGAAAGGCATCGGGTTGGTGTACCTTTCTCTCCCCCTCTCGGAACATGCAGCGTCTGAACGAAGGAAACAAAAATCCGAGCGACACCTAGACATGAAGAAGCAGCTGCAGCAGCAGCAACAATAACAAAAATATCTATCAAAAAAAAAAAAATCCAATTTGGGCACGCACACAGACACCCTCCACCTGGATCCCGACCAGACGGCTGTACACCTCCGACGGCGCCAACTGCTCTGAGAAGAGAGAGGCACCTCGGCACGGCCGAGGCAGAGCTCTGCCCTTCTCCCAGTCAGCAGAGATGGGCAAGAGACGGGCAGTCATTCGTTCCCCCCAACTCATTCCCCCCCAAAGCTTGCTTGGTCATCTGAAATGGGCAGGCGGCTTCTAAAGCGTGGACTTTACTGAAATGAAACCGAACCAGCGCGGCAGAAATGGAGCCCTCCTGGCTTGGGAAAGAAGATCCAAAGAGTGTTTAGCTCTTGTTCGGCAATCTGGTGACAGGAAAGCAGATATTTTTTTCTTCCCCCGCCCCCCCCTCCTCCTTTGAATTTAATTATTTTTGAAGGGTTTTTTTTCCTTTTAATTCTTAGGTTTTATATATATAAATAATAATAAAAAAATGGAGTTCCTTTGGGGTTTTGGATACTCTTCCAGTGTCAGAGAGAAAAGGAAACAATTATGCTATTTAAAAGGGGGGGAAAGCTCTTAATATAATTTTTTTTTTCTTTGAACAAGCATATTTATTTCCTTTCCCTGTCCCCCATGGAGCGGGCTCAGCGCAAAGGGCTGTTGGCCTGCAAGGAGAGAACAGTCTGAAGTGCCCCGCTGGGCTTTGGTGCACACCCTCGCTCTCCTTACAAGCTGCAAGCTTCATGAGCAACAAGAGCTTGAGCAGGCTGCTCGAGCGCGGTGACAAGGACCCTGTTCCTCCTTCCCCACTCACTCCTGCTTCTTTGCTTCCACCATCAGACCTTGCCAAAAGGAGTGGAATCCAGCAGAGCTGCTGGAAGAGAGAGGAGAGCCATGTGGGATTTAAACACTGATAAGGCTCGACCGCTTGGCTTGAGTGCTGTGACCCTGGGATGGAGCAAACACCTCTGAAGGACCCAGTGGCTTTTTTTTTTTACCCTTTTCTTTCTTTTTTTTTTCTCTCTAAACCTTGCCATCAGGTGTGGAGGAGGAAGTTGGATCTCAAAGCCATTATCTGTTCTGCTGGTTGCTCCGACACACCACCGCTGCTGTGGCATGCTAGAGAGGGCGGCAGAACTTGAGTTGTTTGCATGCCCCCTCCTCACAGCCCCCCGGGGCAGGCAGAGGCAGCGCAGTGACCGATGCCGCCCAAGACTGAGCTCACAGACCGTGCAGTGCTTTTAGCGTCCCAAAACGGAAGGGATGATGCTACCTGGACGGATGCTGGAAGAGCTGATTCCCCGTGCGAGCTGTGCGGGACCTTCAGACCTCCATCCTGACAGCATCTCACGCAACCTGTGTCCGACACCCCATCGCACACCGATGCTTGGAAATGAAGAACCGGGTTGCTACCAGGTCGGCAGAGCGATGGGCGATAGGCTGAGTGGCCTCTTTGCAGTTCATCTGCGTCAGTGTGCTCGAGAAATGGATGTCTCCATCCTCATGAACTAACAGCAGCTATGCAAGTAAAAACCACTAGTCATCTACCGTGGTGTGTTTTTTCACATGGGCCAGCCAGAGGCTGCTACAAATGGGGCGTAATATGGAAAGGCAAGGAACGTACTCCGATCTGTGCAGAGTTCCGAGCATGATGCGTTGTACTGGCGTGGCAGGATGTTCCTTGTTTTCAGGTAAAAACTAAAAAAAAAAAAAACCCAGCACAAGTCCCGGAGGATTCATTTATATTCCAGTTTCAGTTCCTTTGCAGCATGCAACCATGTAGCACAGCAGGGAGGAATGCTGAGCTTTGAGTTCCAGCTGGAGCCCGGCCCTGCGAGGCCTGTACCTTGTGGCCTGGAAGGCGGGTGGAGCGGGGAGAGCGGCAGGGTTTACCTGCAGGTATTGCCTTTTGCAGCTTGTGAAACTCGCAGTGCCTTTCTAGGCTAAGCCAAGGAAACACGACGTAAGCAGAACGGCGGGTCAAAGACTCTGGCTTATCTTGGATGTTCTTAGAGACCTAAGGTGGGCTGTGAAGCTTGTCAGTCACTCTTTCCTCCAGTGCTAAACTGTTTTTATTTGAAGCCATTTCTTTGTCTAGCTCATTATTCTTGCTTGGGGTGGGAAAAGATAATCCCCTTGTGGGACTTGTCCTTGGGTGACGACCCAGAGCCGTGGGGTGGAGAGCAGAGTCTCCTCCCTGTCTGCCCTCAACTCTCCGTTGACTTGGGGGGTGCTGCTGACTTAACTGAAACACGCTCCTTGTTTGGTGGAAGCCTGGCTCAGCGGGGTGGATAGCTGGTGGACTGTGGGGTTTTTTTTCCTGCTGCTTAAGAAAACCATCCATCTCCTTACTGCAAAGCACATCAGAAGGGTCTGCGGTCTGCAGCTCCCTTCTGGAGGTCTCCTCGAGCTGAAGCCCGGCTGCGTTTGCGGTCCTGAGAAGCCTCGTCCTCATTCCCTTCTGGCTGCGTAGTGTGAAGCGTGTGCTTGGGGTTGGCAAAGAGCAGAGCATTGCTTGCCTGAAATCAAAATAGCGAGGAGCTGGAGGCATTCCTCAGCTTTGCTCTGGGCCAGGTGTTCCCTTGGCCACGGCTGGATCTTGAGGGGAGAAAAGAGGAAAGCAAATAAAGCAGCAACCAGGAGGGAATGCCTGTCATGCCGACGGCGAATGTCTCAGTTTGTGTCGCTCCCCAGGCTGCTGGTCGTGCAGGCTGAGAGCTGGGAGCCAAGTGCTGGGGGGCCGGGGCAACAGATGAGGCTGGTGCTGCCACCGAGCAGGGTGGGAGCACGGGGCTGCAGTCCCGTGTGGAAGATGGGTGAAGAGAGTCCCTCCGTGGCTGGAGTCAGAGCGGGGGCTTGGCCGGGCTGAGCGCGGAAGGCAGTTTAAGAACAAAACTAAATAAACCTGATGTTTCTGTAGTGAGATGTTGGTGCTGAGCTGCGGTGAGTCCCTGTAGGAGCCTCTTTCCAAAAGGCAGCAAGGCTGTTGCCTCACTTTCCTCATAGCTGTCCCTCAGTGACTGCCCTGGTGTCCTGAGGGGTTGTTTTAATATTGCCCTGGAGTTTTGCGTACCTGGAGAGGAGGAAAAGGCCCTAGCCCTTCACCGGGGAATCTCACCTGCCCCGTTGCATCCTTTGGCATGTCGTACTGCCGGGCTGAGCGGGGAGGGACAGTAACCTTTCAGAAAGGGCCCCTGGAAGATCCCTGAGCCACGCTCCTTCCTCTCCAGACCCTGCAAGTGCGGCTGACGACCCCGTGGATTTATTTTTCTTGATGCACACCCTCAGTCAGAGACACACGAAGGTGACCTCGGGGACGGTGGCGAGCCGTGTCCTCTGGCAAGCGTTGCCGCCTTCTGGAGGCTCAACTTGACATCTTTAAGCCTGGGCTGAAGACGCTCCTTAGCCCTGTTCCCAGTGCTCGCAACGAGCTGGAGTCTCCTCCCTGGCTGTAGATTGATACGGATCCGCTGCGTCCCAGAGCTCTGCTAGTTTGGCCCACACGGGATTTTGTGCGTCACTTCCACATCCCAGCCGAGAAGCCAAAAGCAGGGGCCTGGTTTCCCTGGCCTGTTGTGTTGGTCGCTCGTGCTAAGCGGTTCTCCGGGGCTAAGGAAAACTGGAAGGTCGGCGGGGAGGCTCTGCGTGTCCTGGCTCACTGCTCTGCCCACGGCTCCTGAGCGCCGTGCTGCACCGCAGCATGTCCACGCCAGCCTAGAGCGAGCCGTAAAGCGGCTTCGCCAAGCTTGCGTCGTGCCGCAGTTGAGCCCTGCGAAAGCCGGCCCTGGTCGGCTGCTCATCCGTACGGTGCTGTTTCAGTACCCACCCGAAGCTTGCTCAGCCCAGCTGCAAGCTGGTCCCGTAACACCCACCGCGCGGGCAAGGAGAGCAACCTCGTGGGCCGGCCGCGGTGGTTTTAGTGTCGTTGTGCGTGCTCCTTGGGTTTGATTTTTCTATTCATTACCGCCCTCTTCAGCTCTCCAAAGTTTATGGGGAGACCCTGACGTGAGAGAATGCAGGTTGAGGGCGGGGGGGGCCCTCGCTGGGTTTCCCGTGGAGGTGGCGCAGGGGCCGGGGCCCGTCCCCACGCCATGGTGGCAGGCGCAGTCACTCTCACGCTTCTGCTCGGTGGCGTCACAGGCTGCGCCGAGCTTTCCTTCTGCTCCCACCCACCTCGGCTCCATGCCGCCTGCGAGGCCTTGGCTTTTCGCTCGCATCTTTGAATTTTTTTTTCTTTTTTTTTTTCTTTTCCCCCCTTCTTGCTGTCTTGCACAGCTCACCAGGCTGCCTGGGGCACAAAACGGGGTGGGGAAAATGGGGTGGCTGCGAGAATGGAGAACGGCAGGTGGGGTGGCCTGGGGTCCCTGTGTCGCTGGTCTCTCCTCCGGCTGCTGGCAGGGACAGGACTGTTGCTCGGGTTGAGGCGAGGGCCCATCCTCTCCCCTTCAGTCCTCCTTTCGTAGCACAAAAAAAAAGAAAAGCCCAGCCTGTGGATTTACGCTTAGCTGGCTCTTGCTGGGGAGCGATGGGCCGGCTGTTGGAGCCCAGCGGGGCCGAGGAGGAGCTCGGGGCCGTCGCAGCGCGTGTCCCGCCTGCGCTCCCAACACACTGACCGGCTTAATAAAATACAAGATGTTTGTAGCTCTTGTTGTGTGCTGATTCCCGGCCTGCGTTTCTCCTGCGCAGCCCCGGAGACAACCACGTTCTTGGTACACGAATCCGCCCTCCGACGTGCGCTTTGCCANGGACGATTCCACTGGCGTTCGCTCCCTTGGACAGCGCCTGAGCCGCCTCCAGCCCTCCTCGTGCCAGCGGCACGCCGTCAGGTCGGTTGGGGNTGTGCTGATTCCCGGCCTGCGTTTCTCCTGCGCAGCCCCGGAGACAACCACGTTCTTGGTACGCGAATCCGCCCTCCGACGTGCGCTTTGCCGACCAAGCTTTCTGCTTTTTAGTGGAGGGGGGGGAAAAAAGCTTTGCCATTCCCGACCCCTTCGAGTGTTATTTGATTTGGCTGAAGGAAGGCATCGCCTCGGTTTGCNGTTGTTTTCCCAAACTCCCTTTTGCTTCCTCCTCCTCTCTCTGTCTCCGGGATCTCTTCTGCAGCACTCGTGGGACCGCGCAGTGTAACCTGGTGGGTGTTTGCTGCGGGTCCCTGCGTGGAGCTGGTGCTCGGCTCCGTCCCCCACCCCGGCTCTCCCAGCTGAAGAGCGCGTTGGCGTTTCAGACCCGATGCCCGCAGCGGCTTTCCAACAGTCCGGGCGCTGCTGGAGGCACACGTGCCCCTCCGGCAGCACGCTGGGGGCAAAACCCCCGTGCGCGGTGATGGTCTTCCGTCCGGTGGGGGACTTGGGGGGGATTTCAGCCAAAGCAGGCAGCGAGGCCGCGGCAGGGCAGGTGGCNCTTTTGACTTGATAGGATGAGGCGTAGGTGGGTCCCTTCCTTATCCCTGTGTCGGGAATAGCGTTTCCTTTGTTCGTTCCCTTCGCTCGCTGCCGTTGTGGTTCGGGATGAGTTCGTCCTCGTGCGAGGACCCCGCGCGTCGCTGCCCGCAGGAGCAGCCCCAGGCCCAGCCGCGTTGTGCTCGGCAAAAATAACCGTGGTGGGTTATTGGGTGCCTTCTGAGCTCGGGTTTAAAGGGGGCCTCGGAAAGTGCGCGTTTTTAAAAATGAGGGACTTTGAAGTGTTAAGTCGAGGTGCCTTTAAGAGGCTTTGTTTCGGGGGCAGAGCTGGGCAGGCTCTGTGAGGGTCCATGCCAGGCACTGGTGACGTAGGGAAGCTTGGGGAGGGGGAGTCTTGCGTTCCCTGTATTCATTCACACCAAAGCTCCTTTATGTGCTCTGGAAAGCATTGAGCCAGTAAATTATAATTTACTCTTCCCTCTCCAGTTCTTTGGCGGCTGCCAGCAGTGGGAAGGTCGGAGAGGGAGATTGTGAAAAGGCGAATCCGCCTTTCAGGCCCTCCTGGGAGAATGAGCCGTGGGCGACTTCTTCCCGCGGGGCCGGACGTGCCCTGCGTCCCAACGCCGCTGCCCGCCATGGCACAAAAGGCGCCTCTCGGCGCGGGCTCTGCGCCCTCCAGAGCGGCTGGAAACTCCTCTTCCAGCTTGAGAGGGCTGGGCCGGGATGCGGCCCGGCGCTGACGGCGTTGGCGGAGGCTGCGGCTGTGCTACCTGCCCCGNCTTTGAGCCCCCTCAGAGAGGCCCCGACTCCCCCTTTGCCAACGAGCGGGAGCTGCCGGGGGGGGTCCTTCGGCCGCCTGCCACGGCCGGCAGAAGGGCAGCGAGCGGCCGTGGTGGGGCCGGGGCCCCCCC
>VZSC01018822.1:74966-95655 GCA_013398225.1 Steatornis caripensis
CTGCACCCCCACCCCTGCACCCCTATCCACACCGCGTCCCTGCACCCCATAACCACACCACATCCCTGCACTTCATCCCTGCACCCCTGTGTCTGCACTGCATCCCTGCACTGCATCCCTGCACCCCCCTATCCACACCGCATCCCTGCACCCCTGTGTCTGCACTGTATCCCTGCACCCACGTCCCTGCTCCCCCATCCCTGCACCCCTGTACTTCATCCCTGCACCCCCTGTCCACACCGCAACCCTGCACCCCCGTGTCTGCACTGTATCCCTGCACTTCATCCCTGCGCCCCATAACCACACCGCATCCCTGCTCTCCCATCCCTGCATCCCCGTGTCGGCACTGTATCCCTGCACTTCACCCCTGCACCCCAGCCCCAGCCCCCACTGCTGCTCACCCACCCCAGATGAGCCGTGCTGGCTCCGGCTGCCCACGCTGGCTGGCTTTGGGGGGGTCCCAGGAGCGGGTTCGGTGCCCAGCCACGGCTCCGCCAGCAGCTGCCAGGATTCAATCCTGAGCAGGGCACACTGCCACAGCACCCATAGCACCCAATTTTGGTTGGCAGCGCTTCACATCCCCACATTGCCCCCCCCCCGCCCCAAACGTCTCTTGAAGGGAAGCTTGGCCCAACGGGCGCCGCCAATCCCACTTCTCCTTTGGAACCTGCCCTCCTTCTCCTTCCCCTTCCCGGCCGTGTGGGAGCAGGGTGCCCTGAGCCCCGAAACAGGATCCCCTGCCCTCGCTGCTTCCTCTCCCTGCAAACGCCCTCCCCGCAGGACCCCCGGGCGAGTCACTTCGGCCCCAGCCCCCCAGCTGCAGAACCGCGCACAAGGCACCCAGGAAAGCTGCTGGCCCTGCTGCTCTGCGCGGGCTGGGGTGCCGGCATCAGCGCTCCCAGCAGCAGCGAGCCAGGAACGGGCCCGTCCACGGACCCCTTTCCACCCCACGCCGGGGGTACGTGCCCTGCCCAGGGCTGGGGAGCGGAGCAGAGTGCCCTCAGCTGCTCCCCCCTTTCTGCTGCCCCAGTTCCCACGGGGCTTTGGAGGTCGGGAGCCTTTGCCTGGGAGTCGTAAGGAGCTTGTGCCTCGTGCCAGCCGGCCCACCGGCACTGGAGGCTTAGCGGCGCTGCCCTGGCCCCCTCCCACGCCGAGGGTTTAGCCACAGCCCCCTGCCCCTGCCTGGCCCCCCAAAGGGTGCCCTGCGGGTGTCCCGCGACGTGCAGCACCTTGGGGTGCAACCTTGCGGGGTGACAGCAGGCACAAGCTCGCATCTTAAACCACCCTTGGGATTAGCGGGGCAGCCTGACCTTAATCCCCCCGGGCACGCAGGGGCCTGGAGGGGACCACGATGGGGCTCCCAGCACCCGCTCGGCCATGCCCTGGCGCGGTAAACCCCGGTGGCTGCCAGACATCAGGGCAGTCCTGGCTCTCTCTACCCCATCCCAGTGATTGCTCCAAGGCTCCCTTATGCCAGACTTTTCCCCCAAAAAACCCCGATGGTGCCCGGCCTGTGCCCCTCCGTGTTTGTTTGCCATGCCCCAATCCCAGCGCTCCCACCCAGCCGTGCACCCCAGGGTGCCTCTGCAGAGGCCCTGACACTCAGTGCACAAATGAGCGAGGCCGGGTCATGGCCCGCCCCGCTCTGGGTTCCCATCTCCCTCTTGCCGCCTTCCCAGGGGAGCCCAGAGCCCGGCTCTGCCCCACAGGGCTGCAGTGGGGCTGGAGAAAGCCGGCCCTGACTCGGGGCTCTGGCGGGAGTGGGGCTGGCGTTCTGTCCCGGGCGGTCTTGCGCATGGGCCCCGTGGCCTGCGTGAGGTTCCCGTGGGCCATGCACGCTCCCCCGGGGGCTGTACAAGCTCCGCGTGGTGCTGTGCAAGGTCCCGAGGGGGCTGTGCAAGGTCCCCACGGTTCATAGGAGCCACGGGGCACTGAGGGCGGCCAAGGGGCACCGAGCGACGCTGCCAGCCCAGCCCTTCCCCAGCGTGACCCAGCGCTGCCGTGGACCCGCGACATTTCCCCTTTCGTCCTGACCCAATTTCTCCCCGCAGTGCGGCTGGGCCGGAGCACGAGGTCCCAGCAGCGCGGTCACTTCCCCTCGCCGTTCGGTAACCCGCTCTTTTGGGCACAACCTCAGGAGCTTTGGGGCCCGGCGGCGCAGGGCTCGGGGTCCGGCTGGATTCCCACCTCAGGGCCAGACGCGGCACAGAGGGCACACGCTGCAGCTCCTCGGCATCGCCGGCTGTGCAGGGTACCTGTCCCGGCGTTGCAGCGCTGGCATCCCTGGGCTGGCAGAGAGATGGGGGGCAACTGGGGCGCGGTGAGCGGGTGGCAGCGGAGCCAGTGCGTCCCCTGCCACCCTGCGAGCGCCCACCTCTGAGATCGCCCACCGTAAGCCGCCCACCTGCGAGGGGACGTGGGTACCTCGCTGGGTCCCCACACGCCAGCCCAAAGCTGGGAGGGGGCAGCGATGCCCCAGAGAGCCCTTGCCCCCCACAGCCCTGCTTCAACCCAAGCGGGGGGCTGGGGGGACCCAGGCATCCGAGCGCTGGGGCGGGCGCCCCTCCACCCCCACCCCAGGATGGGCACCCTGGGCACTCACCTGGTTGTGCCTGCACCCCGGCTGCCTGCCCGCGCTCCCTCACATCGCGGCTCCCCGGCGCTGTGCCCGGTAAAGCCGATTACACGCCGGCTTTACGGCTCTCCTTCTGCCCGGCATCTCCTCCCCAGTGCCTGGCACGGCCCTGGCGGGGGGCGGCAGGGGAGTCCCCGTGGCGGGGGGCCGGGGCCATCCCCACGGCACGGGCAAACCCGCGCTCAGGGGCTCGCTCAGGTCCTGCGCCCGCCCAGTCCATCCCGCGCAGGGACGTGGGATCCCACGCTGCTCCCCAAAACCCCAGCGGGAGGAAACCTCTGAGCCCCCTCCCCCAATTCCAGCCCCTCTCGCCACCAGCGCCGCGTCCGGGGGGCTCCTGGCCCTCCAAGGACCCCGCCTGCCCCAGCTCTCAGCATCCCACCCCGGGCAGGGTGCTGAGCCCCAGGCCTGGCTGCGGGGCCAAACCAGACCCCCCCCTCCCAGGCCCGAAGCGAGCGCCAGGCTGGGGTGCAGCAAAGCCCCCCCAGCCCCGGACAGCAATGACGACAGCACACGGGGTGGGAAGGGTTCGGCTGTATTGATTCCGGAGGGAAATACAGGCAGTAATACAGAAGCTTTGCAAGCACAGATACATACGCGGTCTCACCAGATCCTGCCGGAGCGCGAGGCTGGCGCTGGGGTCCTGATCCTGCCCCCGGGCTGCGCTCGAGGCAGGGGGTGCTGCGGGCGTTCCCCAGTCAAGGCAAAAAGTTGAAGTCTCTGTCAAAGGCTGGATGGACCCTTGCAGAGAGGGGAGCTGCCTGTGCCGGACCCCAAAATGCCCCTCGCTCAAAGAAAAAGCCTTCCTCAGCGCCCTACCGGCAAACCAGCCCTGTCCTGGACTAAGCATCCTTGGCCTCATCCTGCCCTGAAACGGGCTCCTGAGCTCCTGCCACGGGAGAAGAGCCCAGCTAAGCACGGCTGAGAAAAACAGGGGGGAACCTCGCTGCATGCAGCGGCCCCCAAAGAGGGCGTCCGGCGGGGCCCCGCCGGGTCCGAGCCCGCGGCAGGCGGCTCCATCACCCCATCCGCCAAATCCGTCTGGTCCCAGGATGCAGCTCCGGTGAGTTCGCACTTACCCTACTCCCATCTACCCTCGATGCCGTGGGGGATCCGGCGGGGCTCCCAGCTCTGCTCCGGAGTGGCCCCCGCCTCAGCTAAGGCACAACTCGGTTGCTTAAAAAAAGGAAAAAAAAAGGAAAAAAAAGGAAAAAAAACCCCCACCCCACAAAACGCCCAAAGGGCAAGAGGTGCCTCGGATGGGCAATACAGTACGTGGAGCAACGGGAGCGCACGCGGGCAAGGGGCTGGGAAGGGGGGTAATGCCCGCACGGCCGCGGAGGGACACGGGGGCATCGCCCGCAGGCTGCCGGGAGCCCCCGGCGAAATAAAACATTAAAAAACCCCAAAAAACCAAACCCCACAAAACCACAAAGAAAGAAAAGGGAATTTTGAATTCAGATCCAAAAACCCCAACGGGCTGCAAAGGCGCCGTGCTCTGCTCGAGACAGCGACGCTCCACGGCACGCGGCCACCAGCGCTCGCACGACGATCCGCAACAGCGCCGGGGCTCCCGGCTCAGCCTCTGCCCCAGCACCTCTGCGGATCCGCGCCCGCGGCTCTGACGGGGATGGCTTTGCTTCTCCCAATTTGATATAAAAAGCTTTGGCAAAAAAGGTACAATCTAAAGAGCTATTAAACGACGATCTCTTCCTGCATGGCTGTTTGGTAAACACAATTCCTCGGTGTCTTTGGCTGAAGTTTTTTTTAAAAAAAAAAAAAAAACTTTAGAAGCTCAAAAGCTTTTTTTGGTTTGGTTTTTTTTATAGAAATAGATTTTCTTCTTTAAAAAAAAAATCAAAGCATCTTTTAGCATTTTTAATATATATATATATATATATAAAATTCCTGCTATAGAAAACAAAAAACTCCATCTTCGTTTTTGATATAATTTTTTAAAGGACAACAACAATTCTTTCGCTTTGGGGAAAAAAAACCTAGCTCGAGACGGCCAGGAAACACAGGAATGGTGCCACAGAGTTACATGATGCTGCAGTTTTGCACAGCCTGAGCCTGGGAGGAAGAAAGAGAAAGACAAAAATCAACACTAACCCAGCGCGACTCCATTTGCTCCGGCTGCCGAGGAGGCAGCGACGTGCAAGCGGGACCCTCTGGGTGCCCGGATGCGTGCGCCCCGGCTCGCGTCTGCCCTGGCCCTTGGGGTATAACCAATAAACACCCCTACGCCACGGCATTTATAGCACCGGAGTCAGAAACGTGAGAATTAATGGTAATGTAGGACCGTAATAATATCGACTAATATCGAGGGTATTAACGCTCAGGATTCAATATTTCTGTTACCAGCGCGAGTAATGCTCGGCAGCGGTGGAACGAGAGCCGCGGAGGACGACGGACGCTCCCGGGCTGCCGAGGAGACGCTACGGCCGCATCCTTTGCCAAGCCCTCCCAGACTCCACGCTCCCCTTACCAAGGGGCTCGGCCAGGCCGAAGGCGCCCGGAGCAAGAGCGAAGGCAGAGAGGAGGAGAGCGAGGGACCCCGCGGCGCTGCCTTGTCGGGAGAGGACGATGCAGGGACAGGGCAGAGATCGGGCAGCGCGGGGCCAGGCCGGGCGCGGGGCCGGCACTAACCTGCCTACGGGAGCTGGAGTTCCCCAGCAGGTAGGTCCTGGTCACCAGGTTGTCCCCAAGGCTCATGCTGCCAGAGTCACCAACGCTGCGGTAGCTGCGGGTGACGGTCACGCTGGAAGTGGACGAGCCTGAGGACACGGTGTTGATACCGGCGTTCTGGTTGCCCGACTTCTCGGCGGGCTGACCGCACGTGCCACAGACCACCGTGCGCGAGCGGAGGTTGTATTCACCGGGGTCCCCAGAGCCACTGCAGCTGCCCTAGACGGGGGAGGGGACACAGACAGAACGACCCTGAGCGCCCGCCCGAGCACCTCCTGCCTTGAGCACCCTGCCCCGAGGAGCACGGCAGCACCGGGGCCACCCAGGAGGGCTCCTCGATTGAGTCCTCAAAGAAGGCCTGCGCTCCACCCATCCTCTCCATCACATGGTTTAGAAGTAATAAAGTATTATTATAATATTTATAATCGCAAATTCCTGGGCCTGGCACACTGCAGACGGGCGAACTGCCCCCGCTGCCCTCTCCTTGCACCCCGGGCTCTCAGCACACGGGACACAACTGCGCTTCTCTTGGGCTTATCTCGGAGCATCCTCTTCCTCGCCGCCTGCAAGAGCTCACGCTGATGGCTTTCCAACGGGAAACTCGCTCTTGGAAGGGATTCAGCCCCCGGATGAACGGGCAGCACTGGCCTGCAGGAGCCCGACCCCTCCATCCAGGGATAGTCGATACCTGTCTTGGCACGGCTCTTCAGATCCGGAACTCAAAGCAAAGCAGGCGGCGGGCGCCCCGAAAGCAGGCGGCGGGCGCCCCGAAAGCAGGCGGCGGGCGCCCCGTCCTGCCCTGTCACGTAGAGCCCCGGGGAGCGGCACCCGGCAGATTTTTCACCAGCGCTGAGGCGCAGCGCGGCGGTGACGGCGTCTCTCCGTGCACAATTCCTGCGGGCGTCTCGCGTGCGAGACGGATCTCTCCCTGCGGGACGGGCTGGCGGGGGCTCCTGGGCGGCAGCCAGGGATGTTTTCCTTGGTATGGGCAGCTCTGCTCCTGGCACGCCGCCTGCTCCCTGCCCGCTCCTCCTCCCGGTGCGTATTTCAGCCCCGTGAGGGGAGCGATGGGCTGAGAGGAAGCACCAAGTCCCCGCTGGATTTGCTCCAGTGCCCTTGCGAGGCCGAGAGGATGGAGCGGCTGCCACGGAGAAGCGTCGTCCGTCAACTTCCCAGCGTCCCGTCCTCCACTTCCACACGACGTGAGGTGCCGGCTCAGCCCCCTTCCGGCTCCTCCAGCCCTTTTTGCCGCAGGACGGGGTTGCTCAGGGTTGGAGATGACTTCCAGCAAGGTCTCTAGAGATTTTTTGGCAAGCAGTAGTCTTCTCCAGGTGCCGGAGGCTTCTCCCGTGTGGTTGTTTCCACAGCAGCTGCCCAACTGCCTTCTCCCATAAGGCCTGATCCTGTGTGATGCTGAGCTACCTCCCACCCTGCCTGGGATCGGACTCGAGCTCCCTCAGCACCCCTGTGACAGACCCAGCGCGGTACTCACATGGTGATGGCGGTGGTGGATGTTAACTTCGTCGTCGTCCTCATCCTCGTCTTCATCGTTGATGATCACGGTGCGGACCAGTTTCCGCATGGCCACCTCCTGCGGGCGAGAGGGAAGGAGTTGGGGGGGGCTCGGCACCTGCTGACCACCCCCGTGCCGCGACCCGGCGCTGCCGTCGGGCTCTCACCTCCCCGTTGGAGTTGATCAGGGCAGTGCGCAGGCTGTCCCCGGAGCCCCAGCTGCTCTGCGCTTTCCACACCACGTTGCTGGGGGGGCTATGGGTCGCCCCGGCCCCCGAGGCCCAGATCTAGGGAGAAAAACACAGAGAAAAACCAATGTCTCGGGTCTGCCGAGCCCTGACCCTGGGGACGCAGGTCTGCCCCCTCCTCCAAGAGTCACACGCCAAGGAGCCTGCGCCCTCGCTCCAACCGCTCCGCGTCACCAACGCCCGGGTGGGTTTGGCGTCTCGGTGGGGTCCTTCAGCGGGCACCGACTCACCGTGACCACCTGGCCAGCCTTCAGGGTGAACTTCGGGGGGAAGCGGTAGGTGATGGGGGGGTCGTCTCCATTCTGCCGCTTGACCTGCCAGTTCCCCATCGCCTGGTCCTGCGAGACAGAGAGCGGCGACCCTGAGATCTCCCGGTTCCTCCCCAGCTCCCCTCCTGCCCGCGGGGCGAAGCGGGGCCGAACGCCACCCCCAGGGACCCCTCCCCGAAGGCAAACGCACCTCGTTGGATTTGTTCCTGAGACGGACGAACCTGCCCTCCAGGTCCACCTCCTCCACGCCGACGCGGCCGCTCGTGCGGGCGTGGTGGGAGAAGCTGGTCCGGCTCTCGCTGTCCTCCAGCTTCCTCTTCTTGGAGGAGCCCGGGGTGGACATGTGGCTACGGGACGCACCTTTGTGCGAGGACGGGCTGGGGGACAGCCTCAGCCTGCGCGGGAGGAGAAGCCGAGATGGAGCCAGTGAGGACACGAGGGCTGGCACCCACGGAGCCCAGTGGGCGCAGCGCCCGGTGCTCACCGCTCCTCCTCGCCCTCCAGCAGCTTGCGGTAGGCATTGATCTCCATGTCCAGAGCCAGCTTGATGTCCAGCAGCTCCTGGTACTCGTCCAGCTGCTGCTGCATGCGCGCCCGCATCTCGGCCATCTCCCGCTCCTTGTCGGAGAGCAGGCGCCGGCTGCTCTCGCGCTCCCTGGCCAGGATATCCTCCAAATCGTGCAGCTTCGCCTCCTTGGCGGCCAGCTGTGCGCGGGGGGGAAGGTGAGGGCGGCTGCTCCTCCCGGGGCCACCCCCAGGAGGGGACCGTCCCCGGGGGCGGCCGGCCGGAGGAACCCCTTGCTCCCGACTCACCTGCTTCTGCAGCTGGCTGACTTCGGAGGAGAGGCTGTCGATGCGGATGCGGGTTTGCTGCAGCTCCTCGTGGGCAGCACCCACCATGTTGCTGTTCCTCTCGGCCGACTGCTTGGCGTTCTCCAGCTGGAGGACGAGACCGGGGAGGGGGAGGTCAGCATCCCGAGCGCCCGCCGCGCGCCGGCACTCGGCAGGGCAGGGTGGGAAGAGGGAGGACGGCGGGGGGCAGGCGCTGCTCACCTTCGCCCCGTAGGTCTTCTCCAGCTCCTCCCTGTAAAGCCGGATCTGGGCTTCGTGCTGGCTCCGCAGCTCCTGCAAGGCTTCGGAGAGCTTGCTCTCAAACTCCCGCTGCCGCCCGTTGTCGATCTCCACCAGCCGGGTCTCGTGGCGGCGCTTGGTCTCCCGCAGCTCCTGGCGACAGGTCAGGGGACACGGTGTCACCTCGGGGTGGGATCCCGCCACGCGGGGGGCGTTGTGCCAGCGGCACATCGCGGCTCACCTCGCTGTAAATGTTCTTCTGGAATTCGAGCTCCTCCTTCAGCGTCTGCAGACGGTTCTCGGCATCCACGCGGCGCAGCATCTCATCCTGCAGCTGCTTCTTGACTTCGCTCAAGGCGCTTTCCAGCTGCAGGGAATTGAGGAGGAGCGTCACGGCCGGCTCCCGGGGACTGTCCAGGCACAGCACCCGGCGCTGGCCGGGGATCCACCACCCAGCCGTGCCTCTGCCCCGCAGAACCCTGGCACGCCGGGGGCGGGGGGGGTCACCGGAGCAGTTGGGGACAGGGCTGCCACCGCTCACCTTGGCCACCTGCGCCCTCAGGTCCCGTACTTCAGACTCCAGGTTCCTCTTCTCGCCCAGGGCTGTGGAGAGCGCGGCCTCCTTGGAGTTAAGCAAAGCCTCCACATCCTTGAGGCGCGCCTGGGCGGTCAGCAGGTCCCCTTCCTTCTTGGCGTTCCTGCAACACACCGGGCGGCGCGGGTGAGCGGCACAGCATGGAGAAACCACGCACCGCACCCTGCGCCCTCACCCCGAGCACACCGAGCACCGCATCCGCACCCCTCTGACCGCACCCAGAAGAGTTGCAGGATTGTACCCAACACCCACCCGCCAAAGGGACCCATGGGTCCTGGCCACCCGGCGTGTCCAGCACCGGTTTGGATACCGGAAAGCAGAAAGGGCTGGGAAAAAACTGGGTGAGCAGGTGTCCGAGGGCTGCAACGCCCGTGTGCAATACGCACACCCACGGCCGGGCTGCTAGCGGTCAGTACAGACCAGGCCGGTACCGGAGTGGCACAGCGTGGCGTGACACGGTGAGGCGTGGTGTGGCACGGCGTGGTATGGCACAGTGCGGCGTGGCGTAGCGTTGCACAACGCGGCGCGGTGTGACACGCAGCACGGTGGGGCATCATACGGCACGGCACAGTGCAGCGTAGCACCGGGCAGCACGGTNGCACCCCTCTGACCGCACCCAGAAGATTGCAGGATTGTACCCAACACCCACCCGCCAAAGGGACCCATGGGTCCTGGCCACCCGGCGTGTCCAGCACCGGTTTGGATACCGGAAAGCAGAAAGGGCTGGGAAAAAACTGGGTGAGCAGGTGTCCGAGGGCTGCAACGCCCGTGTGCAATACGCACACCCACGGCCGGGCTGCTAGCGGTCAGTACAGACCAGGCCGGTACCGGAGTGGCACAGCGTGGCGTGACACGGTGAGGCGTGGTGTGGCACAGCGTGGTATGGCACAGTGCGGCGTGGTGTAGCGTTGCACAACGCGGCGCGGTGTGACACGCAGCACGGTGGGGCATCATACGGCACGGCACAGTGCAGCGTAGCACCGGGCAGCACGGTGCAACACGGCGGAGCGCGGCGCGGCGTCGTGCGGCGCACTGCAGAACGGTGCGGCAGCAGCCGGGGGAGAGCTGGAGGGTGCAGAAGCTGCCCCGTAGCCAGAGCTGCCCAGACTCACAACCGCGTGCCGGCGCTGGGAGGCTGCTGCCTCTCCCTGCAGTGGATGCAGGGCACCAGGCGACGAGCTGGGGCTGGCAGCTGCGCCGCCCCACGAGCCAAGCCCATCGCCATCACTTGGTGGGCACAGAGCGGCGATGCTGGGCCCGGCCTCCCAGCGCAGGACCGCAGATGGGTCTCCCGGCCTCCGGCATTGCTGCACACCCTCAAAGCCCCCACACTGTCCCGTGCCTCTGTTTTCCCCCTTGCTTTTTAAGCCCTCGAGAGCCGGTCAAGGCCCTTCCTCGCAGGCAGCGGACTTGAGACACAGCGCCGGGTGCCCAGGGAATTTGATCCCACTAAACCACCAAAACGCAACCTGACGCTATTTTGGTAGGCCCTATAAAAAAAGGCCCGATGCTCTTTCTGCGGCACCCCGTGGCCGTCGGCACCGGGGCGGCTCACGCTGTCGGCTCCTGGCGGAGACCGTCACCCTACCTCCCTCAAAATCAGCTGCCGGCCTCGCGGAGGAAGGATGCACCCGGGGACCGGCGCCAGCTGCGGTGCCCTCTGGGCCGTGGGCGAGCACTGGCCGCGCGCCGGCGCGTGGTGCGCATTCCTGGGGCGGCGAGCGCACGCCCGCGCCATGAGATCATGGGGACGACACACCAGGGAGGGGCTCGCGGCACAGACGGCGCTCAGCCTGCCCCAGCTGCAGGATCCGGCCACGGGGCAGAATGGGGAACAGCAGCAGCGAGGTGCTGAGGAGGCACTTTGACTCCTCTCCTCCCACGGGGAACAGCACCCCAGGACGGGCAGGGACCGGCGTTCCCAGACTCGCGCGTACGTGGGGAGCTCCTTGCTCGGCCAACAGCGGATTTTCCTGCGTTTCTTTCTGCTTTCCGACCTGAGCCAGCACGGAGACGTTATTCCGAGACGGTCGACGCCGCGCCAGGCCCCGCCGTACCCGATTAGCCCCCCTTCCGCAGGGAACCGCCGTCTCGCTTGCCGAAGCCGGCCGCCCAAGCGCCACGCCGGCGGGTCCTTCCCGTGCAACCCACTCCTTTCATGCCAGTGACTCATAGGACAAAAATCCCATCTGGGAGCCGATCCGGAGCGTCCTCGCCTCATTGCAAGCAACGTTTGAGGCTGAGTTTTCCCAGCTGGCAGCGGTTTGCCTCTTCCAGCCAGCGTGGCCACCCCGGCAGGGTTTAATCCTGCTGTCCGCGATCGAGTTAACCACCGGTTAACTCCGGGAAGAGCTTGCCCTTGGCGTTTTGTTTCTGCAGCTCTTTGCTCGCCGTGTTGGCTGCAGGGGACTTGGGTACAGCTGGGGGTCACCGGCTCTGTGGCACGGGGCTCGTGGCACGTGCAGCGCCGGGCACGGCCCGAAGCCTCTGCCTTTAGCGGACACCAGCGCCGTTTACGAGTGAGACGTGGTGGGGGAAAACACCGACTCGGGCCTCCGCAGGCACAGACTCACGCTCTGCCAGAGACCGGAGGGATCCAGGGCTCAGGACAAAACGCACTGATGCCTTAGAAAGCGCCATGGGAAACCCCGGAAGACTCCAGGCAACCCCTTTTCCCTTAAAAGCCTCCCGCGCTCAGCCCTGGCTTATCGGGGAGGAGCAGAGCTGGGAGCTCGGAGCCCGCCAGCTGGGCTGTCCCGGTTACTGAAGGACTACAGTACTACAACAAAATTGGTCCTGTCCTAGCTCAGCTCAGGACGGGGGCTGAGTCTGGGAGCAGCTCTGCAGGAAGGAGAGGGGCGAGACGAATCCTGTCCTGTCCTCTCCTCCGGCGAGTCCGGAGGTCTGCCCGACCCAGCTCTCTGGGACTGCAGCACCTCCTCCCACGTTCCTTCGAAACCCAGCCCTGGCGCCGAACGCGGCAGCCTCCGCGTGGGATTTCAGCACGCGCGCAACTCCTCTCCCGTGCCGGGGACCCCCGTGCCCACCGGGCCACACAAGCCCCTGTGATCCCAGTCCGGCCCAGCCAGGCTTTGGGTTTTCCCCTCACCTCCCCGCTGGATCCTGCTTTTCTTTCCCCTGCAGCCTCCCGGGCTCCAGCTGGCGCTGGGCTAAAAATAAAAACTTTCAGGGCAGCTGCGTCGCTCCCACTTCCCTCGGCAAGGGGACGAGCGGGGACCTTCCTCCTCCTCCTCCTCCTCCTCCCCGGAGGCTGTCACCGGTCTCCCCATCCTCCCTGCTAGAGCCTAAAAGATCCCAAATCCTCCGCCTGCCACAAGGGAAGCGGAGATCCACCGCAGAGGGCCGCGTGCCTGCGGCCAGGGGACACGGGCTCAGCATCCCGCAGGATTCGGTCCCCTGCGCCGGGAGAGTCGGGCGTGAAAACAAGCGTTTATGGAAGCCAAGAGGAGAAAACACAGCAGAGGCACCAAATCCTCAAGAAGCAAACGTCTCAAGAGAAAAGATGGAGGGAAAAGGGGCCTCAAGGCGTTTTATTTTTAGCCTTTAAAAGCAGGAAGGAGGGGGGGGAAAAAAAAAAAAAAAAGAAAGAAAATTGCAGCTGAGCTGCCAGAAAATCCAAATGTTAATGGAAAGTTGGAGCTGCTCTGCCCGTGCTCAGCACAGGCACAGAAACACGCCTGCAAGGCTGACGCAACGGCTTCGAAACCGGCCAGGGCTGAAGACCCTCGGGGCGGACGGTCCCCGCAGAACGCTCGGGGCCAGCCCCACGGAGCAGCGCCCAGGATCTGCTACTGCTCCCCTGCGCTCTGCCCCCAAATTCCAGCCCAGAAAGCGGCCGGATGCGGGCTCTCTCCCTCTGCAAAAGCTGGGACAGAGCAGAGCCCTCGGAGCTCACGGGAAGCGAGCCGCTTTGGGCACGTGGCGGAAAGGTGCCAACCCTCTCTGAGAAGCCAAAGCCCACTAGACGCGTTTTTAGGAAACGCCCCTGGGTTTCACCCTACCGCTAATCACCGCGAGCCGTTTCGGAAGCACAGGGCTGCTCCCGCGGGCTGGGGAGCGGCCGCCGTTCAACGCGGCGACGCTCGGGCAGCGCCGAGCATCGCGCGCGGGAAGGGGACCGACGGGGTGGGAAGGGGACCGACCGACGGGGTAAACGGGCGTTCCCCTCCTCCCCTGCCTCCAAATCGCAGCCGCCCCCGCCCAGACAAGGCGCCAAGGCTCGCAGGCTCGCGCCCCCCGGTCTGTAAACTCTTTGCGTGCTTGCAAATCCCCGGGGACTGCGGGTTTCGCTCTCCCCTTGCCGCTGGCCGCCACGCCAGCCTGCTCCCGTGCCACGAGCCTGGGGGAACGCTACCCCAGAAAAGGCTTTGCGACGTATTTACAGCTTGGGAAACTGAGGCAAGAGGAGCGTCGTGTGCCCAAGGAGGCCTGGGATGGATCCCATCGCTGGGGGGACCCAGAAAACCTGCTCTGCCCCCCTCACCCTGGGCTCGCTGCCTTGCACTGCGCCGCCTCCAGCACCAGGGATTGCGCCCCCATCCCGGGGATCGCTCCCCCCTCTATCCCAGAGATCTCCTCCTGCCCCCCAGGGCCCCCCAGGACAAGCAGCACGGACAGCACGAGGAAAGGCGGCCTCGAGAAAACCTCCGCGGCGGGGCAATGGGAATGTGGCAAAGCAGCTTCTCCCAGCTCCTGACTCATCCGTGCCGCTGCGCCTTTGCCAAATCACCAGGATAAACACGAGCCGGTCGCCTAGCAGGGGAGCCGTAAACAGCCAGTGCGATGTATAGCGAGGACAACATCTGCCCGGAGCCAGCATCCTGTCGGGCACCAAAACCGCTGCCAAATGGCAGCCAGGGGATGCCAGCGCTGGCTGCGCGGAAACAGCCCCCGCCCTCCAGCGTCAACCGTGCCAGAGCCCCTTCCCGGGGCCAGGGTTGGTGCCGGCCGTGCCGCCCGCTCGGCCCTGGGGCTCAGGCGCTTGCTCGGCTCCGCGCGGCCCCAGCGGAGCGAGAGCAGCTTGTTGGCACCTCCCAGGAGCTGGGCTTCCCCCTCCTGGAACTGGGATCTGGCCTTTCCCCGCGTCCCAAAACCGAACCAAACCCGCTGCCTCGTCGGGAACCAGGCGAGAGCGTTTCGCGGGGATGCGAGCGGACCCTTCAGCCTGGGGTTCCCAAAAATCTTCGTCATTCCCGTGCCTCCCCAAAGCCCGTCGCCGGGAGTCTCGCTGGGAGCCGCGGGCGCACACGAGGCCCAGCGCGACTGGGCCCGATCGAGGCCGGTACCTCCAGGAACCGGCTACAAACGCTCCCCATGAAGCCTTTAAGGAGCTTTCCCCCTCGCGTGCCGGAGCAAACGCGCCGCGCCCACGCGCCCGGCAATGAAGGCTTCATCAGCGCCGCGATGGATTTATGCATGTGACCACGGATGGGCTTCTCCCCCCGCGCCCGCCCCGCTATTTAAAAGCCGGAAACACCATTTTAGAGAATAAATAGTACATTGAGAAGCCTCACGCACCCCGTGCTGGCTGGGGAGCCCCGGTGCTGCCCGTTCCCCGGCCCAGGCTGTCACGCCAGTGCTGGTGACTCAGCCCAGCCTTCGCCAGCGGCTCGCAATGGAAATCCCAAGTCACCAAGCGACGGTGCTGTTTGGGCTGAGGCCCCCCCGGCCCCGTAACAGGAGGGCTCCGCGGTTTTGCAGGGCGGGTGGTATTACCGGAGGGGGCGGTTAGAGCTGGAGAAGGGGTTTTGCCAGTCCCCACGTGGGAGTCGGTGGGGGAACGGACGGGACTTGGCTTTCCGCTGCCCACGCTGCGCTTTTGGGGGCCCCAGGCACGCTTTGCGTCGGGCATAAACCTACGCGTCCGCAGCGACGAGGGGCAGGATTTATCCCCCGCAGACGCGTGCCCCAGCACGGAGCACGCACAACAACTACTTCCCGCCGGGTCCGCCGGTGNAGGCGCGCTTTGCGTCGGGCATAAACCTACGCGTCCGCAGCGACGAGGGGCAGGATTTATCCCCCGCAGACGCGTGCCCCAGCACGGAGCACGCACAACAACTACTTCCCGCCGGGTCCGCCGGTGCCTTGCTGCCTCCGACCCCCCCTCGCGCAGCCGCCTTTCGCTTCTCCAGGGCGCAGCGCGGGAGGCGAGAGGGTGCAAAGAGCTGGGAAAGAGCAAGCGAGCCTCGGCTGCTGGGAGCCACCGGCGCGCGGAGCCCAGCAGCGCTCGCGGCCGAGCCTCGGCGTCGAGCGAGCGACACGAGGGCAGAAACTTCCCTGCGGATTCCCTTCGCCAAAACCCTGGGTTACCTGGAACACGCAGAGATCCAGGCCTCCGGGCTGGGATTACACCCAAAGTGCCACCAGTTGAAACTTGATTTAGGAAAACTGGTCGAGCCCCGGGTTTGTCCCCTGAGCCGCTCTTGCGGAGCTCAGCAATTCATCTGCGTGGCGCAGAGTGGGGGGGGGGAAAAAAAAATCCCTGGCCGATGTTTTTGTCTCTGCAGGTCCCGAGGGGTTTGGCTGATTCTGGGGTTTGCAGCGGGAGGGCTGGTTCCTCGTTTGCCAAAACTGCGTTTTCCAGCGGGGAAAAAAAATTTTAAAAAAAAAAAAAAATCACCCAAGACTTTAAAACCCCGAACGTCTCAGCCGCTCGGGAAACGGCGAGCAAACGCTGCCGAGCCCCCACGCGCCGGCCCAAGCCCAGCGCGACCCAAACGCGCCGGCTCGCCTTTCGCCGCCTTCCCAGAGAATTTTGAATCGGGTTATCTAAACGCCACTCGCCGGCCTTGACTTCAAACCCATCCTAAACACAGATGAAAGCAACCACAAGTCCTTCATCAGGAAAAAGGAACGCTCGAAAAGACGACGGGAATTGTGCCGGAAAGGATTTTTTTTTGAGCTCAAATACGCGCCTACAGCGCCTTCTGCGCCGCTCACCTGCCATCCTGAGGACCGGGTTTCGGGAGCAAAGGCCCGAGAACAGCGCTTGTTCTTCCGATCCGGAATTTACCAATTGGTAGTGGTGCGTGTAACACAAAAGCTTGTTTAAAGCTTAAGCCTGTAGTTCTGCCTTTGCGAAGAGGGGAGAACAAGGAAACCCAAAGTACGGGACCTTTGGCGATGGTCGCAAGTGCGGTTTCCTATCTTTAATATAAACGCAGCAATATTCGCGCGGCAATTACGTTTCGGACTGAACAAAACGTCAGGGATTTTGCTCAGTCTTTGTCTTGCTCCGACACAGCAAATACCAGTTTTTGCAATAGCTCGGTTCAGGATTAACGGGAAAATTTCGTACGGATTTTTTCTTTTTTCCCCACCTAAACCGCCTCCTAGTCTCGCGCCTCCAGAGAAACCCCAGGCCGTCAGATTCACTCCCGTACATCCTCCTCTTGATGAACCAGGAGCGCAAAGCCCATACAACACCACCTCAAAGGCTGAGGACAGAGCGCGGGGTCCCAGCGTTTCCCCGGGGGGTTCGAGCGGTGCGGGGGGGGGGCCGTACAAACGTAGTTGAAACCAGGGAGCCGAGTCACTCCTATGAATGACGTCTTCAGGACCGGGAGCGTTGGGGCAGGGTGGGGGAAAACAGCCGTAAGCTCGTGTTTAGCTGGGACCCGGCAGGACGCGGGGCGGGGACACAAAATCCCAGCCCCAGGAGCGAGGAAACGCGTGGCCACCACGCGAACGCGGCCGTCGCCTCCTCGCCCCCCGCGCCCACGGGCGTCTCGGAACGCAGGGCTTTGCGGCCCCGAAGCGCGGTGATGGAGAGCAGCGAGGAGGTCGCTCTGCTTACGGGGGCATCGCTGCCGTGGCTACGCCGCGGGGAGAAGGCTGCACCCCAGCCAGCGCCCGCTGCGTCGCACCGATCCGCAGCTGGGAACCGGGTCCCCGGGCAAGGTGGGACAGGGCAGAGATGACTCAAGGAAGCAACACGGGCAGCGAGCTCAAAGTCTCCTTTTTCCTCCCCAGCAGCTCGCCCCATTTCCCATAAATCCAAATACACAAAGCTTCCGGCCGGCAAAATTTGCTTAAGAAACAAAGCACGGGATTGTTGGATGCAGGTGCCATCCGTCTTCCTGGGAACAAAAGGGTTTGCTATCCCGGCTCCGAGAGCGCAAATAAAGGCCGGCAAGGTGTTTACGTTGCCACAAGTTTTGTTTGCGTGCAGCGGCGGCGAGGCCGGCACAGCTTGCGCTGGAGCCGCCTTGTTTGCCCGCTTCAGCCGCGGCGTGAGTCACCGCCGGCGCCGCGAGCTCCCGGCTACGCCGCCTCCGCCAGGGTGGCCGCCGCGATGGGCCTGACTGCGACGCCATCGGGAAAACGCGGCTCGGCGCAGGGATGAGCGGCGGCGAAGACGAGCGCCGGCGTTTTGCTGCGCTCTGCCATACGCAGCCGACGCTCCCAGCGCACCTCTGCCCGCTTTCGCCGCCGGCACGAAGCCCGGACCCGCTCGGCGTGCGTGCAGGAAACAACCACTTCCCCAGCAGCGAGGGCTGCAGACACGGCATCCCTAGAAAGTGCACCTTCGCCCCAACTGCACGCGCAGAATCGCCCTGCAAACGGGGCCTCCCCGCCACCTCCCTCCTGCGCAGCGCCACGTGCCCGCCCCAGCGCTCGCCACAGGGTAAGCCCCAGCCCCGCAGCTTTTCGCACCGGAGCGACAGAGCCAAGGCTGGCGTGCAAAAAGCAGCGCCGCTTGCTCGTGGGGACGCGCACGCCGCAGGTTTGCGTCTCTGCCCTGCAAGCGGGGGCTCCGGGTGTAACCCAGCCTGCAAAAGCACGATGCCGAGGAGCAAACGGCACTCTGCCTCCCACCTAAAGCCCGGGGCTCAGCTTCGCGCATCGAGCGAGCGGGCGCAGCACGGCGCGCCCTTGCAACCCACGGGTGCTGCCGGGGAGCGGGTTATCTGCGAGCGCCCGTCACGCGAGGAAGGAAGGGGCCGGCGAGCGCGACTGCCGGCGTGGCGGGGGCCTCCCAAAGACGCGGCGAAGCGCCCCGTGGCAGCCGCACCCTGCTCCAGCCCGAAGGCCTGCGGCTGAGCGTGACTCATCTCCCCGCGCGCAGCCCGGCACGGGGCTCCAATCCTTCTCCTGCCCCGCTGCACCCTCCCTCCTGGCCCCCACGGAGGGGTTCGGGCGTTAAAAACGAACAAAAAACCAACCGACAGAGAGCGGCACAGAGGTTTTGTTGCCACCGTTCACGTCCGGCGTCATCGCTGGGCTGCAGAGGGTCTGCGAGCGCGGCCAGGGCCGGATCCAGCGCCCTCCCCAAAGCCACCGGCGAGCCCTGAGCTCTGCCCGGCCACCGCACTGCAAGGAGACGGGGAGAAGTGGCTCTTCCCAGCGGTGACTGAGAGCTGCAACGGGGCAAGCGGCCACCTCCAGTGCCGGAAAACAGCCAGGTGCCCGTGGGCGCCAGGGCCAAGGCTCCTTTGGGCTCCCACCCCCTCGAAGCCCACACGTTACGCACCCGTGCCAAGAGCTTGCAGGTTTAGTTTAGGCTCACGCGGCCCAGAGCTGGGGCTTTAACGAAGCAAGCGCGTCCCTAAACTGGTATTAACTAAAATCCCAGCAAAGTGGCACTGGCAGGCTCGGCCTCCTTTTGCCCCGGCCGAGGGCACCGAGCTGGGTGGCAGGAGGACGCGGGCGTTGAAAGCAGGAGCCGGAGCAAGGGGCTGGAGGTGGCTTTGGTCCAAAGAGGGTTAAGAGACCTCCGCTATCAGAAAGCCTCTCCTACAGTGCACTCCGCGCCACTCACAGCCCCGATGCAAAAATTCAAAAGCCTCAGAAGAGCCGTCGCTGGCTCCTAACCCCGGCCCCGTCGCCTCTTTGCCGGGGCATGGCGCCGTGACTGAGCGGGGTGGAGCGACAGGCAGCGGGGTGCTCACCGTGCACGCGCCCCGTCGCGCCTCCCGGCTCTCAACGCGGCAAGGCAGCAACAGAGCGTCACGGCTGGCTACGGCCTGGAGGATAAACCCAGCCACAGGCATCTTCACCTTCACCAGGGAAAGGAAACTGGTTTACGGTCGACAACGGGCGGTGCTGACTCAGCACCGCTCAGGAACAGAGGTGTCCTAACCCCAGTTTGGTTTTGTGGCATCTCCGCGGGCTCAGTTCAATGCACTTCGCTAACCCACTTCCACCCCCTCTCGCTCTCCCCAGTACCCACAGCCCCACATTGCACCGTTGGGGCTCGCAGACACCGGAACGGGGCTTCTCCACGATGGCCGCGTGCCAGGCCGCAGCCCAGCCGCCTCCGCGCGCGGGGCTGGCGTGTGGGGCTGCAGCTGCCGCCCGCCCAGCAGGGCCGCGGGACCGGGCCTGGCCCTTGCAGTTGTTCAGCGTCACACTGGGGCTATTCAGCCCTCGGCAGGGAGGGGAATGGCGCCGAGGCAGGTGGGCGGCCGGCCCCGACGCCCCGGCGAGGGGCTGCGGGTGACTGACGGCAGCTGCGGACAGATACGGGTTTCACACAGCGGCGGCCTCAGCTGTTTGGGAACGTGCCGGGCCGGGCGGAGGAACAGGCGCAGCAAACGGGCTCGCAGAGAGCAGGACGGGGAAACGGGTAACGGAGCCGGCAGCAGGACGGCGGGAGCCAATTCCCATCCCAAACCCACCGGGCTTCCCGGCAACTCCGCGCCAGCCCTAATTTTGGCCGGGACCAGGGGGAAGAGCTCCAGTGCCTTCCTCCCACCGCAGCTGCCAGCAGCAAGGAAGGAAACGGCTGCTCCCAAAGGGCACAAACTGAGCAAAATAAGGAGCCGGCAGCGGCTCAGCGTGCCGCACCCCGGCCATGCCGCCCTCTTGTCACGCCTCTGCCAAGCGCCGTGCCGGGGGAGGCTCTCGGTTCTGCTGGGCTCCAAAGTTCAAGCCTGAATGGGATTCAGACGACTGGAGGGACGCGCGCAAGGCTGAAAAACACTCGTGGCAGCGAGTGCGGCCGGGGCAGGCTGGGACGCGCCGCGCGGGGGACGAGTGCCTGCCCACGCCAAACCCAGCCCCGCTTCCCCTTGCGGTCACTTCTCCAATCCCCCCAGCCTCTGAGGTTCAGGTCCTTAATTTGCCAGGGTGGATCCAGTCATAATGAAAAACGTTTAAGGCAACGGGATTTGCTCCGGTTCCACAGCGCGGTGACGGCGCCACAGCAGCGTCGGGAAGACGCGGGCGAACGCAACCGGTGATGAGAGCGGAGCCGCAAAACCAAAAGTGCTGGAGCCTCTTCCTCTGCCCGAGATCATCCTGCTCGCGGAGCTGGTTGCTCGCACACGCAAGGAACCCCCCTGCACAGAAAGAGCCGGGGGCTAACGAAAACCTCAGCCTCAAAGCAATGGGGCTTTCGCCACGGAGCCTTCCAGCCCCGCGGCACGCAGCGAGGGCACGCGGCACAGCCATCCCCAGCCGCCGGGTGCCGATGTCGGGGAAAATAAATCTGTCTGGGGTGCTGGAGACTCGGGGGCGGCGTGTTTAGAGGGTCCTGGACCAGCCCTGCCCCGCGTCGCCTGCGCCCCCAAAGCACCACCCGGCTGCACAAGCTGTTCTTTGTTTGCTCCAAAGGGCGAGATCTCCTCGGAGCCCAAGCGTTCCCTTCCCTGGCAGGGTTTCCACGAGTCGGAGCGGGGGAAACGGCCCTGGAGCCTGAGGTTTCTCC
>VZSC01018823.1:0-21939 GCA_013398225.1 Steatornis caripensis
TTCCCGCAGGCTGCCTGGAGGACGCCGTGGCAAGGTCTCTTGCGTCAGTGACTTTTGGTGTCAGGTCGAGGTGGAGTCCTGCAAGTGGGAGAGGAGCAACTCCTGTGCGTTTGCAGAAACCCAGCGGTCCTCCTGCTTCGTGCCTCTTTGGGATGTGCTGAGCCAGGCAGGGTTTTCAAAGAAGCAACAGGACTTTTTGTACCGAGAAGCGGTTGGAAATCCATAGGCTTCAAGCTGCTGTAAGTGCTGCGAGGAAGCCCAGGCAGCCTGGTGCTTTCCTGGCCTCCTCCTTGGCATTTGGCAGCTGGCTCAGGCAAGGGGCTGCCTGCAGCAGAGACGGGCTCCGGGGCTGTAAACATGCCCTGTTTGAAAGCGGAAAACCGTGCGATTTGCCAACGCCTGAGTCACTGGCGCAGCAGTCGTAACCTCGGTTTGCGGCGTGGCGGATGGTAGCGACGCTAAGTGAGATTTCGTTAGTGAGAACAAAACCGTCTGGCCAGATGAAAGCCCCGGTGACTGCGGCTTTCGTAGTTAATTTGGGCTTTAGATGCATCTCTGTTTACCCTGTGCACTTCTCCCGAGTGACTGTGCTGGAGGTTGCAGGGGTGGCTAAGTAGTTGGAGGAAACAGCTGGTCCACGTAGCTCCGTCGTGAAGTGGTGATTCGGGAGAGCTCCAGCCTTGCAGTCGGTGCTGGGGATGCACGCTGCGGGGCTCGGCGCGCTTTGTGTGCTAGAGGCTGGGGTCTGTAAGCTGTGCATCTGCAGGGCTCAAGCTTGCAGGGCATGACGCTTCTTAAAAATGAGCTTGCTACGTGGTACGCAAAAGCTCGTACGTTGAGCTTGATTCCTGCTCTGGATTCTGCCCCCACCACCTGCAGAGCAGCCCGCAGAGAGGGGATTGCCATTTCGAAGGGCAGAGCTTTCCCAAGTTTGTTACCNTTGCTACGTGGTACGCAAAAGCTTGTACGTTGAGCTTGATTCCTGCTCTGGATTCTGCCCCCACCACCTGCAGAGCAGCCCGCAGAGAGGGGATTGCCATTTCGAAGGGCAGAGCTTTCCCAAGTTTGTTACCAGCTTCACGTCTTGTTTGCTGCTGCTGTTTTGATGAGGAACCTGCTGCCCTGTGCTCTGTGTGCGGCGCTGTGGCCGGAGGAGCCACGGAGCACCGCAGGTCCCGCTCTGCAGCCGGGTCTGGCAGCGGCACGTGGGAGCTCTGACTCTTCCCACCCAGGCACCCACCAGGCATCCATGGCCAAGCAGCGCAGCTCCTCTGCGCAGGCAGAGCGCCTTTCCCGTTTGGGGTGAGCTCTNTCCTGTGCTCAGTGTGCAGCGCTGTGGCCGGAGGAGCCGCGGAGCACCGCAGGTCCCGCTCTGCAGCTGGGTCTGGCAGCGGCACGTGGGAGCTCTGACTCTTCCCACCCGGGGACCCACCAGGCATCCATGGCCAAGCAGCGCAGCTCCTCTGCGCAGGCAGAGCGCCTTTCCCGTTTGGGGTGAGCTCTGCCTTGAACGTGTCCTCCTGGCAGGACGTTCTCCTCCTCTTCCTCAACCTCTCTGTGCAATGGGCATTTCTCCTGGGCAAGTGGGCGCTGAGGTGGGGAGTGGAGAGGACCCTTGGGTTGCTGTTGCTTCGCCGTTCAAAGCCCGTCAGCTGTTCGGCCGGCGGCCTAAGGGATGTTGCGCTTTGCCGGCACCGGAGATGGGGAGCGCAGAGACGTGGAAATGAGGAGGATGGCGTGGCGGTGATGGCCACCGCATGGAAAGGCAGCAGGGAGACATCCNCCCACCCAGGCACCCACCAGGCATCCATGGCCAAGCAGCGCAGCTCCTCTGCGCAGGCAGAGCGCCTTTCCCGTTTGGGGTGAGCTCTGCCTTGAACGTGTCCTCCTGGCAGGACGTTCTCCTCCTCTTCCTCAACCTCTCTGTGCAATGGGCATTTCTCCTGGGCAAGTGGGCGCTGAGGTGGGGAGTGGAGAGGACCCTTGGGTTGCTGTTGCTTCGCCGTTCAAAGCCCGTCAGCTGTTCGGCCGGCGGCCTAAGGGATGTTGCGCTTTGCCGGCACCGGAGATGGGGAGCGCAGAGACGTGGAAATGAGGAGGATGGCGTGGCGGTGATGGCCACCGCATGGAAAGGCAGCAGGGAGACATCCTCCTGAGCAAGGGGGGAGGAGGGAGGTTCCCACTGGTGTCGGTGCCCTCCCCCTCCCTCCAGCACAAAATAAATTTTGCAAAGACATCTCACAGAAACGCGCTGCTGAGTTTGGGTGGGTTGAGCGTCTAGAGTACATGGTGGCTTTGTGATTTTTATAACATTCATCTGCACGCTTGCTGATGAAAGGCTAATAGCTCCCGTATGGGATCTCTCGAGGGGATTGCATCTTGCTACCAGAGATGGGCTGCAGGGAGAAGCCAGGCGGCTCAGAGCCCTTCTGTGGCGGGGGTTTATCTCCTGCCTCACACGTGGCGGCTGCGAGTCTGATGCAGCCCTTGTCCGTCAGAGCCGGTTTCATCTTGGCATCTTCCCAAGGCGAGGTGATGCCGTGGTCCTCCTCCTCCTCCACCCTGCCGGAGGGTGGCCGCGCAGGCTGGAGGACCTGCCCGTGGCAGAGCGGGATTAGGTCACCCTCCGCAGTGGCTCCCGCTGTGTGGTAGCTGCGTTTGGCAACGGTGGCCCTGCGTAACCTCCNTCTCCTGCCTCACGCGTGGCAGCTGCGAGTCTGATGCAGCCCTTGTCCGTCAGAGCCGGTTTCATCTTGGCATCTTCCCAAGGCGAGGTGATGCCGTGGTCCTCCTCCTCCTCCACCCTGCCGGAGGGTGGCCGCGCAGGCTGGAGGACCTGCCCGTGGCAGAGCAGGATTAGGTCACCCTCCGCAGTGGCTCCCGCTGTGTGGTAGCTGCGTTTGGCAACGGTGGCCCTGCGTAACCTCCACCACAGATCCTGCTAATATTTGCTTTATGACATATCTTTGATGATGTTTCGTGTGTGCCCAGCGAGGCCCTATAACTCAGCAGCGCCGTTCCAGCCGGCATAACTTTAGACCAACAATAACAAAAATAAATCACTCCACACTTTCCGTCGAGTATATATTTAGACATTACTGTACGTGAACCACTAAGAGAAAACGATGTGTTTATTGGGAGCCAGCCTTGCGCCTCCCGGCACATACCCCCGCGCCGGTGCTCCCCGCACGCCGCGATGCTTGGTCACGCCGGGATGCAGACCCCAGGGTCGCTCCTCCGGGTGCCTGTCAGCGTCTCCGTAAATCGTGGAGATCTCCATGCCCTCGCCCAACGTGGATTTGAACTTTCCCTTGAACACAGGGGCTCAGTTGAAATCAGCAGAGCCCACCCAGAAGGTTTGGGCAAGGGGAAGGGGGAAGGCGCGGAGATGCCCCCCGTGTGGGACTCCCCGCTGGCACAGCCGAACACAGGCTTTCATTTACGCTCGGGAGCAGCGTCCCTTCTCCTGCCGGCTGCCTCCCCAGCCTCCTCTGAGCTGTTATTTTAAACACGCCAACCTTGGCGACCACCTTCCAACTCCAGAGTTTTCTGAGAAAATAAAAGCGTGTGAGCCCCGCGGGGTTGTTCTTCCCTACTGCTTTTGGAGAGGCTGCGGGCTGCCCTTCACTGCTGCTTCCAGCCAAAAGGCAGCTCGTGGCAGTACCTGCTGATTAACTTAATAACCTCAAGCGTGGCTCTTGTCGGCTGCCCACGCTGCAGGACGGACCAGGGTGGACCTCCTGCTGCAAAGGGGGCTGCTGTCTGGTTTGCAGCGTCACAGGGCAGGTAAGCAGATGATGTGTAAATGAGCGCGGAAACAGATACGCTCACCGCTCGGGAACTCGCCTGAGCAAAACGACTGCTCTCAGTGTGGCCTACCTGGCTTTTTTTTAAAGGATCTGGTTGTGTATTTTTTTCCTCCGGTAGAGCTGGACATGTGCAGGTGGTGATGGGACCCCTAGACCATGGAAAACTGGGTGCCCTAAGTCTTCTGTTGCCTTGGGGTGTGTGGGTGGGGGAGACTGGGAGGGGAGGTTAAGACGTGGCCGTGCTCATGGGCAGCAGCTCCGTGGGGAAAGGCTCTTGGCTCTTCTAGGGGAGAGCGTTTGTCTGCGGTAGTGCTCGGGGCTGCAGGGATGGAACCTTTCCAAATGGTATCTTTTTTAAAAAAATTACTATTATTAAAACTTATCCATGTGTCAGGATACAGACAAAGCCGTTCCTTCGTCTCTGTCCCACGCGTGGCTCTAGTCCGAGTGCCAACACCAATTCCCTACCCCATCTCTCTTGTCTAAAGCCCTTATTACCAGTTCTTGGCCTGGAACCACTTCCAGTCCCCGGCCTTTGCGTTCGCGGTGCTTAATGTGTTTATTGTGAAATAATCAACAAGCGGTTGCATCCCCTGGCACGCGGGGCTGGGATCTCGGTGGCACACCATCTTGCACCCCCTTCCTGCGTGATCGGAGGCTGAAGTGTTGATTTGGGACTGAGCTCTGCTGCTCCGACTCGTTTGAGCTGCCGTGAGCCTGGGGGGCTTTTACTCTCCATCTCCCCGCTGCCTTCCCTGCTGGGGCTGAGGGGGAAGCCCCAGCCCTGACAGTGCTCTCAGGCCACCGTTGTTGGTAGTTGTGCCCGTGCTCAGTGCTGCCTGGAGATAGGACATGTCCGTTTTTCATTTCTATGTGTATGAATTAACCTCTGTGTATCCGGAGGGAATCCCTGTCCACACCCAGCCCAGTAGCTGCAATGGAGAGGTGGCACAGCGAGGCTTTCTTGATGCTGTTCCCCGCGGCAGGGAGCCAGCGGAGCTGAGCAGGGGCACAGCCACAAGCAGCTCCAGCGGAGCTGAGCAGGGGCACAGCCACAAGCAGCTCCACGTGCATTCTGCTCCTGAGCCCCTTTGCACGTTGCTGGCACTTGCAGGGCGAGCCAGGCTTCGGCTGGGGTCTGCTTCACCCTGCTACGGTCCTCTGAGCATCTTGAGGGTGCCCTCCCAAGCTTGGAAAAGCACAGAGGGTTGGGAACACCCTGGGAGGGAATGACGACGGGGTCTGGGGAGTTGCGGTCTCAACTTCGGCCTCCAAAAGCAGCACAGTGCTGGGGTGCATGTAGGCAGGGAGGAGGCAGCAGGCTGGTGCCGTGGAGGAGACGCGGCCCCAGCTCAGCCCAGCTTTGCTGGTGGCCTCGGGCAGCCGCTTGGCCTCTGTGTGCCCGAGAGCCCTGTCTGCGTGCTCGGATGCCAAGCCCATGCCAACTGCCCGGCTTTCCTCAGGTATGTGTCCAGCCCTAGAGCTGCTCCGTGCTTTGCTTGGGTGGAGCAATGCTGGAGCGTGAGTAATAATCCAAACCAAACTAGAACTTGGCTCTTCTGTCTGCAGCAAGGCTTTGACCTGATCTTGCTTTGCCTGCTGCAAAGTCTGTTTTCCACCAGGACGCCCGCGAGAAGAGCGCACGGGACTTCTCACCGTTTTAAGCCCGGTACAGTGTTAGGACCGGGATAAGACATTGCAAAACTTTTGAGGATGCTTTTCCCTCCCCGCAGTGCCTCGACCTACCCCGACAGCTCCGCTGCTCTTACCGCACGCGGGCAGGCAGCGGTGATGAGAGCTGCCGAAGCTGCAGATCTTTTGAGTCAGAGTTGTCGTCCTGCTGCGTTGCTTTGTGGCGGGGATTGTCCCCTGCCTTCGTTGATCCCTGGGGTCAACGCTTTAAAATCTCCGGGGGATCCATCCCAACAGAGAATGGGGATGGGGAGGGCAGGGTGTGCCTGGGGCAGTGGGAGGGCGGTGGCTTGCTCGGGGCTGCCTTGAGGACAGCAGAGCTCCCACCCAGACGAGCATCCCCGTAGTGACCAGCACAAGGAGGAGAACAAATGCATGCCAAGGAGGATTTGCTTGTGGGAGCGTCTTGCTGTGAGGTCAGGGCAGGGGTTGCTGCAGGAGTCCAGTGGAGGAGGAGGTGGCTACGGCCTCCAGAGCACCCGGGAGCCACGCGAGGCGTTGCCTTTGAAAGTGGCTGGCCCTTGTTTCCCTTAGGGGCTGACGGGGACACTCCCGGCACGTCGTCTGGAGCGGGGAGATGTGTCTGCTTCTGCAGGATTCACCCAGAAGTTAGACCACGTAAATGATGGGGTTTTTCAAGTATCTCCTGCCCTAGACGGCTCAGTCTGGAAGCACGCTGAGGGCTGCCCGTGCCCTTCTAGCTGCAGGGCCCATCCGTCTTGGCTTCAAGGCCTTGACAAGGTGGACGGAGGCTTTTTCACAGTAGCTCCTGGAAGCCGATGTCAAGGTTTCTTTTGGCATCAGTGAATTTCGGATAAGAACTGTAATTGCCGCTCAGCACTGTAAACCTTATCTCTTTGCTCCTGAGCCTGAACCTGCCTGCCTTGGACTGTAAATGGTGCACAGCAGTAAAACGCATGCACGTCACGTTTGCTGCAGGGCTGTTCTCGAGCATTTGCAATCAAATATCGTTAAACCGGCACAGTTCATAGCCTGCCATCAGTGAAGCTGTTCAGGTTTGGAAGTCAAGTGTGCTCTGGGATCTGGCTGTGCAGCTGTTTGTATTCAGTAAATGCTCCACTGAGTGGGTCTTTTCACCTCAGCACCCCTAGGTGGGTACAGCTAACGCCTAGCAGCAGGAGTCTGGGTTGCACACGTGGCCTCAGCCACGTAGGAGCGTTGTGCCGGAGCCGGACGGCCGTGCAGGAATGGCAGCGCTCTGCAGAAGACCTGTGGTCTCTGCATCTGGCAGGAAAAGCAGCCCCTGCCGCGTCACAGAGAGTTATCACCCCGAGATGTCCTCTGGTCTCCGAGATGTCCGTAGAGCCAACCCATGCTGCTGCCTTGTTGGCTGGGGGCAAGGATGATGCTGTGTGGTCTGCATGGATGATGCTGAATGAGTCTGTGTGGCAGCGTTGTAGGAGAGCTGGTCTTCAGCTCTGCGTGGCCCAGCTGTGGAGCCTCTGGCTCCGTCCCCCACTTATGGGCTGATCCCCAGAGTGACCCTGTCCTCATGTCTGGGACATGCCCAGTGACCGCTGGGCCTGATCCTGACCCTGACTGTGGGTTGACCTACCAGCGTGACCTCAAACCTGCCTCATCACCACCAACTTGCTGGTGATCTGGGCTCTTGGTTGAACTTGGCCGTGATCTCCAGGTCTGCCCTGCTCCTCACAGGGGAGGGGCGGTCGTGCCCTGCTGGCCATGAGGTCCCCCGGGCTCCTGGCCCTCACTGCACCCCAGCAGTTCCCACTGAGGCTTAGGAGGAAGTTGGAAGTGCTGCTTGGGGCTGGCAGCAGCCTCCCCAGCATCTGCTTCAGCGGGAAAGCTGTGAAACCACAGAGCTTTGCAGGGATCACCTTCAAAACACTTCCAGACGCCTCCGGTGTCGTGGGAGAGGAGGTTCTCACGCTGGGTCGTGGCAAGGTCTTCCCATCCGGAGGATGATGTTGCAGGTTTGCCGCGGTGCTTTCCCCCTGCCTGGGAGCTGTGCCGGACACTGAGCTGGGTGCTGCCGCGGCACAGCTTGGCCACAGCTGGCTGGAACAGCGCAGAGGGGCAGCTGGAGCAGGGTGTTCTCCGTGCCAGAAGTGGTCCCACCTCCTCAAGGTGCAAGAGGGTGCCAGGCCACCTGTAGAAACACATGAGCACCTAAAGGCTGCACGGAGCAGGATGGCCCCAGGATGCGTGCTGGCCTTCTCGGAGAGGAGCTGCCCTTGGCCTCAGCCCCTGCTGAGCTCTCGCCTCTCCCCTTGGAAAGGGTGCCCGTGCTGGAGCAGGACTGCTGCTGGAGAGGCAGGGGCTGATGCTGCTGGATACAGACCTTGAATTTTCTGGCTGCTCAGGGTTTTGCAGCTGACAGAGAGCATCCCATCGGAGCGCAGCCAAGTTATCGGCAGGAGCTGGGAGCTGCAGACCCCCGATGAGCTCTCACGGCTTCTCCGCTTCAGCCGAGAGCTTGGGAGCAAGAAACGAAGAGCTGGGTGTCCAAAGGAAAGCAAACGCTGTTGAATGCGGAGTGGCTTTGTGGAAAGGAGCGCGTCCTCGCGGGGGAGCGCAGGGACAGGCAGGGTGCCACGCCGCCCAGTGCCCAGAGCATGGCAGCACCTTAGCAGGCGTCACCCTGGGAAAGGCGCCAGCACTGACGCTGCGGTACGGAGGTCTCTCTTTGAGTGTCTGGGGTGCGTGGAGAGAAAGAGTTTGTTCCTCACCGCGATGAAGGACCAAACCATGCAGCTCCCTTCCCACCGGCCGAGCCCAGGGCAGAGGGCGCTGGCCCATCTTCCACGGCCATCACTTCTTGAAAGAGCAAATACTGAGTGTGCAAACCCAAGGCAGCCGGGTATCTGGTCTGTTTTAAAAATAGCCCTTGTTGAGCTCTGTTCCCATACTCTCCTTGGGAGAGGAATTTATTACTGATGTGCCTATAAAATTAGTCAACCGCTTTTTTTTTCCTCCCCCTCGTTAACGTGGATGTGGCAATGACAAGTGGGAAGATTTGGTTCCCTCGGGAGGAGAGATCTCACAGGCGTCCTCAGCGAGTCTTTCAGATGGTACAGTGCTGATCAAGGAGCAGGGAAGAAATACGTTGCTGTAATTCTGCCTCTGTAGGAGGAAATAAATGAATTTCTGCCTCTGACATGACAACATAAACCTCTCCACATGCGCCGCGGTGGGGGGGGCTGCGTTTAGTGTACGTGTAGATCCCGGATCTGGGTGCAGGGGGTCGAAGTACGTGTGTATTGGTGCACGCGTATGTGCACACGCTTTCTATCCTAGAAACATGGGTTTTCATCTTTTTTTAGCAGGCTTCTCAATAATTGAGAAAGAGCTAGGCAAATCTTTAATTTTTTCAGTTGTAGGTTTAAAGGATGCAAGTTACTAATTTTGAAAGTTTCTTTCCTCCTAAGATTGGGTTCTTTGGGTCTGCAAGCAAAACGAAACCAAAGGGTCGGGCTTTCCCTCCTCTTAGGTGGTGGTTACGTTTCTTTCCTGTTGGGATGTTGCATCCGTTGGTACTTTTTCTACAGTATAGACAGAATTTGAATTTCTGCTGTTGGAGGACAAGAACGTGGCAGATAAAGTGTTTGGAGATTGAAAAAAACAAATCACGCGTGTTATGCCTTCGAATGAACTCCATTGCCCTAGATCAAGCCAAGAGATAAGGTGGTGGTGGTCAGGAGAAACAGCCCATCTGCGAGAAAGCTCAGCGAAGGAGACGTCTTTTAGCCAGGCAGCGTCTGTCACATTAACCTGTGTTTCCTGGTCTGAGGCTTTCACCAAAGACCTGGAAAGCTGTGGGGTTTGGTTCCCAAAGGCGCAGAAGAAAGGTTTCCTCCTCAAGCTGTCTCGGTTGATGCGGGACGCAGCAAGCCCGTGTGCGCTGGTGCTCCCGTGGTCCTGGCGTGTTTGGACCCAGCGTGGGGCTGACCGCAGTGCGTTTGCCTCCGGTGCCGTTCTGCTTTCCGCAGCCTGCTTAGCAAGACGCGCGCTGGTTTGTGTTTACTGCGTATTTTGAGGGCCGGGACGCTCTCGGCTGAGGAGAGGTGGTATTTCAAGCCTTCTTTGCTCCTTCGAAGATTGCTGGGGGCAGCAAGCAGAGATGTCCTCCCTTGGATAGAGGAAGAGAAGTGTCTCAGCCGGCTGTTGGATTGACCGACTCAAAGATGGGCTTGTCCGTTCATCCCAGGGCCGGGCAGTCCGGATCTCTCCCGGTAGTTGCTTGCTGTGGTTGTGCCGGGGCACCGTAGCCCTTCTGCAGCGTGCCAGTGTGCTGCTGGCTGGGATGGACCGTTGCTGCCGTCTGCCTGGGCTGCCTGTTCCCTGCACAGCCCTGCCTGCAGCGTTCACGTCTGTATTTATGTCTTTGGCGGCTGCTCAGCCCTGTAGTTACTCTGACATTTTCACGCTGGGCTTTGTGGCCTTTAGCTGCTCTGTTGGAGGAAGCTCCTATTATCTATTCTTAACACAGCACAAATGCTTGCTGCCTCCTTCCTCCCAGCCAAGAGCCAGCTGGGCGTCACCAGGCAGCGTTTCCCCAGTAGAAGATGCCTCCCTCTCAACCCCAGTGTATTTTCATACCCTTATGTCGCTTGCTCTGTGGAAGCGGTCTGTTTTGCCCAGCTAGCTCATGTGCGTGACGAGCGTGGGGCAGTTTTACCCTGTGGCGTGACGCCTGCATCGTGGGAGTGCATTTGGGGAGCGCAAGCGCGTGCTGCGGGCTTTGCGCTTTAGATTGCTCTTTCCCGGTGGGCCACGAGGTCCGCTCTGGATGCGGCTGCTCCGTAGCATCCTTTCTGCATCCCTGGGGTTTTCGGCGTCGACTTTGGAGTTGTCAAGGCACGTGGGCACCCTGGCTGTTAACCAGAGTTAACTGCGTTTGGGCCGGAGCAGTCCGTTGGCCGGGACGGGTGGTGAGCCCGAAGATGCCTTGAGAAAGGAAGCATCGTCCTGTGGCTGAGGTGAGGTAGCTCAGGCAGGCTGGGCTTGACTGTTCCATACATTTCTTTAGTATTCAGCCTAGTGAGAGCCAGTTTTTAATTTACAGCGTGTCGCCTGGACATCCTCATTGTGCTGAGCCCTGCGGAAAAGGGGGGCTGTTAATTCGCCCCTCCGTACTCGCTGGTGACGACTCTGTGCCCGCGCCCTTGTTAGTCGTGCAGAAGATTTGTACCGCAATTTTTTTTTTTTGTTGCAGTAGTTCTTGTTCTTAATTACAGGGGAAACCTGTAATCAAAGCAAAAAGTGTCATAAGCTTTGCTGTTGCTGTTGTCATCTGTGACAAGCAGCAACGACAGCAAGTCAGCTTCTGTTTCCACTTTCCTTTGCTGGTCAATGAAAAGTGCAGGGAAGTCCCTTGTCCTCCAGGCTCTCTTGGATCTGGGTCATCGGGACCAGCTGGAACGCAGGCGCACACCTTTCGCGGGGTGCTCCCACGTACTGCGTTGGTAAGAGCCTACCCATCACCCAGGTGAGGAGAAACCAGCGTTTCGTTGTTGAAAGGAGCGGCAGGACACGCAGCAGTCTGAGTGGAGCTGATACACGTCCTGCTGCCACGTCAAGCAGCACTTGAAGGTTTGGGGTTAGAGTGATTGATGAGTTTAATTCAGTCTGGTGTTCCCATCCGGATCTCAGCTGCTGGATCGCTCAGTGCTAACCACAATGTGAGCTGGTACCCAAAAACATCTTGCTGTGAAGATAGAGAACCAAATTTATCCAGACAATCAAAGTCTCGCATGTGAAAGCAATGTGTGCTTTGCTGTGCTCTTCTTGCTGCCCGTGGGTAAGCAACCTGCCTTGCCTTCGTTTGATGAGGCCTCCTGAATACGAGGGGCGAATGGGAATGAAAATAATTGCTCGGTTATTATTTTCGCACAAACGAAACTTGACTACTGGGTAGCTGCAAGGTAATTAACAATATTTGACGGTGGTATAATGTGTGAGTGTCTTGCTCTGCTAGATAATGATCTGAGGGAGCACCTCCCGGCCGTAGGCACTGGTATCTATTCGGGTCAGCTTATGAGGTACAAGGCTTATGTTAATTTAAAAACCGATAAAGGTGAATGTTTCTTAAATCCTTCTGGCTTCAAATATGCCCATGGTTTGTAGCACTGTAGTGCTTTTCATCTGAGGAGCTCCAAGGAGCCGGCAAGGGACGAGGCGGCTGGAGGCCTTGCCCTCGTTGCGAGAGGAGGCGCCTCTGCGGCAGGGCTGGGCGAGCGGCGGCAGCAACGGGTCTGAAGGGCTTCGGCGAATACAGGCAGAGCTGGGAACAGGGTCTCTCTCCGCTTTTCAAGTATATGGCTTAACAACTATTCAATGGTTGTAACAGAAGGGGAGTGGAGTCCGCCAGTGGAGCAGATTCGAGCAGAAATTAGGAATGCTCTGCTCTGCATGTAGGCTTATCCTCGCCGCCCAGGGGTGAAGATGATCCCAAAAAGGCTCTTGAGGATGCTCTGCTCTCTCCGTGAGTGGCCTGAGGCTTGGTGGCTGTTGCTGGCCGTGGGAAGGTTTGAAGGCGGTCGTTCGTACCTCCTTCAGCAGGGGCGCTGCGTTTGGGTAATTACGTGGAGGTGGATCAGAGGGAGCCCTGCGTGGCCTCTCTGCTGCACTCAAATGGCTGTTGAGCTCAGAGCAGGTAGCGGTGACTGTAGGGAGACATCCCAGTGTTTTCTGCTGTGCCGTGGGTGCCAGCAGAGGCTTTCTCTGCAGAACAGCTTCCCATCAGAAACACGCCCGTAGGTTTTCAGAATGACCTCATGCACTAGTTTGAAGTAGGGCTGGGTTTTGCATTTCTTTTTCATCTTCACTGAGTGTCTGCCCAGATTCTTCTCCAAGGTTATCAGACAATAACAGCTATGTTCTCCAAAATGGGATCACATCCCTGTCTCAAATGTCACGGAAAGTCTGGTGGTTCCAGCCCGTTCCACCTCGGGCAGCAGCTGCTGGGAGCCCCGAAATGAAGGAGGACAGGACGACAGAGGACTGGTAATAGAGGTGGAGCTCTCCTTGTGGAGAGGAGTGCTTTGAAACCTGGGTGACCAAGAAATCAGTAATTTCCACGTGTTAGCGTTGGGTCTTCATGAAAGCAAGGGATGGTTTTCCTTGCTTCCTATGGGACGCCTGCAGCCGGTAGGGCCGCGGCTCTCCCAGCAGCAGCCGTAAGGACTAGGTGGCCGGGATGTCCCTGCAGCACTGAAATGGCGGTTATGCAGCGTCTTGGCCCCGCGGCGCAGCAGCCTGCCGTGGCAGTCGCTGCGTGGAGGAGATTTGCTGGCCGGTGCCCTGTGCGGTGCTGCAAGGGGCTAGCTGAAATGCAGGGCTCAGGGCTGGGTGGCCAAGCAGCTGCCACCACGGAGGTGGCGCGGGATGTCCAGGGGCGATGGGGCAGGGCCAGGCGGCTGCTTTAGAAGTAAAGGCAGGGAAACGTGCTGCTCGCTGCTGGGTGCCTGCCCCTCCTGCCCCAAATACGACTGCGCTGCCGATGCGGAGCCATCTGAAAGCGAGCTGGTCCTCAGCACTCAAGGTTGGGATGGAGCAATGCTGCAGCATCCAGACAGGAGCATGGAGAATTTCAGGCTTATTTTGCATGTCCCCGATACTTTTTGGCTGAGGGTCCCAAAGCATGTTCCAAATAATAGGCAATTTGTCCTTTTATTGCCCCTCTCAGGCTCTGAAATGCTGTTTTCTTTTTCCGCGTATTTCAGCAGGAGCAATCTTGTGCACAGGGAATCTGCTTGGCCTCTGCGGACACGTACGGTGCAGCTGAGGCTGGGAGAGGATTTATTTAAGACTTCCAGTCCTGAGTTCTCCTTTTTATGCTATTCCTGCTGGATTTGGGTCTATGGTTCTCCACGAAAAACAGCAAAGGCAAAATAACTGTGGAAATGGGTGCTGCATGGAAGCCCACTGGGTGATGGGTCCCAGCCAAGCTTCAAATCTGGTCCTGGTGTCAGGGTTTATGAATTGCTGTTATTTTGAGAGGTTGCTTTGTACGCTTAATAGGTGTGTGATTGATCCTGGTGCCCAGGAGATTGGCTGTTTTCACCAGGTCATTTTTTATTTATAACCTAAAGCAGCTGGAAGTTTCCTCCTGGAGGGAGCGGAGGTCCCCGGAGTCGCGCTGGGCCGGTGGCAGGGACGGCTCCTTCCGCCGTCTCCAGCCGGCTGTGAGTTGGCGCCGGGGCGAGTCCTGAGAGCCGGGGTCGCCCGAGCGGGGGGCTCCCTCGCGCCGGCATGGGGATGAAGCAGAGGAGAGCCTGGTGCCCGTGCAGGGACCTTTCAGCCTTGTTTGGTCCCTGCGGGAGCAGCTCTGGAGAAGGACCTCCAGCTCCTCCCAGCCCGCAGCTCCTCGTGCAAGGAGAGGCTGTGCCTGCGAGAGCGCTTGGGATGGGGCCTGCTGTCCCAAAGGGACTCCCCTCCCTCTCTTGCTCAGCCCCTTCTCCACCCATCCATCGGTTTAAAAATACCTTCTGGGGGTCTTTTTAATCTGGAAAGGCCCAGGCTAGTGGCAGGACTTGCTGGGAGAGGGAGGGAGCGATGTGCCTGAGTGTGCACGCAATTCAGTTAAGCAGCACGGTGGGTGTAAAACACGACGAAGCTCCCCGACCCCCTCGCCCGGGCTCAATCAGCTTTCCCTTTAATGAGGGCCTGCCTCGTGCCTCGGGCAGCTAATTAAAGAGACCATGCCAGTAAGCCGTGGCACCAGGTTGACGGTGGGGAGCTTTTCTGAGCAGGATGTGAAGGGAAGAGGGATCACGCTGGCAGCAGCTGCTTGGCTGGGGGCCCTGTGAATTCAGCTCACCCCGACCGAGCTACTGGAAATGGAATACCAGGTTTTAAAACCCGGTTATAAATACGAGCGCAGGAGCTGATGCAACCCCAGCAGACGAAAGCGAGGTGTTTAGAAACGGGAGACTGCTGGCGGGGAAGGCAGAGCTGCCTCGCTCCCCCCGGCCGTGAAACCCGAGGCGGCCCCCCCGGCTGCGCAGGGGCTCCCTGCCGCCTTCCACTGCCTCCGCCGAGACCGCGCATACGGGACAACCCTGGGCTTCGGCGAGTGAATTAGCCCGTGTAATTAGCGGGATGGATTCACTCTTGGTTCCGTCCCCGTCTGAGAAGCGTGGGACTTTCCCTTGTCAGCTATACATTTGTACATACATGCACTGACATACGTGCGAGCCATCATCTAAGCAGCTGGATGCCCGCTCGAGCGTGGGTGACGCTTTTTGATAGATTTTGTTGGATTCTGCTTGTGCAGCCCCCAAATGTGATTGCCAGGATCAGCACTGCCCAGCTCTCCTGCAGGAGCCGAGCCGAGCTCTGGCATTGCGATGCTCCTCCCAGCGAGGCACAAAACCTGCTCCTCTCCCTCCCCACGATGAGATGAGATACGTGAATATTTCCTTTGCTGGAAAATATTTATTAAGATTTGCCCTGCTCAGAAAGGGTGCTTTTCGAGGCTGTTTGCTGCTCTGCCCATGGGAAAGTGCCGTGGTTTCTGAATCTTAGGAAAATTCTGGGGGCATCCAGGTTGCCCCGTCTTGCAGTGGGTCTCCTCTCCTCCCGCACTGCTCACCTTGCCACCCCTTTGCTGGCAGCAGCCAGCAAGCCCTTTCCTCTCCCTCCGCGGCACGGTTCGGCCGCCGGGCTCGGGGGCAGCCGGCAATGCTCAGCAGTGTCGTGCTGGGGGGGAGCATCGTCTGTGGTGAAGTCAGACACCGAGAGCGGCTGAAATGACTGTTTCTCTGGTAGTGCACTGCCTGCGTTGGGCAGCAGCTCCTGAGGCGCTTGAGCGTCTTGGTTCCCTCCTCTGAAAGCTGATCTGTACCACGGTGGGGCAGAGAGGGGCTGGGTCAGGAGGAGAGGGTTTCGGGGCAGCGTGCTGCTCCCCGGCAGCACCCGTGGGTGTTTTCTGGCTGAGATCTAGTGTGAGAGCCCCGTCTGTGGTCGGCTCATTGCGTGCAGCGCTTCGGGGGTGGAAGTACCCAGCCCAGCCCACCTCTGCTCCTGGAACCTGTAGCTGATCCAAAAATCCCGTTACCTTGAGTAAAAATAAGGTCCTGGTCTGACTGAGGCAAATGGGAGTCTCAAAGGATTTAGATGGGGTGAGGTCCTCGCGCTGTAACCTCCCTCAGCTGGTTCAAAGAAATTACTGTAATTTGTTAGGAATAGATCTTTGTTTGGAATTTCATAAAGAAATTGGCACCTGCCAAAGAATATTTCAGGCTGCTGTAGAAGAAACACAGAAAAGACTCTCGAGAATAATCAGCTCTGTAGGTTTCAAAATAATTTCTTGAGCAGCCTAATCGTTTGGTACCTGCAAAGTTCCTGGCAGGGTTTGCCCGCGAGGCGTTTACCAACGGGCAGAGGAGCGCTGGGAAGCAGTGCGTGCATTCAGTGCGGTAGGAAGAAACACAAGTGCTGAGGCGTGGAGGCTGCTGGCTCTTGGCTCTGTGCCGGCACCTGGTGTGCACTGCATCTTTCCATCACTCCTGTTTTCCTCTCCAGCATACAGTTTTGTTCCTTTACAGCAGGTACTCCCTGAAATGAGAATGTGGCACCAGCCCACGAGTCTGTATAAAAGAAAATGCAAACCCCGCCGTGGTTCCTGCAGCCCGGATGCCGCTCCTCGCGCTTGGCTTGCGTTTATCTTGCAAAGCGTCCTGCGACTTCATCCCTCAGCGTCCGCTTTGGGACGCTTTGGCCAGGTTTGGTTGTGTCTGCTCTTCCTGCAGCCCCTGGGGAGGGCAAAGAGCTGATGGAGATGCTGGTGCCAACCCCAAACCCGCTTCCCCTTTAGGGACGTCGTCGTTGCCGGAGCTGCCGTTTGGAGCGTTGGGGACAGCAGCCCTGCACACCCCGCGTCCCCCTGCCCCGTCCGAGGCACTGCGTGTTCCCGGCAGCCCTGACGGCTCACTGGGTCGAACAAGTTGTGCTGGTATAGGTGAGGGATGTGCAGTCACTCTGCTATTTTAAGCCGAGCATCACCTAAATCTCCTCTGAGCCCGGGTAGGAGCCACAGTGCTTAAGCCGCGTGTGCTGAGCACCGGTGCCTACAGCCGGCGGGATCAAGCAGGAGCTCGGATGAGGCAGCGAACCCCTCTTCGTGCATCCATGAGCAGAGTCCTTTAGGTGTCGCGCTGGAGCGGCGAGTCCCTCCTGCGAGCCCTCGGCCTCCTCCTCCTCCTCCTCGCCTCCCGCCTGGCCCTCTGGAGACTTCGGTGACTCTGTCTCCCGGTGTCTGGCTTGGGGCGAGTCACGAGGAGCTGTGAGTGCCGCATTGCCTGGCGTGCCATGGGGCCAGCGCCGCCAGCACGCTGGGAAGGGACTGGCACGGCTCTAGGCTGCGGGATGGAAACAGCTCTGGGGAACTGTTGGGCTCGTGGGGTCTCCTGAGGTGCTGCTCCCCCCCAGCCCATGGAAGGCTTGTACTGATCCCCTCTCCCCTGGGAAAGGCATAAATCACTTTCCCTTCATTAGCCAGCCGGGTGTTTGGTTACCCTGGGCTCCAAAGCATCCTCCTCGCGGGGCCGTGCGCCGTCTCACATGCCAACAGTTTGCTCAGGGCTCTTGGCCGGCTTTGGGGAAAATCTAAGTTTACTGGCAGTGACGCGTTGTGGGTAATGTTTTTGGGGCAGGGGGCTGGGGACCCCCAGGGCAGGAAAAAGCATCTCCTGTCAGTGTCCCATGCGTTGATCAGGCAGAAATCCAGCTCTGGGGTGGGATGGAGGCTTGGAAGGGGTCAAAACTAGGAGCTACCCCTACTGTGCATCTGCTCCTAACCCTCTCCCCTGGGAGGCACTGTTTGCATCCTCTGCTGGCTCTGTCTCACCCTTGGTTTTCTGTCGCGCTGTTGCTTTACCTCTCAGCTTTCCCTTCACTTGCCCTAACTTTTCATTTTCTTGCTCCTTTTGCAGCTTGAGTCTTGGTCCTTTCTCCTCCCGCTGGAGCTCCCTGTCCCACCCCGTGTCCAGAGCCGGCCCCCGGGTCACGCTGCCCCACGGCAGGGGAGAGCCCCGGGCTGGAGGAGAAGCTGGGAGCTCTCCATGGGGTGCTCCTCGTGGCAGCGAGGAGGTGGCACGGAGGGGTCTGCAGGAGACCCGCAGCCCGACGGGACACCGCTTCGAGCAGAGTTATCCAGGTGTAAAGTGAGCTGTGTTTCTGCTGACACATTAAATTGCATTGTCCACAGCGGGACACGGTATGGACCCAGCTTCACATGCCCAGCCTGCGCCTTTGTCATGGCTAAGCTATTTTTGGGCTGGCTCATTTTGTTCCTGCCCTGGCATTTCCAGGGTGAGCGACATCAGAGGCTCCGGAGTTGAGCTGCCGGAGGGGAGGGATTCCGTGGTGAAGTGCTTGCGGAAAGATTGGCTCGTTCAGTTCAAAGGTAGAAGATCACTCCTCTCTGGAGGCAGTTAGAAAAAACCAGAATTGCTTCCAAAACTCAGATTATCTGACCTTGGGCATAAACACCCTGCCCCTGTGCAAGACACCCGGTAGCAGGCCCTGTGTTCTGGGAGCTCGCTCGCCCCAGCAGGACTCAGCTGGGCACTCGGGGCTCGCCGAGGTGCCGTTCGGGAGCTGACTCTGTCCCCTGTCCCGATGGTGGCCCTTGGAGCTATCTGGTCGGCAGTCCTGGTGCCAAATGCCATCCCTCTTCCTCAGGTGCCCCTCTTGCACGGCAGCACGTGCAGCCCACGTGTCCCGTCATCCAGCTGAGGAGCGCGAGAAACACGTGTGCAGGTGGACAAGAGCGAGGGGAGGCAGAAACTGCCTCACCTCCTGGGGCGGCGAGTCCGAGATGGCCCTGTACAGCTACAGAGCGTGTGGTGGCTGGAGGAGGACAGCAGGTTGTTGTCCATCCTGTCCTCCTCCATCACCCTGAACCAAGCGCCTTGGGCATGACCGTCCCCCTTTGCTCCGACAAACCCAGCAGGCATATCTCATGCTTGCAACCTGCCCCCCTTCTGCCACCTCCCTCTTCCCGATGTACACAGAGGCTGCTGAGCCGTCTCAGCACCAGCAGCCCTGTGTCCCTGATACCTGCAGCCTGAATTCTGGCCTTGCAGGTCTAAGCACTGTCTCTGGTTGCGGTGGCTTTGTTTCCCCTTGATTCACTCCAGAAGATGGATGTAGGACAGCTGCGTGCTGGGGGAGGCACGTCTAGGTGTGGAAGGGGCAGACAGGTCCCGTCTGACTTTTCCTTCTTAGTCTTAGCCATCGTCAGGAGGTGTCAATCCTTGAGAGGTGACAAACGTGTCATCTGCAAGCCAGGCTGGCTTCATGGACCACCTGGGCATCTGCCCTTTGGAGCACGGCTAATCCCTGACCGTAGGTCGAGTCTCGCTCCTGCTCCGTGGGGTTTTTACCATCCATTTCAGCAGGCAGCGGGGTCTGGGGCTGATCCGCTTAGGACAGGGAGGAACAGAATAAGCAAGTAATATTTATGGCTCCTCCATGGGTCGTTGGCTGCTTGGGAGAACGAAGCTGTTGTGTTGGGGAGCAGGATGGTTCCCAGGGAGAGGGGACCCCCGGGGAGTTCGGCTTCTTTCCATGAGAGGGCAAAGCAGAGGGGAGGAGAGAAGCCACATGGATGCAGTGCACGGGGAGTGGTGCAAGGCCTGGTGCTGTCTAGTGTGCCTGCACGGCTGGAGCACAGTCCCTCCGGGTCCCTCTGTGCGCTGCGCTGGGTGCACTAAGCACCACCAGCAGCTGGGACGTGGGTGAAACGGAGAAAACATTCCCGTTCCCTTTCCCAGCAGGCTGGAAGAACAGAAGGAAGCAGGTTCGGTGCTAGAGATGCGGGAGTGCAGATGCCTCTCCCCTGCTTCCCTTTCCTCCCGACTTTACGGTGTTGTGTAGGGTCAAGCCGGCTCCGCAGCACCTGTCTGCGACCCTGCGAAGGGAGGCTGCCGGCTCTCCTGCCCGATCGGAGACAGGCAGGCCGAGCGCGGTTTGCTGGGCTTTCGGGGCCTGCGCGCGCTCCCCGCGTGCAACGTGCGGTCTGTGGGAAATGTGGGATGGTGGCGGGAGGGGAAGAGGAAAGGAGCAGGAGGAGAAGGGCGTCCCCCCTCGCCGCCCCCCTGGCCCACTGAGTGTGCGGCGAATTCCTGCCGGCTGGGATCATGCGAGGGTATTATCCCCGGGATGAGCTCATGTGCGAAGCGCGCGGGTTATTCGTGTGATTCCGGGTGCTGGGGGCACCGGTGGCGGATTCCCCGGAGTTATGTGCAGTTGCCATTTCCACGCATTCCTGGGTTAACAGCCGATCGGGTTTCGCTGTTCACAACCCCATTGAGAGCTCAGGGCCGTGGCTCCCAACGCCGGCGAAGTGGAGCGCAACCCCTCGGCTGTCTGGCTTCTGCTTTCCCAAACCTTTCCTTCCCCTTTCTGTTCCTTGATCTCCTCCGGACCCTCCCTCCTCTCTGCCGTGGAGTCGAACACATCGCAGATTCTCCTTCCCCTGAGCTTTAATTTGTGGTGCCGGTAGAAGCTTGGTTGAGGTTGTTGCTGTGTTGCGATGCTCGGAGGAGAGCTCCTGCGCCCTTGCTGGCATCGGACCAGGCTAGTGATGAGCCGCTGCACCCATCAGCGCCCTTGCTCTGCCCCGGTGCAGTGTCCTGCTTGGTGCAAGGCAGAAGAGCAGGGGCTGGAGCACGGTGATTCCCCGCTGCCCCTTTGCCTTTGTTTTCTCCGCTCGTGGGAGGACCTCAGGGAAGGTGGGCAGCTGAGGAAGGAGACTTGGCTGTGACCTCTCTCTTTATAATTTAGTCTCCAAAAGGTCAACGATGGGACCAGCCGTGTTCGGGGGTCTGTGTCTGTGACTAAGCTGGAGGATCAGCTCGTCTCAACCGCTGCCCTCTCCCCGGCCGTAAGAGGGTCTGCCAGGCTCTGGAGCATCTGCATGTGGCTGCTGTGCCACTCATGGCAACGGGCACTCTTCAGAGCTTGGCTTGCTCAGCTCTTAGCTCTTCTCCCAGCGAGGAAGGGGCAGGGGAACCAGCAGGACCGTAACTTGCAGAAAAAAGCTCTGCTGGGGCTGGCGGTTGCCATGTGCCAGGGAGGCTCGCGATGGGCACCAGGCTGGGCTGCATCCCAGCCCGCGGCTCGCCTTGCCGGCTGGGGTGGTGGCCCCTCTGCCTACACCCAGCCAGCTGGCTCCATGGGAGCGCTCGGGGAGAGCTCGGGTACATCCCCCAAAGGGGTGAAGCCAACGCACGTAGATCAACCGCCATCTAATTTAGTAGCAAAGTGGCTGGAGTCTGTTTAATTGCTTTTGAAGGTCATTGCAGCTTTGAGAGGGAGCATCTGCATGGGAGCTCTTGAGTATGCTGGCGTCTGCCCTGTATCTTCAGGGCGTGAATTTGCTGCCAACTCCTAGTGCAGATGACCCTCTGGAGGAGCGGCTCGCTCTGCCAGCTTTAAAGTGACCTTCAAAGCCCGTGCCAAGCAGGGAGACCACGAAGGTGATGGTGGGGGGATCCTGCTGCTCAGACTTCCCTGATTCCAAGTCAGGGAGTGAGGTGTCTGAGGAAAAACCTGATCACCCAAGATGGGTTTCCACCCTGAATCCAAGGCTCTCCGAGACCTCCAGGGAAGAATCGGCTCATTCCTCGGAGCCATGCCGGGGAGCACGTGGAAAGAAAACCACGGGAAGATTTGGCTAGCGTGGAGTTTGAAGGTGCAGGGTGAGCCCCAGGGGGGTTAGCGGGCAGGTACAGCGGGAGCACTGGTGCTGGCTCTCACGCGTCCAGCCCTGCGCGTCCCCTCTCTCCTGCTCGCCTCTGCAGGGATGGGAACCGCATCCCAGTACAACGGGGAAGAGTTGCTGGTCTGAGTCCGCTTTGGATGCTCTAAGAACAAGCCTTTTCTTAGAAAAATAATGCATGCAAATAACGTTTCTGTGCTGCTGGTTTGTTGGGACGTGAACAGGAGGTGTTTGTAACAGCAGCCTCGGAAAAAAATTGCTGCAACTCTGTATGTCAAATGAGGCAGGGGTCTAAACTCACAGAGACTGATTTCATTGGTTTTTTCATCTTCTGTGCCTTAAAAAGGAAAAGGTGGAGTGATGTGAGTCGGCAGAAAACGTGGTGACGGCACTCCAGAAAAGCCTCCCGATGAAAACTGGAAGAGCGCACCTGTCATCCTGTCCAACGTGCGCGCGCTGCCTTCTGCCCGCGTGGCCGGCAGCTAAACCCTTGCTATTTAGATACAGGCGCTAGCGTGCTGTCCTGCTTGCTCTTCTGGTGAGGGGATCGTCTGACACGTTATTTTATATATACTAGCTGCGCATTACAGCTGTGTTAACGTTGTTACATGAACCTTTTTAATTTCCTGCCCTTCATTTTTTTTCCCGTGCAACCTTAGGGTGCTGCGAGTGAAGTTTTCTTTGTGTCTGTGGGCGTGCGGAGAAGGAGACGGCGGAGGGGGGGGG
>VZSC01018823.1:22125-69713 GCA_013398225.1 Steatornis caripensis
GCTCAGCAAAGCTCCGCGGTCAGGGAGGGAGGCTGCAGGAGACGGGGGTAAGCTGGGCTCTGACGCCCGTCCGGAGCAACGGAGGGGAGGAAGATGGAAAGAAAACACAGCCTAGGATCAAACACACGAGCGTGTGCCGAGCGGTGCCAGTTCAAAACTTCTCCTTGTTTAGCGGGAGAGAGGTGAAGGGTGTTGACATGTTAAGTGGTCGCAATTAGGCCTGGGAGTTAACACCTTATTAAGCGGGACTGGGGGCAGTTGGCACCTCCGCGCCTCTGTGTCTGCAGGCTCGGCCAAGACAACAGCGCAAAGAGGCTTGTTCCCAGGCTTCGGGGCTGCGCCGTTCGTTTTTGACATCAATAAAACTCTCCTGGCTGCCCGGCAAGGCAGCAAACTCTGCCGAGGGCAAAACAGGAATACTTCGGCAGCCAGAGGAGGCGAGGGCTGCAGCCCAGCGCTGGCTTTGGTGGCACCCGGCACGGTCGCTGGCGCTTCCCTCCCTCCGACCAGCTTCGCCACGGCGCGACGGCAGCACCCTGGGCAGGCGCGGCCTTGGCTCAGGTTTTCCCTCAGGGTTNCCTGGCGCTTCCCTCCCTCCGACCATTCCCTCCCTCCGACCAGCTTCGCCACGGCGCGAGGGCAGCACCCTGGGCAGGCGCGGCCTTGGCTCAGGTTTTCCCTCAGGGTTGCCAGCACCGTTCTCGCCTTCAGCCAGAGGGCTCGATCCTGTCCCCACTGAAATCTGGGGCAAAGCTGCCGAGGGCTGGGACGCGGGGACCTGGGCGGTGTCACCGTTCCTTCCCCTGCGTGTCTCCAGCTGGGAACAGAGCATGTGTGTGGCAGGCACGTGCCTTTGCTTCTCCATCCTCAGATGTGATGAGGTTGATGTAGAAGCATCAGACACCAGAAAATACATATCGCGTGGGGCTCTTTTTGTGCCGTGTTTTAAATTATTTGCAATTAAAGGGCTAGAATATGCTTAAAATTAGCTTTTTAAAAAACCATGGGATGGTCGTGGCGTAGGAGGGGCGCTGGAGCATGAGCCTCAAGGGAAACACCGAATAGCGTAAGGCCCGTGGCACAGATGTGTGTGCCGGTCAGGCTGCCCGGAGCCGCTCTGCTCTTTGTTTTGTGCATTATTAGTTTGTGTAGTGTTAAACGTGTTTGTGAGCCGAATGGGTGATGAGTGGAACCACTTTGGGATGTCTGTCCCTCTACCCCACTGCAACCGCTGCGCAGCCCAAGCGAAGGAACGGGCCAGGACTGAGGCTTTTTTTTTTGGCACGTTGGATTGCAGCTTCGGAGCCCTTCCCTGTAAAACTTGCCGGTGGGCTGCAACCAGCCAGGAGCTGGTCCACAGCCCGTCAGCTGTCCCTGGGCTTGCCGTGGAGGTGACAGCCTGGGGGAAGGGTTCATTCCCCAGCGACTACAGGGGAGAGGGTGGACGCCGGCCCATGAACATGACTGAAGTGTTGCGCTTTTTATTGTGACTGCTAGGGTGCACGTCCCCAAGAGCCTTTCCCAAGACTCAGCCCCTGGTGCGGTATTTGCCCGTTGGCTTTTAGTGGCCTTGTTCGTCCTGTTTCTTGATTCATGCCGTTTGTCCCGGCGTGCTGCTGGACTTCCTTGGGTTGTTGCCCAGTTTAGAGGGCGAAACCCTGGCTGGCTAGAGGGACGGGGATGAGGACTTCACCAGTGCAGACCCTTGGCGTGGAGCAGGATGTAGCCCACAGGCTGGGGGTATTTTGGAACTGGGCTCTCTTACCCAGCTGGACCGCGCGTCTGTTGAAGGGGCAAGAAGGGATGCTGCGCCCTGTGAAAGGGCAGAGGGGATGCTGCAGGGCACCGAGCTCACGCTGGAGGCTCTCGCTGCACCATGGGCAGTGGGGGCTGCTCTGCAAATCCAAAGGGCTTGCAGGGTCGAGGAGCGGGGGTGAGATTCACCTCCCTGGGATGAGAGTCCTGGCCTCTGTGCGGACTCTGTGCAGTGCTGCGAGCCTGCTGCTCGGCCTCTGTCCCGGGACCCCAGCCTCCGCCGTGCCGCAGAGCAGACGCAGAGGAGCAAGGGCAGCACGTCCGTAAGTGGGAAAGGTGCCTGTGGTCCTTCCATGGTAACACAGATCCCAGTCGGTGGGCCTGCAGGGGATGCTGGAGCATCCCGCCCCCAGCTGCGCACGGTGCAGGAGGAGCTATGCTTGCCGGGACACCCCGGGACACAGCAAAGAGATGGGATTTTCCTGTGCTGTTGGTGGCTCGCATTGCCGGGTGCAGCTGAGGAACACTGATTTGACTCCCAAGGGTGCTTCCAGCGCTGGCCCTTCCTTGCCGGTCCCTTTGGGGGTGTCACTGCACGGCGTGGGGTTGGGCTCAGGTGCCCCTGCTTGGACAACCCCTTGTGCTGCTCCAGCCTCTGGTGACATCTCCGCAACGTCCTCTGCCCTTTTCCTCGCTTCCTCCCCTGCTTCCTTTGCTCGGGAAGGTGGCAGATTTGCCATCCTCCCTGTGAGCCTGTGACCTCACTGCGGTCACCATGACGTCACGGCGCTGCAAATTCGGAGGCGTGAACACGCGGGAGGGGCGGGCGCGCCGGCTGCACCGGGGGAAGCCATTGAACTGAATCAGAATGGAGCAACGTCAAAAACTGAGACGGCATTAAAGATAAACTGCTGTAAATGTAATGGTTTTCAATGTTTGCTTTTATGTGACAGCTGCTTTTAAAAGCTGGCGGCTCTCCAGGCGGCAAGAGCCGAGGGTTAGCAGAGCGGCTGGTCCTCCGGCAGCACAGCATGTCCTTCAGAGAGAGAGGCTCTGCAGTGCGGAGAAGATGCATTTTTGTGGTTCTTGTGGTTCCCTGTGTTTTTTGGGAGAAGGAAAGAGGCGACTGGAGCACAGATCTGCGGCTCGAGCGCGCTCCAGGCCAGGCGACCGGCACTGGGAGGGTTTGCGCTGCCTGTCCCGGCGCGGTGCCCGCAGCCTGCCCGCTGCGGGTGCTGCTGCCGGGCTCGCCGGGCTCGCCGGGGCGGCCGTACCCCCTCTTGCCAGCGCTGCTGTGGCTGCTGGCTGAAACGAAGGCGCGTGCTCCCGAGCGCGATGTCGCTCAGCTCCTGCTCTCGCTTTCAGCTGGCTGCCCCGTGAGCGATGGGGCAGGAGCGACGGCCGCTTCCTCTGCTCGCTGGGCCGAGGCAGCCCAGCATCGGGATTTTGCCTGAGGTTTTAATGTCTGCCGCTTTGGCACAGGGCTGCGTGAAGGCATCCCTTACCCTGACAGCAAACCCATGGTGACAGCTACCGCGAGGGGTAAGATTAAAAACAGATGCACCCCTCTTTCTCAAACGCTAGCTGAGCCAGAAACAGCCCTCTGGGGACGGATTGTCTGGGAAGGGCTTGGACCGCTCCTTCGCCCGTGCTCGGCCGCCGAGCCGAGCACGAAGGCACAGCTAAGCCCCGGGCGAGGCGGTGCCCTGCCAGCGCTGCCTGCCGCCGGGCGGGAGCGCACAGCCCGCGGGGCCCTCGCCCGACAGGCAGCGTCGCCTGGAGCTCGCGCGCGGCCCCGGCGAATTAGAAGAGACGTCTTTAATTAGAAAAAGGCAGCGCGTAGTATGTGTGGCGCCTGCTTTTAAAGGGCTTTGCGTGTTGTCTTCGTTATGGGTGTGAGAATGCAGCTCACTCTCTTTTTCTTTTAGAACAAATTAAGGACACATTTCACCCATCAGGAGATGAAATAAAATACGAGCGGGGAGCGAGCGTGCCTGGCGAGCTCCCGAGCCCGAGCCCAGCCTCATCCCTTGCGCATCCCCAGCCTGGCGGACCCCGCGGTGGGCAGGTGCTGCCGCTCTCCGGCCTCCCGTGCCCGCAGGCACGGTGCCGTCCCCTGCCTGCCATCGCAAGGGCCCCGTGACCTTCCTGGCTCGCCTGGGCTACGCCTGCACCGGGGTCACGCTGACCGGCCGCGGGCGGGCAGGGGGATGTGCGGCAGTTTGGGGTTCCCGTGACCCGAGTGGAGATGTCCACGGCTGGAGCAGGACCCTGACGCCCTCGAGGGAGCTTCGATGGGAGTCAATCGCTTTGTCGTGGCCTGCAGGCTCTAACGCGGTGGGATTCCCGTTCTCAGCGCTGGCTCCAGGGACCGAGACCCCTTTGTGGGCACCTGCTTTTCCGCCTTTTTTTTTGGTTTTCCCGCAGCTGGGTTTGAACTTCCCAGAGAAACACCATCGTAGGGCCCTGAGTGGAGGGCGAGCTGTGGGTCAGAGGAGGGCACAGGGGATAAATCTGTTCCTGGGAACAGTTTTGACGTTGGTGCTCTGTAGCAAATGGTTCTGAATTGCCGTGGGACAAGAATGGCACAGTGGCCGTCCACAGCGATCGGAGCCGGGAGAGGTGCGACCAGCGGCAGTGCCGAGCCGTGCCGTGCCGCCGGGGCTGGGCGCGAGGGCTGGGCAGAGGCGCTGCAGCCAGGAGAGCTGGCGGGGTGGGTGCTGCGGCGGGGGTGGCCGCGAGAGCCCTGCCTGGGGGTGCAGGTCCTGCAAAGCATCCTTGGGGCAGCCGTGAAGGGGCTCCAGCCCCTCGGGCCACTGTCCCGCTCCTCGTTTTGACCACAGAGCATCAGAACTGGTGAAGCCTGAGAAACCCCCGCCCCGGGGCAGCCGTCCCTGCCCCTTCAGTAATCCTTTCTGTGAGCTGGATTTAGGGATTCGCTGTGCCATTAAATGCAAATAACGAACGCGTCGGTTTTGCACCAAATGGGGGAGGAAAGCGAGTCTGGGAAAGGAGTTTCTGTGCAGTAACGTAACCGTAGCTCGGAGGGGCCCACGTCTCTGCGGTGTGTGTCTCTCTCTGCGTGCCTCTGTTTTCCTCTTAATACTCGTGGACTGCTGGCTTGTAACGTGACGACTTTTCAACGTCAATAACGTATTGAATAACAGCGTAAGAAACTGGGGGAAGCGTTAACTCTTTCCCCAGCCTGCAGCTTGCGGTGGTGAGCCTCTGGGGAAGGGTTGTGGTCCCACGGCCAAGGCTGGGGATAGGAAAAACCCCGCGCTGGGGGGTCCCTCGTTAAGATTCCTCCCCACGTCCAAGCTGCAGAGGTGAGGACGACGGGCACCTTGTCCCTCCCCGTCTGCTGTTAGGCTGGCTGATGAGGGCAGGGTAGTGCACGGTTTTATCGTGAAACGGTTGAATTAGCTGGGAGTTTATCAGTGCAGTCGCAGTAAATGACAAGGCATCGCTTGCTGTTGAAATTTGGCGCGTCTCTGATTTTTTTGCTGTCCTGGTGGCTGAGGAGCACTGTGCCCGAGCACTTCTAGGCTGCCGGTTGTTGAAACCAGTTTTGGCTCCATCGGTTTATTCTTCGTGAACCTGGGTGATTGTTAATATAGTGCTGTTAGGGTAACACATAGCAGTCGTGGCAATGAGGGTGTGCGGTGGCAGGGTTATTTAGCGTTAACGTCATACGATTCAATTCATCGGCTATTCTCGCCCAGCATCAAATCCTCCTGAGGTACACTCCGGACTTCCCCATCCTCCTGCATCACCCACCAGGTGCCCCCAGGTCCTGGAGCAACAGCAGCCCCACGAATGGGGTGACGTTCATCCGAGGCAGGAATAACCCAGACTGTCTTCCCCAGCATGGTTTTAATGTGCGCTCCAGGGACTTTATCCCCTTCTACAGTTCATAAAAGTTTCGATTGGGCAGGGCCAGCCGCATTGGTAGATCCTCTAGTGTTGACTAACCAGGTGGCTTTTGCTAAACGGATGTCCGCATGTTCAAAAGTTCCACCGCCCGTTGCTCTCAGTGTAGTTTTCAGCAGTCCATTGGATCGTTTGATTTTCCCGGAGGCCGGCGCGTGATAGGGGATGTGATACACCCACTCCATGCCGTGTTCTTTGGCCCACGTGTCTATGAGATAGTGTTGGAAATGAGTCCCGTCGTCTGATGCAGTTGGTTCCCGGGTGCTGTGCCGCCACAAGACTTGCTTTTCAAGGCCCAGAATAGTGTTCCGGGCGGTGGCATGGGACACGGTGTACGTTACCAACCATCTGGTGGTCGCTTCCACCATTGTGGGCACGTGACAGTTTTGTGGGAGCCTGATGTAATCAATCTGTGTGGCCTCCCCGTATTTATATTTTAACCGTCATCCTCCATACCACAGAGGTTTTAACCGCTTGGCTTGCTTGATCTCAGTGCCTGTTTCACATTCGTGGATAACCTGTGCAATAACGTCCATGGTTGAGTCCACCCCTGATCACGAGCCCATCTTTGTGTTGTGTCCATTCCTTGAGGTGTCATAGGCTCAGTGAGCTACGAATTTTTCACTCATATGTTGCCGGTCCAGATCCACCTGAGCCACGGTAACCTTAGCAGCCTGATCCACCCGTTGGTTGTTTCGATGTTCTTCAGTGGCCCGACTCTTCTAGGACCGAGGTAGGTCTTCCGTCCTACTTTCTCGTGTTTTCTCCGTGGTCGTGCAGGTAAAACCACAGCATGCCCCATTGTGGATACCGTCTCTCTAGAGCAGGGGAACGCTTGCTCCTAATAGCCGAGATCGAGGTTTGTACAGGTGGGGAATGGAAGATATCCTCTTTGAATTGCTGGAACTCTTGGGACAGTTTCTTCACAGCCAAGACGAGGGCAGAAGTGACATTGTCTTCATGCGTCTGGAGCCAGCGAGTCATTTCCCAGCGCTGTCCGCTCTAGCGCTTCCAGAATGGATGTTCCCCACCTGGGAGGTGCCTTTGCCTCTCGTCTGTACATACCCAGCTGGGACCATTCCCACATCAGACTGGGCGTGCTCCTGCCCTGTCCTTGTTGACATCTCCTGCTCACCAGGACAGCAGTTCCTTCTTTGCAATTCCTTGGTGTTGAATGTAGTTTTTTCCCCCTTGTGGAGGCTTCCCCACTATGGAGCCGGCTCTCTGGCAGCACTGAGGAATGGTCGATACCAGCAAGCAGCAGTTGTTTTGTGAATTAGCAAGCACTAACGCTGAGGAAAGGGCCATTATAATCATTAAATCCATGCTCTAATGCAGGCAGAGAATTTCAGCTTTGTTTACTGCAGGTACGCAGGCTGGAGGGCAGCTCTGCACGCAGTGGTGCCCAGCACCCCACTCGCGCTTGGCTGAAGAGCAGCAGTGCCAGGGCTGATGCAGCGTTACCCCTGGGGCGGTGAAGGTCAAGTTTCATGGCGGTGCCCACCATGCGTGACTTCGACAGAGACTTGCTGTGGTGGGAGCACCGTGCCGAGGCCCTGGGCTCACCCTCCTCCTCCTACTGCCCCCAGAGCCCCTCGGCACGATGAGTCCAGCGTGCTCACTGACCGCGTTGCTCGGTGCTTGCTCCGCGGGGGAACTCAGCTCAGCACCATCCCCTTCTCCTTGCCCAAGCTGGTGCTTTGAAACAGGGTTTTACGAAACGGGCTTATGGGTTTTGAGCTCTGCTTTAGCAAACCACGTGTCTTCCCAAGCCAGCTTTTACTTGTTTGAGATTTGCAAAGTGCAGCCCCCACGCTGGGGCTGCTGTTGAGGAGGGGGAGCAAGAGAGTGGCTTGGTGGGCATCGGGCAGCAGCCACGGTCAACCCCGTCCATCTCTGGTGACTGGGGCTCCTTGCTGCTCCCTGCCACCGCCCCCTGCTTGGGGACAGAGCTCAGCGCATCCCCTTGACCCAGTGTTTTGGAGAGTGAGCCTGTTTTCCAGTTCCTCTTGCCCAGTTGTGTTTCGATGTGCCCCATAGCATAGCAGGATGGCATGGGATGGTGGATTCGGGCGTTGGGTGAGAGCAGAGGAGCTGTGCCCCTCTCCTGGCACCCCGTCCCATGGGTACCTGCCCCACTGTGGGATGATGTCAAGAGCAGGAGCCTTTGCATGAGTGCTGTGAAGATGTTGGGAGGTGGTCGATGGGGGTGCCAGCAGCAGCGCTCATCTGGTGCAAGCGGGACTCACTCCGCAGCCTCGGGGTGCGATTTCCTCTTCTCTTCCTGGGCCCCATGTGCTGTGCTCACGAACACCGTGCTGGGGACGGCTTCCAGTTCATTTTCCATGTTCCTTGGAAAGCTCCACCGCTACTGATGTGTCCGCTGGGTAACACGAACACGGCTGATGTTATCGCTGGAGCGGCATCGTCTCTCCGCTCGCTTGCTGTTCTTGGGGAATTTTCTAAAGCCCTATAAAGACGGAGGCCCTGGCTCCCCACCGATGTAAATCAGCGGCCCTTCTCTGGCTCCGCTCGCAGTGGCGCTGATTTACGTAAGCCAGGAGCAGACAGCCTGTTCCTGTGTGCTCTCGGCGCGCCCCGGCCCTGTGGCATCGCCCCACGCACCCCGCTCGCCTGGGTGCTGCTGCGGGGAGGGGGCTGCAGGGGACGCAACTGGGAACGGTTCGCTGGTTTCCAGCCAGCATGACTTCAGCTAAGTGCTGTGGGGGACCCCCTCCTCCTGTTTGGCCTCAAGGAGAGGAGGGAATTAAAAAAAAAAAAAAGGGAAAATGTTGGTTTTGTTTTGGCTGGGGAACTGGAGCCACAAGGAATGTCGGGTAAACCACAGCTCGGGTTACCCTCTTCCAGCACACGGCGTGACGCTCCGGCTGGGCGGCAGAAGGGCCTTCTCTCTCCTCGCCCCTCTCATAGGGAGCGCAAAGTAAAGCCGAGCCCTGGCCCGCAGGAGCTCCGCAGAACGAGGGATTTCTGCTGAGAAGCGGCAGCCCGCAGGCAGGGCGGAGGCAGCTCGTGCCAGCTGGCAAGCGGAGCTCTCTGGGAGCAGAAACCAGCACAGGTGGCACTGGGAGACCAGTGCTCTGCCCACTACCTGCTGCAGCCTCCTCCCCAAAACGGCCAGGGCTCCCTTTTGACTCTCGATTTTGAGGGATTTGCTTGTCGGCCAAACCTCCGAAGGAAACCGGAGCTACGGCGGGGAGTGCTCAGGCTGGAGGGAGATGCTCCCCTCTGATGGACGCGAGTGGGGTCTGAACCTCCCGAGGAACGACCCTGGAGCCAGAGGTTCCCGGAGCGAGGTGATGGGTGCGCTTTTGGGCACCCTGACCATTGCCATAGCTGGTACTAGCTGGGACCCTTGGAGATAGCGCAGGTGGGCGCTGGTATCGCAGGGGATGGGGACTTCGCCTTTGTGTGTTATCCCCTGTGGTGAAAGACACCTCGCCAGACCAGCTCCGTGTAGGATCAGTGAAAGCTCCCGCGGAGCCTCAGATACCCCACTGAGTCTTTTTTGTTGAAGAACGAGGATTTTGGCATAGGGTACAAGATGAAGCCTTTTGTCTGGGGTGTGTACTGAATGCAAAGACCATGGGGACCAGGGCAGGGGGAGCAGCAGTTTTTCTCGGTTAGGAGCCCTACGTGTTCGCGGTGCTGAGACTTCAGCTGAGGGGTTGTTCCAGTGCCAGAAGAGTACAGGAGGATTTTGTACAAAATGCTGTAGATTTCTTCCATCGTGATAACCTTAATTCAATGCAGGTCATCTGTGGCACGTCCCTGGGGTAGGCAAGGTTATAAAGCCACGGTAGCTGTGCCGCCCAGTGCGGGAGAAGCACTAAATCCTTCTCCTGACGTACAGGCACAGCGCGTGGCCGTCCAGGTAACGCGGAGAGGGACCTCGTGTTGCAGGTACGGGCTGGCACGTACACCATGCTCGGCTCTCCGTGGTGTGACGTGTTGGGTGACAGCAGGGACACGCCGTGGGACAGCTCTTCCACTGTGCGGCGCGTTGCTAGAGGGGAGTAGGATCTCGTAGAGGGGAACAGGACCTCACCCGCTGCTGCCCCGTTGTGGGGGAGCAGGCAGAGGAGAGGCAGGAGCACAGGCAGGGCCCCAGGAAGGTCTCCTGCGCTGTGGAATGTGGCACCCGCTCTGGGAATGACCGCCCCCCCTGTGCCTTGGGTGCCACTGAGAGCTTTCGGAGAGTGACAGCGAGGACCTGAAGCCCCTTTTCAGCAACCAAGGAGCAAGAGTGTTACTCTTTGGTTTCCAAAACCACTAACTTCAGAGGGGACAGCTCGAGAGGAAGGAAGAAAGACCTGAAACCAGAGCAGGAAGTTTCTGAAACGCGAGAGCAGCCTTCACCCGATGCGCTGGGCCTCTCCTCTCCCCTCCTAACGCTTTTGGCTGAGCACTAAGTGGTGTTAAATCCTAACTGCAAACTCTCTTGAAGTTCAGGTCCTCCCTCCTGGTAATAAATCCAGCCTTGGCAGTTCATGAGCTCCTGACGCGGATCTTCTGAGTTTACCATATCCTCTCACGTTTGGTTTTGTTGGGTCTGTTCTGACTCTTCGTCACCGCAGGGACCCCCCGGATCTGTTGGTGATGGGCAAGACGCCCTGCGGGGGTGGCTTAAGGTGCAAAGCAGGTTAAAAGCACAGAAGCTATGAGCTCCTGGGCGGAGCAGAGGAGCTGGGGCGCAGGTCCTGAAAGTCCTGTAGGCTCCTTAGGTGCTGTGGCCGAGCACGTCCCCACGGTGGCACAGGGGACGCAGCCTCCCGCGGTGCCGACCGTCAGAGCGCCAGACACGGGGCGGCAGCTGGAGGTGGCCGGGGAGACAGTGAGGCGGCAGGGCTTAGCGCCGGGAGCCGGGGCTCGCTGCGGCTTCAGTCAACCTCTGCCGAGCCCTGGGGGCCGTGGGATGCGCTTTGGGATTTTCCCTATGGAGAGAAGGGAGACGTGGACAAAAGCATTCAGCGCAAGAGTTTTCTGGGTGGAGAGGGCAGGGACGAGATTTGCGATGCCCAGGCTGGAGGAAAGGGCTCCGCGGTCATCGGGGTGCGGTGTGGCAGGGTGACGCTGCGGGCGGCTGCCATTCTGCCAGCGTCGCTTTATGCTGGCACCGGCAGAGAGATGGCATAAGCTGCCTTGCGGCTCCGGAGCTGGCTGATGCCTCGCAGCGTTTCTTGTTGATTCAAGGGCAGGCAGGTGGGGATGACTGGATGGGGCTGGAAGTTTTGATAAAGATAGCATGGTTTCCAGCCCGGCGGATTAGGCTGGGACCGGCCATGCTCCGTGTAAGCGCTCCCAAGCATGCGCCTTTCCCAGTCTTTCCCATGGCTGGAGCTACTGTTGAGTGACTGTGGAATTAAAGTATCGTTTGCAATTTTCTACATTCCAGAGCGGTGTCGGGTTTTGGCGGAGAGCAGGCTCCGTGTGTGCCTGTGTTCTTCGCTTGGCCTGCGAGCCCCCGAATATCTCAGCGGCCATGCACATCACCGTCGTCCTTGCAAGCTCCTGAACCGACGGCGAAGCGTAGGAGAGCCAGGCTGAGGGCAGCTTGACTGCACAACCAGTTACCCCCGGTCTAACACTTCTTTCCTAAACAAAAATTTCGCCCCAGCAACGTATATTCATTTTCCCAGGATTTTGAACGATGGGAAGATTGGAATCCAAACAAACCCAACTGCCCGTGGTTTTAGACATCTCGTACTCCCCCAGCATCAGGCGGGTGGTTGTCTCCAGAAAGGCTGGCCACAAAACGTAACCGAAATCCCAGCCTAAACCCCAGTTAACTCCAGCAAAAAGAAAGAAGGAAGTTGTTGTTTCACAGCAGCCGACCATCTGCTACCCCTTGTGGGGCCGGGGCCGGCTACGAGAAGCCAGCGGTGCTGTGGCTTTGGGTGCCTGCCTCCGTCTGCGCGGCAGGGTTAAACAAATACCAGCACTGGATTTATATAGCAGTGGAGGATCTCAAAGCGGTTTGCAGGCTGTAATGAATTAAGCCTCGCTATGTTGCTGTGGTTGGGTTGGGATGGCATTCGCAGTCTGTTTTTCTTTTGCAGTGGAGGAAACTGAGGCATGGAAACACGAGGGGTGGGATTTGTCTGTGCAAATAGAGACACGGCGGTGCAGACGTACGTGTCTGGCCTGGGTGTCTGGCCTGCCTTTGTTGGATGGCGGAGAGACATGGGCATCACCAGGGTGTCGTTGGCTCGTGTGAATGGGTGTGTAAAACAGAGGAGAGGAATGACGTCTTTGCAGATAACCCCGTCCTGCCGTTGACCGGAGCAGATGCCTCCATGGCGGACATGGAAAGGAAGATGGCAAGCCTGTACCTGGTGGTATTTCTCAAGTGACATGAGAAATCTCCTGCAGAGATGGGAGTGGAATTTGGCTCTGTCGTGAGCACTGCGTGTGTTTCAGTTGTCTTCCACCACAGAGAGCTTGGCTGGCCTCACCTCAGCTTTGCGCCAAGGAGTGTACTCGCTGTTATGGAAGTAAACTTGCAAAGGGATCTACGTGGAGACTGCTTCAGCCCATCTCCGTTTCCTTATCCCACGTGTCCATGATGCCCGCCCAGGCCCTTTTCCCAGGTTCACCTGTGCAGTGCTTTCCTGGCAACGCTTGATCTCAACAGGACACGGCCTGGAGCCTCAGCTGAAGATGTGCATGGGACTGTATTTCTGTTGATGGAGAAGGTGTTCTTAAGTCACCTTCCATGGGAACCATGGGGTTGTGAGGACACAAAGAAGCGATCTGAAGCAGGCAAACTCTTGTGCTTGTGCTGGAGCAGCTCCTGAGGCCTCCCATACCCCGTGGGAATCATTTGCAGATACCAAAACGTAGCATTAGGTTGTAGGGCTCTTGTATCCTTATGAAGAGTCAATCAAAATTGAGATTAACTTGCTTTAAGATGAGCAAAGGTGCCTGTCTGAACAAAGGGAAAGAGAGAAGTCCAGCACTGTCCAGTAGAGATGAATGTGTGGGGAGCAGGTGTCTGGACTAGGGAGGCGTCTCTAGAGGCCTCCTCCTGATTCTTCACATCCGCTCGCTGCTCCCGAATGCGACAGGACACATCAGGTGTTGAGCTCCTTCCGTGGCATTGTGGGGCAGTCGCCGATGTTCCAGCAAGGCCTCCAAGGCTGATTTGGAGATCGAGACATCCTTAATCACCATATTCCTCAGACAGACACCTCTACTATTTACTTAATCGGCTGCATGGCTTTGAAGCAGCTCAGATGGTATCTCCTACGGAGTGTTTACCATTGTGGTGTGGCTAGTTCATGGGAGGGACGCTGTGAAGAGTAAGTGGTTTGTATATTTGTATAAATACATACACATACACAGCAGTGCTTGGAGAAGGAAATAACCAACTGGACTTCCCTCTTGGTGCTCAGATTTAGGAGGGGAGAGAAGTTCTTTGGTGACGTGGTTGTTCCACTAGCGTCCTCCTAAGAGGTCCTTCTCATTCATGTCTTCTCCTTGGAGCATCGGCGGCGGCAGCCTCCAACTAGCCTGCCTGCAAGGCAGAGAGGCAACCACCCCGGTCGTCTTTGCAACGCTTCCCTCTGATTAAGGTGCTTGGACTGCCAAGGTCTCTTTTGTTTTCAGAAACACTGAATAACATAGAGTTTTTCCTCCAAAGGCGCCTGCTCAGTGTGGATATTTAGAAACCTCCCTCATGCATCGCACGGTGCCTTGTCAGACGCTGGGAATGTTTTCTTATCCCTTTGGTATGTCATTCATGGCAGGATGATGATTCACTCTTAGGACATGACTTTGGGGTAGAGCTTTGCTTATCTCCAACCCCATCCAGCTGCCGCGCTGGAGTGAGCTGCTCCGTTGTGACGCCCCCTCAGCGCATCTCGTGAGAGCACCGCAAACCCCAGGTCTGCCACGCCAAGGTTCCTCCGAGTGAAGCAGATGAGCTCATAACACGGTTGCCACTGGGTTTGCCCGGTGCTGAGCACACGTTCCAGATTCTTGACTCATTTCCCAGGACCGAAGTGCGCAGCCTGCTGTCTAAGGCTGATTTCCCCAGCGTGCCTGAGGTTAGGAGGGGAACAATAGAAGGAAAGGACCCTCTTGGATTTCCTCTCTNTTCCCAGGACCGAAGTGCGCAGCCCGCTGTCTAAGGCTGATTTCCCCAGCGTGCCTGAGGTTAGGAGGGGAACAATAGAAGGAAAGGACCCTCTTGGATTTCCTCTCTTGATATTTTTCTCTGCATTTCATATTCATTCTCGCTGTTTCTATTTATAAATTGTTTTCTTGTGCAATCTGTGTGGGTATGTGCTGCTCTATTTAATACTTTGCTAGTATCAGATTTTGCTTTCAAGGGCTTTCAAAACAAAAACAATACAAATAAATCCTCTTGCAGGAGGTCACTGAGGTGGAATGGCTTTTTCCCAAGCGCTGACATGCTTTGGACTTCGCCCAGCTCCCTGTCCAAGCTTATTTCCCGCTTGCCAAGAGGCCCTTTCCCCCCATGAGCTGTCCCCGTGCCCAGCGCTGGAGATGACCCTTGGTGCGTGGCGCTGCGGGCGCTCGGCTGTGGGTGCTCAGGGCTCGGCGACTGGGTGACTTCGGTTGCGCCTGTCGGGGAGGGGCGCAGAGGGTGCTCGTGCGGAGCCGTGCCAGAAGCATCCGCCCTGAATCTGCTGCTCTCGCAGGACTTGTGCTTGCAGGCTCTTTGGGTTTGGGAGCTCATTGGTCCATTAGCCCGAAAATGTCGCTTGGTTTTTAACGTCAAAGTTTGGGGCCATCACGGCAAATCTGTCTCCAGCTTCTATCAGACACCGTTGGTTTCTGCTGGAGAAGCTGGTGGGTGCGACGGACCGCTGAACGGCGCCAGCTGGCCGGCCCAAGCAGATAGGAAGCCGTTCGCGATCCCAGCTGGAATTGTCCCACCAGGGAGTCCCCGGCCCACCGCTCCAGAGCTTCTGCGTCGAAGCTGGGGCAGAGCCGACCTGGGAAGGTCCTGCTGATGTCCTGGCCTGCAGGAATGCACCCTGGGTGCCCAGATCACTGGGCGCAGGAGGACGGTGGTCCCGGCTCGCCTGCACAGCCGTACAAGCTGCCTGGCACTGGCACTGTCCGGCAGGCGTTGTGGAAGCGGCGGTGCCGTATTCTGAATTTTCCAAAGTCGCGTTACGTAGGGACTGAGGCTCCCACTGCTCTGTTTTGTTTTTATTAGCCACACTATTTAACCAGCAGAATTGTTTGCAGAAGCAAAGCACTTTGGTCCCCGAGTCGTTGAGCTTCCGGTTTCCACCCGCTCTCAGTAGGACAGCGATCATGTGCTAAATCCCAATTAATCATTAAGAAGATATTTGAGGTTTAGCAGCTGTGTTATAAGATACAGTTTTTACTGGTTTCGACCTCAGTTAAATATGTTTTTAATAGTGGATGGTATTTAATTAAACATAAAATAACAGAGGCTTATTAAATCTAGAGAGACCTTTCTTAGCGATAGATATTGAATGTTAAGTAAATACCAGTTGGTCATTTGAAGCATATTCAGTGTGGTTTCACAGCTATGTAATAGGCAGGTATCTTGTTACCCATCCACCCCGTTTCAATGAATACGCTCTCAATAATCAATTGCCATTCATTTAATATATAATAATAACTGTCCTATTAGAGCTGAATTAGACCCTTGTAGGAGAAAACGGGGCTAACCTGGTGCTCGCTGGTTTTTTGAGGGTTTTTTGTTTTGTTTCGAGCCGATGGTTCGTTGAGATGAGCTTTTCCTAGGGTCGCTGAAGATTGGATGACACTGGGTTGCATGACGGACAAGTAGGCTTCACTGCGTGTTCGTATTGGGACCTGCCCAGAGCCGCCACCACCACCGCGGTGAGCCGGGAGCGGGGCGCGGGGTGACGAAGTGGGGGCTGCTGGCAGCGCTCACGGCTGCGATCGTCCGTCCGGGATGGCGGGGGCTGGCAGAGCTGCGCCGGAGTGTCGGCGCGGCGGGGGTGGTGGCTGTGGGGTGGCGCCGTGAGTCACGGGGTGTCCTCTGGGCGCTTCTTGGTCTCGCTCTCGGGCAGAAATACATTACGCAGGGCTGCGAGGAAGGAGATGAAGCACTGCTTTGTCGTACAGGAGGCAGTAACCTGCAGAACTCGCTGCCATGCAGTATCTTCAAAGCCAATGCGTTAGCTGGTGTCAAAGGAGGATGAGACTCATTTGTGGGTGATAGGATCAGAAAGAGTCGCTTAGGGCACAGCACATGTTTCTAGTTCACATTCGTGTTCAAGGACAGATCAGCAGCTGACCCTGTTTCCCAAGCTGTTTCTCATCTCTCTGCTCCATGGAGTCAGGTTCTGGTCCTGTGTTTCTCCAAGCTTTCACAGCCTTGTCTTGTGTGTCAGCTAAGTCCTTTCCAGCTTGCAAAGCGTGTAGATTGTTGGTGGCATTGAGCCGTTCCATCCCAACCTTCAAAAGCAGGTTGTCGCAGCCGTTTGAGTGCAGGACTCTCGTATTTTGAGGTGAAGGAGGATTTATTATGAGGCATTGCTGCGTGGTAGGGCCTGTTTTGGGGTGGGAAATGGGGTCTGGCGTGCTTGGGAAGAGCAGGCAGGGCTTTCTCCTTACCAGGGAGAGATGGAGCAACCTGGCAGCTTGGCAGCTGGAGAGGAGCTGGAGGGCTCGGCCCTTGAGAAGGGGCATGGTCCCCTGCCCTGAGACAGAACTTGCTTCAGGAGTTACTGTTTTCCTCCTCCTCAGCCTTCAAAATCCCGGTTTGTTCTTTTGGAGGAAGCGATAGACCGGGGCTGTGAGTGCGGGGGCAGCGGGGAAGGCATGGGCTTGCGCGTGTGCAGCACGCGTGGCCCCGTCGGGGCGGGAAGTACAACCAGCCGCATCATCCGATTAAGGTTGTACGCTTAAAACGATAAACACAGAGGTGGCAGCTTTTAAACAGAAAGAAAACTGATGGTGCAAAGCGCGTTGCCTGTGCTGCAGGCAGCGCGCCTGCCTGTGATGAGGTTTGAGGGTTTGATTTCTGGTGGGGGGGCACGTCTGTGGAGGGGGGAGGCTGGAGCACAGAGCATTTCTTTTCTGGGCCTCTGTGGGTAGTCCTATTAGCTTTCTTACAGTAGCACTCCTTTTCTAATATCTCAGTGCTGCTGCGTTTCGTAGGCCACAACTTTTAATTTCTCCCCTTGTTAACCTGCGCAGCGGTGCTGACTCAGTGCTGGAACAATGCATGAGACAGTCAGGAGAAGCAGTGATTCATGCTGCCTGGTGGATGGGATGAGCCCGTCTTCTCTGCTCGCTTATTAATTTCTTCTAGTGTGTGAGTCAGGCTCTCCTCGCCCCCGGCAGGAAAGCAGCCGTGGTGAGTTTTAAACGGGGAGCCGGGAAGGGGGCCGCGGGGAGGCTGACAGGTACGGGCTTCTGCTGTGGCCACCCTGCTCCCCGGGTGCTGTCATCCCGTGGGCGCGGAGGGGACGTCGCCCTGCCGGCACCTATTGCATCTCCTGCCCGATCCTGCGTAGCGGCGGTCCTAGCGATCCCCACTCTCGCCAGCCTGGGGGTCGCGCTGCCTTCCCAAGGACTCCCCTGAGCACGGGGGTGAAGTTTGCAAGCTGGGCTCCTGGTCGAGCTGGCTGTACGCAGCACGTGCTCTCCCGCTGCTCGCTCGCAGGTTTGGAGAGGCAAAGAGAGCCGATCCGGCCAGCTTGCCCCGCGCATCTCCCTTGGAGCGTGGCACGAGACTGGGAGCCCTTTTCCCCGCCCCGGACCTGTCCAGCAGCCTGGAGGCACGTCCTGAGTCCTGACACCCACCCTCCTTTCGGCCAGCGCGTTCAGCAGCGTTATCTGCGTGCTTCATCGCTTGGCGGAAGCTATGGGAGCAGTAGGACAGAACTGGGACCAAGCACGTTCATCACATGTGCAGCAGCGGTTACACAGTGGGCAGCCTTGTGTCCCGGTGGGATCCAGGCCTGGATTGCTGCAGGGTCCCCGACCCCCAGGATCAGCCCCAGCACCAGGACAGCCCCAATTACAGCTTTGCCAATTAACGGCGGCGATGGACCTGTGAAAGCAGCTGGGCTCCGGCTTTGCAGTAGGTAAAGCCGTGAGAGCAAAGGTGAGGGAGCGCTCAGAATGGTGCCTCTGGCTTGGTTCTCACCAGGCAGGCAGCGAAGAAGCTGCCCAGCTGCCTGCAGCCCGTGGCAGGTTGCCCGGTGAGTCGCTAGAAATGCACCTGGGCTTAGGGAGACGGGAAAAGTCAAAGCTCCCCCAGACTTGCAGGCATTAAAACAGTAAGAGAAATGGTGGGAGAGCGGTTTGTGAAGTCCTGCTTTGCTCGGGTGGAGCTGCCCAGGCCCCGTTTGTTCTGATCTTGGAGGATGTGTGTTGAAAATAACCCCGTGCCACCTGCGTCGTGCCAGAAGCCACAGCTCTGGGCACCCCGGCTGCCTTCGGGGCTGTCAGAGGGATGGGGACGTTGTGGGTGCCGCAGGGATGGCTGCGGCAGGAGGGCTGAGGTCGGCCAGCTCCCAGTTTCAGCCGCATCGTGGTGGTGCGGGTGGGCACCCTGCCACACGTGCCCGGGCCAGCCTCACCGAAGGGGTCCTTGCGCCCTGGAACCATGGCTCTTGAGGAGCGTTGGGGATGCCGATCCTCGGGGTTTTGCATCTTCCTGGGCTTTGGCAGCATTGCAAGGGGAGATGCGAGCAAAGGCATCGAAACAAATTTCTTCCGTCTGACTGGCGCTGCTGTGCAGGAGAAATCTTTTCCAAAAGGATTTCCTCGAAGTCGTGGTGTTTGCCCTTGATGCTGGGGTCCTGTGCAGATCCTGGGAGGATGCAGAGGTCCGTGCCTGACTCTCCCTGCCTGAAACGAGGGCAAACAGATTCCCTTCCGTGGGCGAGGAGCTGCTTGGTCACCAGGTTGTCAACTCAGCCAAGAAATTTCCGTGTTCGAAATCGCCCTGGCTGTGGAGTCACCCTCCCTCATCCAGAGGCAGCTTCGATCGCAAGCCCCGGGCGAGGGGCATCGCAGCGTGACGCCGCGGGCGTTTGCTCCGCGTTCCTCTCGTTTTGCTCTCCACCATCCGCAAACAGCCCTGCGTCTACCCAGCCGCCTTGGCAGGCCTCCCCCGCGTCCTCCACCCCCGGCCAACCCAGCCATAAAACCCTCTAATCCGAACAGGCTGGGGCAGAGCAACACCGCTGCCATCAGGACAACTCTCTGTGTGTGGTTTCCATTTATTGCAGATTTATTTCCTCTGGGTCGCCGTCTCTGTTGTTGCTCACTCCTTGGCTCTGCTTCTTGGGAGCATCCAGCATTTACCTTCTTGCAGAAAGGGGCTTTAAGGGACTGTAACTTCATTGTATGTGTCAATTAGGAAAACACCCTCAGGAATTTCCTTTCTGATGCTGCCTGGCTCTACAATAACCTCTGTCTCCATGTCTGCCGGCTCCCCAGAGCCCGTCCCGCCAATGCAAACCGAGAGGGAGCCGGGAGCAAGCTCAGCTCCACAGACTCATGGAGCTTCTGTTCCAGCTCCCTCGGAGCGCAGAGCCCCGTCTCATTTCCACTTCTGCCGCTCTGCTCGCTCCCTCTCTGTGCGCTGGAGTTTGGAGTTGTTTTGGAAACCGCTGCAACTCTGGCATGACGTCACTGCGATTTTGTAGTATCTCTGTCTCCATCCTAGTTAGGCGCTTCCTGCTCTCTGGCTCTAGCTCTGGCTCGCCTGGTGTGTCTACGCTCGTTCTTCTCCTCCACAATTCCCCAGGGATTTCTTTTCAACTTCTTTTTCTTTTTTTCTCCCCCTTCCTGCTTCTCTTACGCAGCAGCTTTTTCTCCCCTATTTCTTCTTTCTTGCCTTTCCCGTTTTCCCCTCCTCTCCAAGAAGGGCCCTTTTGCCCCAAAGTGACCTCCCCAATCCCCAATGTTTGTAGCAGGCAGCCAAGCCCACTCCGCTGCTGCCCGGAATCCCAAGGCACTGGGGTGCGCCCTGGCTCCCGAGGGCAGGGGCCGGGCCGGGGCGCAGGTGACCCCGCAGCCGCAGCAGTGCCACCGCGGCTGTGCGCACAGGTGCAAGGCAGCGACAGCCGAGCAGGGTTCGGTCCGCGGTGGGTGCTTTCTGCTGCCAGTCTCCGTGCTGGCAGCAGAGCCTGGGCTGCATCTTGCCGCTGCTCCGCCAGCTCAGGTTTGCTTGCACGGCCAGTCTTGTGCTTTGCCCTGTCAAGCCCTCGGTGCCCGCATCCCCAGCCAAGCCTTCTCGTGCTCTCTGACATCCCTGTCTTCACCCCTCCTGCCTCGGCAGCACCCATCCTGCTCGCCCGGTGAGCACCCACGTCCCTGTGCCAGCCCAGGGCTCCCGTGCCACCCTGACACCTGGCTGGGATAACCAGCAGCGCTGTCTCCTGCCCAGGCTTGGGGAAGAGCATATGCAAGGATTAATCAGGACTCTCTGTCGAGTGTTTACTGAGCATGAACAAAATATGATTTACTTCTTTAATTTCTTCCCTCGCAACAGCTTAAACGCTGCCTGATTGCAGGCAGACCTCCCCGGGGCCTGCTGAAGGCTCGGCTTGCCTTCCTCCTGCTGCCCACACACCCCGACCCCGGCTGACGCGGCAAGGTGCTGTGCTTCCTGTGGGAGCGGTCCCAGAAACTGCGCTTTTAAACAAAACACACGCATATATATATATGTAAGTGTATGTATATATATATGTGTAGATGACCTCCCACCGCCCTGTAGGAGCTGGGTAATGCTGTACCTGCCTGGAACAAGTGGGTAAACTGAGGCACGTGGTGTGAGTGCCGGGAGGGTCGTGTGGTTGCGCTGCTGTTGCGAGACTTGGACTGTTCGTTTTCCATCCTCGGCCGTGCCTGTGGCTTGCCAGGTCATTTAATCCCCGGAGTATCTTTTGAATGTTATTTCATTAAAGTTGGTTTCGGGCAGTGACTGTCTGAGGCTTTCATACAAACTCCTGGTAAGGTTTTGGCTGTTACTGCGGTGGACACGGGGTCTGGATGCAGGAGCCTCTTTGTCTCAGTTGGGTTGGTTCTTCCCCCGCCTTTCATCTCATCACCCTGCACAAGGATGTGCGTGCACATTTATTTCGAAGCGACTCTCTCCATCAGTGGATGGCGCTTGGTGGACACCTGTGGTCAATGGTACTGGGGTGCTTTCCAGCTTGTGCTGGACCAGAGGCTCCTGCATGCTCGCCGAGGTGCCTGGAGTCCATCTGCCTCACGTCCCTAAAATCAACGGGCAGCACAGCAGCGAGTCACCTCGGTGCCTCCTTGCAGCGGGGCTGCTGCTGCCTCCGAGCCGCCGAGCGGCGGGTGGGCAGGACTGGGATTACTGGCCGTCCCGCTGGGCGGGTGGTTTGTGAGGGCTTTCGTGAGGCTGAGCGTGGCAGCTGGGAAGCTTGGGACTCTGCTTAGGACACAAACCCTTCCTCAGGTCAGAGTCTGCCGGCTTCAAAGCAGAGGGTAGTTGTAGTGAGTCTGCTAACGCTCAGCGCATCAGCGCCCGGCAGGGCTGGGGCTGGGCTAGGAGTCGCAGCGGGGTTAAGACCAGCAAGGGGAGGGGTGGTGAGTTTGTTAGCTCCTGTGGGACAGGGAGACAAGGTGAAAAGATCATTTATGGCTTATGGAGTAGGGAGAGGTTTGTGGGGAGAGGAGCTGTAAACGTGTCGTACCCTATAAAAGCAGTTTCTATCAAGAGCGTGCATTTTTTTGTCCGCTGGAGCTGTGAATTCCCAGCTTTGCCCTTTGGATGGCCCAGGAGGTCAGAGGCAGAGTGAAGGTTTCGTAAGAGCAGCGGTGCCGGTATCCCCACCAGCATCAAACGTCTCCCGCTGCCATCCCGTGCCCAAGCTGTGCCTTTTGGGATGCGGCCGTACCCCGAGCTCAGGTGTGCAAGGCTTCTCCCGCAGCGGCCGGCCGGGGCCGTAGCCCGCGCTGCCCGTCCCAGTGCTCCGGTGCCCACGCCTTGCCGCAGCCGCGCAGCACAAGCTTGCCTGCCAAATACTTTCCCATGGATTAGAAAAACCCACCAGTAGCTGTTTGGATGTAGCGTTAAAGGATCACTTTATCTTTGCAAGTGCAAGGGCGCGCGTGAGCCGTGGGCTGTTTCCAGCCCTTACCGTGCTTTTGGGGGGGCCGCCCCAGCGCCGCAGACCTGCCCTTGCTGGGAAGGAGCCCGCGGACCAGGGGAATACCCGTACCTTTGTTTTCTTGGGACAGGTTGAGGTCATTTTGCTGCTCTCCACCTGGTTGTTTCGGATCGCCGTGTCGTGCCGGGGCATGCGGGATGCTCTTCTCCAGGCAGGAGAAAGCAGGGGCAGATAAACCAGCCTCTGAACAGAGAACATTTCCATGGAAGCCGCCTCGAGGTTTGTCATTGCTGCTCACCCCGGGCCAGCCGCGGAGGCCTGTAATTGCGGGGAGAGGCCGTGGGTGGCTCGATGGGGATCTCGGGACAGGCTGCTGCCCTCCCAGCAGGGAGAGCCCGGCCGCCCCGGGAGGGACGGAAGGAGGAGGAGGAGGAGGAAGAGGAGAAGGAAGAAGAGGAGGAGGAGAAGGAAGAAGCAGGGGCTCCTGTGCAGCTCTGAGCGTTACAGAGATGGTGAGCAATTTAATACCAGAACTAGGGGGGTACCAATGAAGATTAGCTGGGAAAAGGCTAAAATGAGTCCAAGGCAGCTCTTTTCTTTCATATGGTTCATGAAGGCTCTGTGGGTCTGGCTGTGATGAAGGCCAGGGGGGTAAATGGGCAGAGTGAGCAGCCTGGGGGGCTGCTGGCCTGTGCCATGTGGCCGGTGCGGCCGGTGCCCAGACCCGTGCGTGTGGGAGGACGTGCCAGAGGAGGGACCGCTCCGGCGGGCATCGTGGCGGCTGGTCCTGATGCATTGTGGCTCCCTGCTCCGAGCAGCCGCCAAAATACCTTTGGCCCAATGTGTTACCCTAGGTTTGAAGGCTTCCCCGTGCCCACTGATGCGGAGGTGGGCAGGAGCCGGCGGGATGGGGTGAGCGTAAGGACACAGGCGGGAGCCACAGGGTGGGGACCGGGGAGTAGGTGCGACAAGGAAGGGCCGTGGGCGGCAGGAGGAGAAGCGGCGGAGCCCTGCCCAGCCCTAAAAGCTCCAGCAGCTTTCAGAGATGTGCATTTTGCACGCAGCGCGTGTCACCCGCCACCCGAGCGGCCGCTGCGTTTGGGCGCAGTCCTTCCAGTGCGCATCATCTGCCACGGGAGGATGCCCTGCGTGAACGTAAGAGTCGCGTTTTCGTGTGCTCGTCGCCTTGCGTGTGGATGCCGGGCCTGGCTGCCCTCCCTTGCAGCAGCCCGGCTCGGTTCAAGTTGGCAGGAATTCTGACAGAGGCCGAACGGAGCTATCACCACCACCTTTCTCCCTGGTCTCCACACCCGCGGGGGCATGAGGACCGTCACCACGCTGTCCCTCAGATGCCAGCGCGCTGCCACGATGGTCTCTCTGGGCACCTACGCCACTGCCGCAAAGGGATTTCTTAAGCTTGTTTGATTACGCGTTAAAACTGGTCCGCAGGCGCCGAGTGATGGAGGAGAGGGGACTGGGTGGGTGCAAAAGGGGCCAGGCAACGGCGAGGTGTACCGGGTCTCATACTGGGTGGCGGAGGGGAGTTTGATTTCTAGCTCTGCGCCACGGCGCCTCGGCGTANAGCTTGTTTGATTACGCATTAAAACTGGTCCGCAGGCGCCGAGTGATGGAGGAGAGGGGACTGGGTGGGTGCAAAAGGGGCCAGGCAACGGCGAGGTGTACCGGGTCTCATACTGGGTGGCGGAGGGGAGTTTGATTTCTAGCTCTGCGCCACGGCGCCTCGGCGTAGCTTATTTTGAAGATTTGCAAAAGAGGGATGCTGGAGCTGAGAGGCTCTGCAGAGGGTCTGACCTGCTGAGAAAAGGCCTTATATTTTTATAAAAGAAGACGTGGGTATTACATCATCTGTGTTCTTTGCAAGGATTTACCGAGGCCGCGTCGTGCTTTAGACATACGTTTCGCTCTTATTTTCCTGAAGCTGGTGTTTCAGGTGAAGTCGGGTGCAGTCTCTGCGGCAGGACGTTTGTTTAGAGCTCTGCCGTGCAGTTTTTTCCAGGTTGACCAGGTGAAATGTCCCCTGCCTGCAGGCAGCAGATGTGCGGCAGCGGTGTGGGGCACCCAGGGGACGCCGTGGTGCCCTGGGCTCTGCAGCCTCAGCCCCGGGGGCCGGAGGGCTGCGGCACCCGAGGGGGCTGGGGATGCCTCCCCCTGCATTCGCTGTGCACGGCTGCCACTGCCTTGGGGTTTCGTGGCGCCTTACGTGGTGTTGTACGTGAGTCCCGCCTGGCTCTGAGTCTGGTCCTTGAAAACGCCATTGTCTGGAGGCCCAAAAAGGAGAAAACAAATAAAAAGACCGTCGTCGTGACAGCCGCTGGCGGTATCACCCACCGTCTGCGCACGTGTCGGGATCGCTGGGCTCTGCAGCAAGGCATCGGGCTGCTGCCCCATCGCCTGGTCCCCGCGCCCTGGGCACGGAGGTGCTGCCCTGTCCCTGCTGCGCGTGGCAGCTGTGCGAGAGTCGCAGGTATTTGCAGCTGTATATCAAAGTTCGGAGAAGTTTGGAAGAGCTTCCAAGCACAGAAGGGTTCATCCGTTTTTGTTTCTCGGTCTCGCGTCTCTGGGTGAAGCTCACGCGTGCCATTACGTTGAATCCAGAAAGGGGTGGAAGGTGGATGCTCCCTCGTGTGCGCTCTTTTATTCTCTGTGCTGACAGCAGTCATGCCAGTAGAACAAACTTTGGTTTTCTGTGTTCGTTTGATCTGCGGCAATAACAGCGTGTGGAGCTCGTACAGCCCTCCACCTCCCCGGAGCGCTGCGCGAACATGACGTGCGTCTTCTTGTGACCAGTAAATAGCATTTGGGGAGTGAAAAGAAAAAACAGAAAGGTTAGTTCGTTATTCTTTGTGATATATGAAAGAGCTGTCAGCTCCGTCCTGAAATCATGAATCCCCGGGTATTCCTGGGACAGGGCGAAGGAATGCATCCTGCAGTATTTTTTCACTTGGAACAACCGCTTGGCTCTTCTGGGTCTGAAAAGTTTAACTTCGATTGAGTAACAAATTAATGCCGTCTCTTAGTCACTGTCTGGCTTGGATGGAAACACTTAGCTGACCTGGTTTATCTGCGTATCCATCCTGATGGCTTGGACAGGTCTCTTTGCTGGCTGCTGGCTGCCTTCCAGGGCGCTCGCTTGCGGTGCCGCTCGCCTGCCGCAGCGCCGGCGATGCGCGCCGTGCCGACGGGCGCGGGGGAAGGTCAGACGTGGTGCCGCTGGTGCTCGTCGCAGTCTCGGCGTATGAGCGGAGGTCGTTCCTGGAAGGCTGTTGGGTTTTCAGTTTTTAAATTATTTTTATTAGACTCGTAGAGCTGCAGAAAATGAGCAATTTCTTCTTCAGGCTTCTGCTTCGGTGGCAAGGGGGCTCTGCCCCACCAGCACTTGGCTGCTTTAAAAACTGAGGGTGGATGTGATAAAAGATGAGCTCTTACCCTCGTCCCCGTCTCCTCGCCTCCCGCCGTCGGTGGGGCAATGGTGGGGCGCTCCCCGGATCTTTGTGCACCCGTTGCTTCCAAACTGGAAAGGGGACTTGGAAAGTTTGTGTAGCGTTTGTTTAGTTTAGACGAGGAACCAGCTCGTCGTGGGCTTTCAAACGCGACAGCACGTTCACCGGGGTTTGGGAGCGGGTGGTGAGGTCGCGGGATCGTGCGCTGCTTCCCCGCGAGCCGCATCGCCCGCGCCCCGCCGCAGTGCCTGATCCTGCGCCAGCCCCGCGCGCTCTCGGAGCAGAGGCAGGCTGTAACGAGCCAACAGCGTCTGGGTTTCTGATGATGCATTGGCAGAAATCTGTGAAAAGGGAGAATTTTATCCACCTCGGATATAACGCAGGGTAAGGTGGAGCTCGGGGCCGCCTGTGCGGCGGAAGCTGGCACCTGCGTGGCTGGGTGCTGCACGCTAGCGCCCACGTCCCCCCTGGGCTGGGACCAGGGCATCTCCGCGTCCTTCAGGCTAAGCGGACCCTGCCTGCCCGGCTCCAGCCCTCGCCCCCCTGCGGAGCTGCCCCTGAACCATCCCTGCTCCTCGGCTCGGCTGCTCAGGAGAGCCCAAGCGAGAAGGGCTGGAAAGCCGATCAGAAGCAAAGTTAATTTAAAAAACCCCGACGAAGAGCTGTTTTTCTAGCGCCGGCCAAGAAACGTGACACTGAACAAATAGTAGAAAATAAAACAAAAAATAAAATTCACGTTGGATCTAGAAACGGCCTTTCAATTTGCAGAATCTACGATGTCTGCGTGCAGAAACCTTAATTTCAGATCCGGTCTTTCAATGCAAATGTCACTTTAAATAGATATTCCTGTGTGCACGTTCTGGTGCCTTTTGCCATGTCGTTAATGGATTGCTCGTTCTGTGAGTACATTCTTGTCTCATTTTGTATCCCCATACATTAAATTGATAGTTTGGGGGATTATTGCTTGTTCCAAGATTACATGGGTGGAGTCCCCTTTATATGGCCATGCTGGTATGTAGTGAATTTGAATTGGCGCAGCAGAAAACTTGAAAATTTGGAACAGATAACTGTCTCCTATCTTTATATGGGAACATCAGAGTTTCTAGCTTTATTCTGGGGTTCTTGCCATTCCAAATATAATTTATTCTTTTATATAACTGTTTTCATATGATACACTCTGAAGAGTGGATAATGGTTTGGGGAGGAATATAATCATTTTTTTTCCCCTCCAAGGCTGTCTTCCCAATTAATGAGATTGAGAACACATTCCAAAAATCTGTTTTTCCCCTCTGGGCTTTTTCTAATGTACCCAATTTATTCTGTAGTGTGTCTTGCGCTTCCTTTATGGAGTTTGATGCCTAAATATTTAGTGGTGGTTGGCTGGCTGGAGCCCGTGTAAATACTTAGCATACTGATGCGGTCTCTCGACAAGCTGGGGCAGCGAGGGCAGCTCCGGCCGTCCCGGTCCCTTTCCGCCCGGGCAGGTGGGCTCGGGGCCGTGGCAAAGTCCGTCTCCCACCGCCACGTGTGCTGACCTGAACCTTGCTGCTGGCTGGGGTCGGCTTTATGGGGGAAGCTGCTTGCTTTTGGGGGGACGGAGGAGTATCCTCGACACCATTCTGCTCCTTGCTGTCGTGTCTGGGTGAGAAGCGGGTGGCCTGGGTGAACCGGTGCCTCCTTCCCTCAGCCTCGGGGTAGCGAGGAAAGGATGTTCTAGAGAAGCCTGCGCAGCTCAGGGGACTTTTCCTCCTTAGAGCCTCACCTGTAACGTACATCAGTAATCTTTTGGTATGATTTTCTCCGCTTAGACAGTTTGTTGGGTATACCTGTTTCCTACCGTTTGTCGAGTATATACATTTCCCACAAACGCATCCGAGTAAGCAGCCCCAGGCCTTCTGCCCCGCTCTGCCCTGCGTGGCGGTTGGCGTTGCCTTCCGAAGGTGCGCGTTTCCCAGCTTTCTCTGGCAGTGCCGCGGCTCGCAAATTCAGCCTGAAACCCCTCGCTGTGCTGAGCTGTTCCAGCGCGGGCCTCGGTGCCCCGCGGTTGTTCTCCCGCAGGCTCTCCGGGCCCTTCGTGGTGCCCCTTCCTTCCCCTGGCGCTCCTGAACCCATTTTTGTGCCCCGGGGCAGTGCCCAGTGAGAGGGACCGTCTGGCAGAGCTGCCAGGCACCGCAGGGGTGCAGGCGACAAGGGTGATGCTGAAGAGCGGGGCCAGTGTCCCTGGGGTCAGCAGAGGGACAAGAACTGCGTGGCAGCAAGGACCAGAGGAGCACGGCCGTTAGTGTCTGCTCCCAAAAGCCTGTAGCATTTTAATTTGAGAGCCTTACAGCTCCAAAATGGGTTGGCTGATGTGCTTCAAGCCCTGTTTTCGAAAGAACTGCTTTTGGTTTGAGACAAAATGTGAATTTTGAGGCCTAGAGGCGTTATCTTGGGTTGGTGACAGTGGGGAAGGGATGCTCAGCGCGGACCCCTAAGCGTTCCCCTGGGCGCTGAAGTTGTGTCCGCTCTCTTTAAGCTCCGTAAGAGTTTTGCTCCGTAAAGCGTCTGTATAAATATCGCCTTCTCACTCAGTGTCTCTGCTCCCCCCGAGTCACATCTGCTCCCTTTCCTGACGAAACCGAAGAGCGCGTTGCAGCCTCCCGTGCCCCCCAGCCCGCCCACAGCCATCAGCTCCCTGGGGCCGAGCAGTGCAGGAGGGGGTTCCTGGTGCAGCAGGCACGCTGCTGAGGAGGAGGAGGACGATGAAGAGGCTAGCCGCAAGGAGCATCATTATTTCCCAGCGGGCACGTTATTCTGCAAGTGGCTCTGCTCTTCCTGCAAGGTCTCAGTTAAGTTAAGAGCATATCGTGGTCGTGTTTGCATCACGCCGTGGTTGATGGGCACGGAGCCGGCTGCCGGCAGCCAGGTTTCCCAGGAGTGAGGATTTGTGTTTACATAGTTTGACTCAGCCGTTGTATAACCTCGTGGAGCTGCTTTCTGGGCCAAAAGAACGAGAGACTTGCTCTCCGATGGCGTTTCAGGCTCTGGTTGGATGACGTCCTGTGCAAGGGCTGGGTGTTACTCGCTCCCCTGCTGATAGCCCGGTTCACGTTGCCGCAGATCTTGCATGCGGAGGGGTTATTAATAGCTCACGGGTGGGTGGGTGACAGGCCAGATTGGCTGGATCCCCGCTCCAGATGGATCCTCTCCCTTTTCCAGGTGTGTTACCAAAGGAGTGATATGATGGCAGAGGGCCCTTCCCGAGGGTGCTGCGCTGCGGTGGCCCTGGTCCCGCTTGCCGCGGCTAAAGCATTGCTGCCTGCGTGCTGCCTGGGCAGGGGTCTGCGGTGCCCGGGCTCCCCCCCTGATCCCGGCACAGCAAACCTCAGGCAGCTGGGGTGCGGGACCCCGCTGTGGGAACCCTCGCGCCATGGTCCGCTTGCATCTGGTCGCTTGTCCCTGCCGAGGGGACGAGGCTGCTGGAGGAGAGGGGGATGTACCCACGCATCTCGATCGTTCAGACTGAGGGGTACCCCCCAGACCCAGTACCAGGGGCGCAGGTGAAGGCAGGGGGAGAAGACAAGGGAGGTGCAGAGGTCGGCCTGAGGAGAGGTGGGCCTGCTGGTCAGAAGGCAACGGACTTCGGATGGGACCGGCCACGCTCGGCCTGCTCCCGCAGGGCAGCGTGAAGCGTGGTGGTTGGCGGGCCCGCTGCCTGCCAAGGCGCTCCCGGCGGCTCGGGGCCCTTGGACACCACCTGAGGTTCTCTCCTGGAGCCCCTTGTCCTCGTGGCGCCCGCCAGCGCCCCTGGGTGCCTCGGGCGAACGGGCTTTCCCAACCCGAGCTGCCGCCCTGGGTCTTCCACGTCCCGGAAGGCTGCAGCTGATTGAGAGGAGCATGCGACGGGGAGGGCGCCCGCTCCTTTGCTCCCCGTGCTATAATTAGCGGGGTTGGTGGGCAGACCTGCTGTCAGGCTGCCCGACGCGCGGCCAGGCTGCGNGCTGCCGCCCTGGGTCCTCCACGTCCCGGAAGGCTGCAGCTGATTGAGAGGAGCATGCGACGGGGAGGGCGCCCGCTCCTTTGCTCCCCGTGCTATAATTAGCGGGGTTGGTGGGCAGACCTGCTGTCAGGCTGCCCGACGCGCGGCCAGGCTGCGGGGCTGGCAATGCACCGTGCAAAGTACAAGCTGGTGGACAGGGTGTAATTAACTGCAGGCCCTTGGAGCTGAGAGCTGACTACTCAGCTTCCAGCCTTTTTTCTTGCCTCTTTTTTAAAATTTTTTTTCTTGCAGTGATGAAATGTATAACTTCACCTATAAACCAGTATAAACATGTATGAGCTGGTATGCCCAAAGATTAAAAACAAAAAAAACCCAAAATGTTTGAAAATACCAGGCAGCGCATGAATGCAACGTTAAGATCAAGCGGCTGACACCTCCTCAAACGAGGCAAAATAAAAAACCCCTCAAGTTCTAGCAAACACGAACTCAGCCGCGCGGCACCCCCTGCGCGTGCCGTGCTCGGGGCTCAACGCTATAAATAGCAGCATATTGAGCCGCACATCTCGGCCCTGATTCTGCAAACACTTAAGCCCGAGCACAGCTCCTTCTCGCTGTGCTTAAAGTCGCCGTAATAGTTTGCAGGCTGTGATCGAGAAAGAGAAATAAAAACAAGGTAGAAAAGAGCGCGTGTGCGAGACGGTGTTGGTACCGGCTGTCGGTGAACATACCGCCCGGGTGTCTGCTGCTCCTCCCTTACCTACCTAATTAAGGATTTGATTAATGAAAGCACGGAGAGGAGTTGCCTGTGCGTGCCCGTCACCCGGGATGTTGCTGTTTTGCTGGCGGAGTTTACAAGCTCCGGTGGTTTCGCCAGCAATTTGACAAGTTCTTTCATCCGGAGAAGCTCGGCTGAGCAGCAAGTGCAGGGCGCGCTCTGTGCCAGCCCTCAGCACGGCTCGGGGTTCCTTCCACAAGGAGAAACTTTTTAATAACGAGGCTGTGCGTGCATGCGTGTGTACATACGCATAAACTAATTTTTACAGCCGTGTAGCAGTACAATAGAAGTAGAGGAAAAAAGTTTCCTGGATGAGCTCTCGGTGAAGAAATGCTTTGAAGTTTGGGTCTGCCGTAGCGTGGTGCGAGCAGGCCCCGTTGGCGCAGGCAGCGGGGCCTGGGAAGAGGCTTGGCTGGAGAAAACGGGGGCAGGAGAAGGCTGGGGGAGATGCTGAGAGGGAGTGGGACGGCAAGGGAAGGCACGGTGGCGAAGGAGTGAAGGGCGAGTGCAAATAAACTTGTTTATTTGGGGTGTTGGCAGATGCTCGTTAGCAGACTTGCTTTTCCTCCCGGTAGGAAGGCAGGCTCCGGGNTGCGAGCAGGCCCCGTTGGCGCAGGCAGCGGGGCCTGGGAAGAGGCTTGGCTGGAGAAAACGGGGGCAGGAGAAGGCTGGGGGAGATGCTGAGAGGGAGTGGGACGGCAAGGGAAGGCACGGTGGCGAAGGAGTGAAGGGCGAGTGCAAATAAACTTGTTTATTTGGGGTGTCGGCAGATGCTCGTTAGCAGACTTGCTTTTCCTCCCGGTAGGAAGGCAGGCTCCGGGGTGGAGCCTGTCCTCGTTATCCTGGCGGATGAGGAACCCGAAGTTGGTTGTGAGGGTTCGTGCTGCAGCCAACGCGGTTCTGTGCACTTAGTTGCCAAGTGGAAGGAGGCCGAGGGAGGAGAGGGGTCACTGGGCACTGCTGGGTGCCGGGGCTGTGCCGGCGTGGCTCGCGGCTCTGGGGCTTGGATCCATTCCTCCTCGGTCCGACACGCACACGTGCGCAGACGTCTGCTCCTCTGGGCAACACACCTGCACGGGTGCGCTCCAAGGAGGAGGAAGAGGAAGCAGAATTTCATGGTGTTGGGGAGTCTGGCACTGCTCTGGCTTGGCCTGGCCCTCATGAATACAACCTGTTGGCGGGGCCAGGGTGAGCTGCTGAGACGTGCTCTGGAGCGAGGGGCCGGTAACGGGGCTGCTCTCTGGGAGAACCCATCTTATGGCTTTCCCGGGACTCAGATACAGGTTGCGTGAAAGATGAAGCCTGTTTTCCAAAGAACCAGGTTTACGTTTGCATTTCAGCCCCTAGGAAAACACCAAGGTCTCCGCTCCTGGGTCCCAGACATGGGGGTGGATGAGCAACCAGAGAAGAGCATTTGGCCTCTGGTAAGATGAGACGCTGGGGTGTGGGTGTCCACCTGCTCGCAAGAGGCTGTGGCAAGGTTCTGGATTCACACTGGCGTCCGAGTACGGCTGTGGTGTCAGGATGCGCTGGCCAGGGGAGCCGGTGAAACACGGGACCTCTTCCTGGGCGGGTCGGTGGCTCCTCCGGTGGGGAGAGCTGCTTGGAGCACAGCACGGGCTCCTCCGGCGCCCGGGTGCGGGTTGAGCTGCTCTGCCTGGGGGGTGGCTGCAGGGCTTTGTTTCTGTTCCCTGGATTGCCTTCGAGTGCCTTGCGTGCATAGCCATGTTTCCCTTCTCCTTCCCCCTAAATGCTCCAAACCACGTTTCTCTACTTTTTGGCACGGTTTTCACCTTCCATCGGACTCAAAGCCCAACTTGGATGCGCGTCAATGCCCCGCGTGCGTGCGCGGGGCCAGCGCTGTTTGCAGGCAAGCGTGATAGCTGGTTCAGACTCCCACTCCAGAGCTGGGCTGGGATGAGCTAGCTGCTGAAGAATGAACGCGTTAGAGCCATTGGCATCCTCCCGTGGTTGGGTCTGGTCTGCGGGGAATCGCCCGCCCCCTCCTCGGAGCCTTTGTGCTGGAGGGAGGAGGAGACAGGAGCACGACGGCGAGAGGCTGAGGCTGGCATGTGCAGAAACACTGGCAGCTCACGCACCCCTCCGTGGTCCACCGGTGCTTCGGCTCTTTGAAATGCCGTCTTGCGAGACACCAAGGCCCTTTTGTGTTCCTAGCAGCACATGTCTTCCTCCCTTCCTGGAGCCAGCCCCTTCCATCTCTCCATCTGGGCAGGCAGCGCTGCTGCCCCAGCCCGACCCTTCGCCTGCCACCAGATTTTGTTCTGCCTTGTGACCCACCCTGCCTTAATCACGCCTGTTCTCCGTTCCTTGATCACCCCCGTGCTCTGGCACGCAGGCGGGGATCTGCTCTCGGGCAAGGTTTACCTTTGGAGGTGCAAAACTGCGCCCAGCCGGGTGGCCCGGAGCTCCCTCCTGGGCGTGAGCTGGTTTGCAGCACTGCCGCGTGGAACGCAGGAGTTATCACCGTGATTTTCGGCTGAGCAGTCTGGTTCATCCAGCCTGAAATTCAGGTTTTAGGAGGCAGGGTTCACCTGGCCTCAAATTTGGGGTTTTGGGAGACTCAGGGCTGTGTTAGCCCAGGGTCCGGGCAGGGCTGTTTCGAGGAGCACGGTGCTGGCGGCAGGTCGCGATGGCAGGTGGGGTGGGCGCCAGGTTCCGTGGAGGGGAGCTGATGTCCGCGCGGGAGAAGGCGGCACTCCCACAGCCCTTTGGTTGCTTGGCCAAGCCCGTGCCAGCGGCTGGGAGCCGGAGGGACATGGGGGTGCCTGGTGTGCAGGATGTGCCCAGGATGCTCTGGGTAGGTCGGCCCTTGCTCGGAGGGATGCTGCTAGGCTGGGGCGGGGGGGGGGGTTCTGCGCGGTGTTTCCTTCCTCCTCCTTTCAAACAACCCTGTCGCATCCCAGGCTCTGAATTTTGCTCCCCTTCTGACAGTCAGGCATCAACTCGCGATTACTCATAAATGCAGCATGTTGCAGATACGCGGAGCTTGACGAACGGCTGCGCCGGAAAGCACGCGCTGCCAGCGTCCACGGGCGAGAAGCCGCCGTGGGGGGTTGCAGACCGTGCAGCCTCCGTCCCCCCACCCTGTCCTGCCCTGGGCCCCAAGCGCCTGCTCCCCGTGCCCGCGTGCCACGGGAGTCTGCCCAGCCCGCCTCGGGGGTGCTGTGGCTCGTGGGGCAGGCACAGAGGTCCCAGCAGGGCGCCGGGCGTGGGTGGCAGGTTCGCCACCTAGACCGCTGTCGGTGTTGGCCCGCCAGTTGGTTTTGCAGAATCCTCTCCTAGCGTGGAAAAATAACGCATCCCTCGCTTTTTCTCTCTTTTGTTTGTGTGGGCATTGATTACGCCGGGAGTTACTGAGCCAGATTTTATTGGAATGCCTTAGAAAGCTGCCACCTGCACGCAGCCACTTGTCTTTGGGGATTGTTTTGGTGTAGTTTCTAAATAATTGCGTGTGTGAGGCTTCTTCAGCCTTGCTAATGGCTTCATTCTCCAAGGGATACTGCCCAGAAAAAGATGAGCTGAGATTACGCTTGGCAACGTCTAGGAGTGGAAAAAGTACAACGGGATTGGTATCTGCTGGTGTGAATAAATAAATCACATAATACCTCTGCCTTAGCGCCTCCGTGAGCATCCTCGTTTCCAGCCCCGTGCCTGTTATCTCCCCAGCTTGGCCGGATTTCGGAATTCAGAGCTGTCCTTTAAATCTTTTCTGTCTGCAGCGCGTTGCGCTAATTCTTATCGGGGACCAGCAAGGCTGGCTCTGGGGATGAGCTGTGCTAGGGAAGCCTGCCTGGTAGCTTATACACGTTGTGTAACTTGGACTTGTTAAGCGTATGATTTAAATAACTTGCAAAATACTTTACTTAGTGCCTGAAATGTCAAGAGAAGAATTTCACGTTGGCGCAAGCGATCGCAGGTTTGCAAAGGCTTTGTGAAAACCGCGGGTCATGTTTTAAACAAACGGACGAGTCCGCAGGCGCCTTTGGCGTTTTGTACAATACCCGGTATTTAAAAGGAGCTTGTTCTGCAGCGCCAAAGGGAGCCGGGTCGGTGCGTGTGCGCCCGTGTGCTCGCCCTGCCCTGCCGAGGAGGGCAGCGCTGGGAGCGCCACCGGGAAGGCGAGAGGAGCCGGGGGCGTGGGCTGCGCTCAGGTCCACTGGTTTTGCGGCCACGGGGCAAGCCCGAGCGACGGCCTGCGTGCGGCTGGGTGGTGCTCTACTCGTTTGGGAGGTGCATTTTTACACCCCTGCAAAGGTGCTTTTTGAGGACCTGGGCATGGGTCCTTATGGCTGATAAATCCACTCTGGCCTCTCAGTTTATCTTGTTTTAGTGTGAAAGCACCGGGAAAGTTGGCGTCTCGTTGCCTTCCCTTTCCTTCGTAGCATTTCTAAGGTGTTGCTGTGACGCTGCACTGGTGATGTTGACGTCGAGCTTGCCTGGCTTGGGTACTCTTGTATGAGGAGGGGCAGAGGATAGCGATGTAGTGACCTTGAGACAACATTTTCTTAATCATATTGGCAGGCAATCGCCGCTTCTTGGCAGGCTGCATCCTGGCACCCAGGAGCCGTGGGCTTGGCGTCAGCATCCCCTTCTGCTGCTGCCTCTGCTCGGGTGGTTGTTCCCTCTGCAGAGGAAACAGATTAAAACCGGTGCCCGGCCGCGTTCAGGAGGGCAGGCGCTTGGAAGGCACGCACCTGGCGGGGAGCGAGGCGCTGGGGCCACTGCCAGCCTCTGAGGACATCGTCTGGGACAGCATCCTGGTGTCCCCCCTTCCTCCCCTGGCCCGGCCAGCGGCAGGAGTGTGAAGGCTGGAGGGATGGAGGTAGCTCTCCGGTAGCTGCCTTGCCCAGCGCCGTGTGCAGGGGCAGCGGGGACCGCTTCTGCCCCTCCACGTGCTGCCAGACCCCGCGGTCGCTCGCCTCTATGTTTCGGGAGGCAAGGGTGGAGATGGGCGCAAGCCTCGCTTGAGGTATTTGTTTTAAAAATACACGCTGATAAAAATGACTCGCTCCATTATTTCATTAAGGGATTTAAAATGTGCTTCCTAAACCCTGAGTCATCAATGAAGTGAGCAAGCAAGAAGCAGCGCAGCGGGTCCCGCTGGAGGGTGACTCACGCTGCGGGGGGGCTTGGGGCTCGCAGGGGACTCTTTGAACCGCGGGATGCTCCACTCCCTCCCTCCCAGCCAGGGTCTCCCCAGCATCCTGAGCCGCAGCAGGAGGTCTCAAAGCCTCAGAGGCTCCTGGATTCATTTTGAGAGCTAAGCCATCACAACGCAGCCTCTCCGGAGACCCCAGCTATGCCCGATGCACAGGAGCCACCAGCAGACAACTCTCCGGGAAGCCCGTAGATCAGCCAACAACAGTGCATGCATGCAGGCAGGCATTTGATTTTTTACTGTATACCTGCATAGATAAAAGCCTCCAGATCCCACATCAATTCAGGAGGAACTGATCTTTCCTCCCAGAAGGCAGAGGAAAATGCCAGGTAGCCTTTTGCTCAATTTTGGGAGCTCGCTGCCTCTTTCAATCCCCAGGCACGGGCAGAAAAAGAACCGCCAGTCCCAGCTCGCCGTAAGGCCGGACGCGTCCTCTCTGCGCCGGTCTCAGCGGTTTATCTAGTCGGCTTTTTCAAAGCCCTACGAAACGCTGCTCTGTCCCTCCCACTGGAGTTCATTCAAACTCTGTTCAAGCTCAGTGCCGGGATATTTTTCCTATGATCCAGACTGCATATTCCCTTTACCCCGCTCTGCTTCCTTACATCCCGTCCTTCCCTTGACCACGTTTCCGTAATTTTCCCCTCCTGCGGATGCGGGCTGAGGCCGTGGTACCCGCAATGGTGAGACGGAGCTGGTGGCTGGTGGCAGCGCCGCAGCCCGCGCTGCTGCCCCGGGGGAGACGCTTCGGCGGCTGCCCCTTCACGCACGGCGCTACGGAAGGCAGCAGCCGTGCTTGGTCCTGCCCGCAGCCTCCCATCACCGATTCCCAAAGCGCTGTCTAGTTAATACCTTTAAGCCATCGGTGAAGGCCAGCTCCCCTCCTTGGAAGGATCTTTCCAGGTGCTGCTCGGAGCTCTCCCGGTGCTCCTGGCTAGTTGTGCCAGGGTGTTGTGATGTCCACGCCCTTGGCAAAATGCCTTGGACGTTTCATTTTTGCTAAAGCTACGTCTTCCAGCGAACTGCTGCACAAAGCCAGGCCAGCCCCGAGGTGCCCTGGGGTCTCTTAGGGCACGGCTGCCTTCTCGCCCCCTCCCTCCCGCTGGTGGCTCTGTGCTGCTTTACTTGCAGTTTTCAAAGCGGAGCCGCTTTTGGTTTGTCCTCTGCCTGGGTTGTTAACCTGCTCAGCAGATGGCCCCTGGCCGTGGCTCGTGTTGTGACACCACATGCGCCTGCGCTCACTTCTTCCGTTTTCTCATGAGGCTCTTGCTCGGAGGCTGTCGGAAACATGCCCTTGCCTTGGGTCTTGCTTCTGGCCCTGACCACCTTCTCCCGCCCAGGCATCACCTCTCCCAGCCTCGCTCGCTGCTGGTTCTTGTGGCCAGGTGCTTTCCAGCCGCTCCGCCAGAGCCCTCGGGATCCGCGGCCGCCTTGGTTTTGTGCGCGCTTGGGAGAACGAAACGCAGCGTGGTGGGATTGACCCGTGGTAACTCCATCTGACGGCTGGGCATGGCCCCTTTCTCTGCTGGGAAGGGGATGAGGAGGCAGAGGGCTGTGTAGGGGCAATATGGGGAAACGGAGGCACGAAGAGGGGAGAGAGGGCTCAGCGCCAGACCTTGGGGTGGTTTTAGAGCCAGGAGCTGATCCACAGCTCCTGGCCTCCTCTTGATTTCTTGGACACGTTGCTGGCATTCTGCTTTTCCTCCTCCTTTGCTATTGTCTTAGTACGATTTAAAATCAGCTGTTTCGGCTAATCATTGCTGCGATCGCTCCCCGTTTTATTGTTTTGGTTTTCCTCTCTGCAAAGTTAGTGCCTCGTTGTTTTATTGCAGATATCTAAAGCCTTCTCGCTTTTCCATGACTCTTGAAAAATAATTGCTTGATAAGCTCAAGGTAACCCCTTCTCCTAGTGTGCCCCTGTAGCTCACCCTGCCAGCAGCTTGCGGACGGCACGGGCTCGCGAGCGGTGGAGCGTGCGGAGGGATGGTGCTGTTCACCCGCAGCCACGGCGTGGCACCGGCGCAGAGCACGCAGCTTCGCTAGAGCTTCTCCACCCCCCTTGTCTGTAAGAGCTGAACTTGCGAGGTGATCCTTTCTTTTCCCTCTGGTTTTCCATGTGGTTTTCTCTCGTTAGGGATTGATTTCAGAGATCTGCACCTCCATCCTAACAAGAGACGAAGGGAGGTTGACGCTTGTGATACCCGTGGCTGCGTGAAGAGGCTACTGCAGATTTTGCCGTCTCCTGCACTGGGAATATTGGTGGCAGCGATAGCCCCCCCAGCATTTTAGAAGGGTAGAAGAGTGTCAGCATCGTTTCCTGCTGTTACCAGTGCTCTAGAAAGGTCACGTACTGTCCGGAGCTGCAAAAGGACCTATGGGGTTGAGGAGAGCTTTTTCCCAGGGAGCTCAGCCGCGGCTGGGTCGGGGGTCTGGCTGCGCAGGATGCAGGTTCTCCACGTGTCGTTTCAATGGGGTTGAGATAGCTGTTTGCAAGTGGTTTCTCCTTAAATATCAACAGTTCTCCATGATCCCGGCTAGCACAGCTATCGGATGGAGCTGAATTTGTCGTGGCTCATCACCTTCGTTGCAGCTGATCCATAGTTTGGGAACTGGCACCCTGGGGTTTAGGTGTCAAGTTTAAAGAACTAAGGAAATATCTCATGGGGATGCTGTGGCTGAGGGAGTGGAGTTGTTCCCGGACGTGCTGTGGGCTTGGAGGACAGGTCTCATCGCCCAGGGCATTTGCTCTGTGCAGTTACTGCTGTGCTCGTTTCTCTGCTGCTTCAGGAATGCACAGAGTGGCTGAGGAGATTACCCAGTCCAACCCCCTGCTCAGGGCAGGGTCACCCACCCCTGCTTGTCCTGGACACCCAGGACCATGTCCAGTCGGGTTTTGAGTGTCTCCAAGGCTGGAGGCTCCACCACATCTCTGGGCAGCCTGTGCAAGCCGTTGACCACCCCATGCTGGTGTCTGGCCATCACTCCCGGTGGGGCTTTGCTGTAGCTTCTGCTGTGTTATAGGAGGGGAAGCAGTGGGGAGAGCCGAAGGGTGCCGCCGTCTCTGCCCGGTGGGGATTGCTCAGAGCCCGCCAAGCTTTTGCACGCCGACAGGGCGTTCGGCCCGTGGGCGGGTGACATCTTCCCGCCCCAAAGGGCTGTTCCTTGTGCACTCCAAGCTCTACCCGAAGCCGGAGCTCAGGTGCATCCCCTGGCCCCATGGGCACGAGGCGTGCAGGAGGGTGGCTTGCATCCCGCTCTGCGTACCCGGCGCTGCACGTTTGGTTGCAGCCTCGCTGCGCCGGTGTCCGACCAACACCTCTGTCCTGGGGGGGTCAGCCTGTCTCGCTGGCTTGGCCAGAGCTCTGTTTTGGGGGGATCTTTTGGTGACAGTGGATCCCTGCCTGCTTAAAATCCAGGGCCCTCCTCTCTTCTCTTGCGTTTCAGTCCCAGGATGGGAGGGCCCGGTGTGGCTTTGGCTGGAGAAGGGCAGTGCCGGCGGAGAGCGCTGCGAGAGCTCCTGCGCCCCTGATTAGCATTCGGCCCCGCTGCTCCCGCTGCTTTGGCGTTCACGCTCAGCATTGCCTGGCAACCACGGAGCAAAACTACAACAGCAGCCCCAGAGCCCGAGCGTGCTTTCCGCGAGCGTGCGTTGCACACCAGCACACGCCTGCTGCCCCTGCGGGGACGGGACGGGTGGCAGGGCCACCCCACGCTGCTGCCCGCCATCCCGCATCCCAGCAAGGTGCGAGGGTGAGGACCGTCCCCAAGAGGAAGAGGAGAGGGCTCCAGTAGTGCGACGGCTTTGCTGACACCCAGGTTTGGTGGGTCTGTCTGTCTGTCTGCCCCGGTGCCGCCCTCCGTGAGCATCTCGCTATGGCGGGCACAGCCTACGCTTCTGCATCCTTCCGTGGCGGGGGCCCTTCCGTGCCTGGCAAGCACGTGCTGCGAGCCAGGGCCTCGACGTGGGGCAGGGGGCCAACCGCTGCCGCAGGCGCCTCCGGGACAAGGCATGTTGCGGAGAGCGCCGGGCGTATGTAGGTGTGTACGGCCCCATCGGACAGCGGGGCACGGCACGGCGGTGCGTGCGTGCCCTCGGTGCGTGTCGTGCCCACGCCCGGCCTTGCACCCAAAGCAGGGTCTGTGAGATGCCCGTCACCCCCGGGCGCCCTGTGAGGAGGCTCAGCCTGGCCGGGCTCCCCCAGGGGACCCTGGTGCTCCGGCGGCCCTGGCTGGGATGCTGTCAGGCTTTTACTAGGTCGCGCTGTCGGTCGAGTTGGCGATGCGTGGGAACCTGAGCGTGCATCGGGCTGTCTCTGCTTCCCAGGCTCGCACGTGCTTTGGGGTCCGTTGTCGTTTTTCTCGGCAGAGGAATTTCATGGTTCTGTCTCCCGGGAGTGTCTGTGGGCCTTGGGCTCGGTTCCCTGCCCTGCCACAGGCTCGCTGCAGGCAGTGGTGGCTCGGTCCCTCTGCCAGCCCTGCACCTCATCCTCTTCCCAGCTGGGCAGGCTCCAGAGGACACAGGTCCCCTCCCGACGCAAGGTGCCATGCTTCTGCGAGTGATGGGAGAGACAGCCATGACTGAATACATTGGGTTCAGACCTAACGCATCCCCACACCCCTNTTCTCCATGATCCCGGCTAGCACAGCTATCGGATGGAGCTGAATTTGTCGTGGCTCATCACCTTCGTTGCAGCTGATCCATAGTTTGGGAACTGGCACCCTGGGGTTTAGGTGTCAAGTTTAAAGAACTAAGGAAATATCTCATGGGGATGCTGTGGCTGAGGGAGTGGAGTTGTTCCCGGACGTGCTGTGGGCTTGGAGGACAGGTCTCATCGCCCAGGGCATTTGCTCTGTGCAGTTACTGCTGTGCTCGTTTCTCTGCTGCTTCAGGAATGCACAGAGTGGCTGAGGAGATTACCCAGTCCAACCCCCTGCTCAGGGCAGGGTCACCCACCCCTGCTTGTCCTGGACACCCAGGACCATGTCCAGTCGGGTTTTGAGTGTCTCCAAGGCTGGAGGCTCCACCACATCTCTGGGCAGCCTGTGCAAGCCGTTGACCACCCCATGCTGGTGTCTGGCCATCACTCCCGGTGGGGCTTTGCTGTAGCTTCTGCTGTGTTATAGGAGGGGAAGCAGTGGGGAGAGCCGAAGGGTGCCGCCGTCTCTGCCCGGTGGGGATTGCTCAGAGCCCGCCAAGCTTTTGCACGCCGACAGGGCGTTCGGCCCGTGGGCGGGTGACATCTTCCCGCCCCAAAGGGCTGTTCCTTGTGCACTCCAAGCTCTACCCGAAGCCGGAGCTCAGGTGCATCCCCTGGCCCCGTGGGCACGAGGCGTGCAGGAGGGTGGCTTGCATCCCGCTCTGCGTACCCGGCGCTGCACGTTTGGTTGCAGCCTCGCTGCGCCGGTGTCCGACCAACACCTCTGTCCTGGGGGGGTCAGCCTGTCTCGCTGGCTTGGCCAGAGCTCTGTTTTGGGGGGATCTTTTGGTGACAGTGGATCCCTGCCTGCTTAAAATCCAGGGCCCTCCTCTCTTCTCTTGCGTTTCAGTCCCAGGATGGGAGGGCCCGGTGTGGCTTTGGCTGGAGAAGGGCAGTGCCGGCGGAGAGCGCTGCGAGAGCTCCTGCGCCCCTGATTAGCATTCGGCCCCGCTGCTCCCGCTGCTTTGGCGTTCACGCTCAGCATTGCCTGGCAACCACGGAGCAAAACTACAACAGCAGCCCCAGAGCCCGAGCGTGCTTTCCGCGAGCGTGCGTTGCACACCAGCACACGCCTGCTGCCCCTGCGGGGACGGGACGGGTGGCAGGGCCACCCCACGCTGCTGCCCGCCATCCCGCATCCCAGCAAGGTGCGAGGGTGAGGACCGTCCCCAAGAGGAAGAGGAGAGGGCTCCAGTAGTGCGACGGCTTTGCTGACACCCAGGTTTGGTGGGTCTGTCTGTCTGTCTGCCCCGGTGCCGCCCTCCGTGAGCATCTCGCTATGGCGGGCACAGCCTACGCTTCTGCATCCTTCCGTGGCGGGGGCCCTTCCGTGCCTGGCAAGCACGTGCTGCGAGCCAGGGCCTCGACGTGGGGCAGGGGGCCAACCGCTGCCGCAGGCGCCTCCGGGACAAGGCATGTTGCGGAGAGCGCCGGGCGTATGTAGGTGTGTACGGCCCCATCGGACAGCGGGGCACGGCACGGCGGTGCGTGCGTGCCCTCGGTGCGTGTCGTGCCCACGCCCGGCCTTGCACCCAAAGCAGGGTCTGTGAGATGCCCGTCACCCCCGGGCGCCCTGTGAGGAGGCTCAGCCTGGCCGGGCTCCCCCAGGGGACCCTGGTGCTCCGGCGGCCCTGGCTGGGATGCTGTCAGGCTTTTACTAGGTCGCGCTGTCGGTCGAGTTGGCGATGCGTGGGAACCTGAGCGTGCATCGGGCTGTCTCTGCTTCCCAGGCTCGCACGTGCTTTGGGGTCCGTTGTCGTTTTTCTCGGCAGAGGAATTTCATGGTTCTGTCTCCCGGGAGTGTCTGTGGGCCTTGGGCTCGGTTCCCTGCCCTGCCACAGGCTCGCTGCAGGCAGTGGTGGCTCGGTCCCTCTGCCAGCCCTGCACCTCATCCTCTTCCCAGCTGGGCAGGCTCCAGAGGACACAGGTCCCCTCCCGACGCAAGGTGCCATGCTTCTGCGAGTGATGGGAGAGACAGCCATGACTGAATACATTGGGTTCAGACCTAACGCATCCCCACACCCCTGCCTGCACTCTTTTTTTTTACGACTTTGGCTGCTGTGGGCTCTGCCTATGGCGCGTTCGGTGGCTGGAGGTCCTGAGCTGCCTGCCCTGTCCAGCCAGCCCACGCATGCCTTTTTCTGCTCACCACACATCTTCATCAATGATACTTGCTTGGCAAAGGGTTAAAGAAATATATCTCTCTTTTATGTCTTGCAGAGCCTTGGGTCAGCGGACAAGAAGGACTTTTACCAGCCAAAGTAAGTGCCAGTAGCCGTGGTGAGTAATTGCGTGGAAATTCCCGGTTGGTCCATATTACGGAGCAGCTCTGTGGCTTGCTAAGATTAGACATTTCCATGTCCGAGAATAGCTGCTGCAATTACACAAGTGAGGATAAGAGTGGAAGGGCTGTCAATCATGTTGGCTTCAGGGCATATTCAAATCATTAAATCAGGTCAGAAGGAATCACGACAGCTTGACTGAGCCTGCGGGACAGAGCCGGGACCTGGCGGCTGGGGAGCAGGGGACGCGGGATTGACCTTTCCCACCTCTGACTCCCTCTGCTCCGGGTTTGCACAGCTGAGCCGCTTTGGAGAATTGAAGGGTTTCGTTCTGTGTCGCAACGGGCTGATCTTGAAGCACGTCTTCCGGAGCCCGTGCTTTGACGTTGATGCCTGTCGTCTTCCATCCATTGTGTTTTGTAAAGCACGGTGAGCCGCAGGGGTGAGAGGAAAGGAGGAGGCTCTCTGGAGCCACCGTATTAACGAACATGAACAAAGGATCTGCAAATCACCCCGCTAACATAAGCAGTGGGTTACGTAGCGCGTGCCCTTGGCCATGGCTCTGAGCTGGCTGCAACAGTCCGTAAGCGAGCGAGTGAGAGCGGAGCACTTACAGCTGTCAACCTCGGAGACCCGTAGTAAAACGCAAGCAGAGCTTGCACTTGCAGGCCAGTTACGGTGTTGCACGCAGCGTTTGCAGCGCCTCGCCGCCGCATGGCCCCTTCGAGGCGGGAAGGTTGCCTCTTTGCTGGAAGGATCTCTCTGACACCGTCATTATTTGGATAAGGGCAAACTTAAAAATACCTTAAAGCCATGCTGAGAGGTTCGGCTCCGGCCCTGACCGCTAAGCAGCTGTGCGTTGTGCTGCTGAGCACGTTGCGCGTGGGACCTTGTGTTGCTCCTGCTCTGTTTGGGGAAGTGAACATCTTTGTGTTATCGCCTTTTTTCTGCTGAAAAAAATGCAGTAGATGGTTTTGAAGTTGTGGCGCAGCGCTCGGGCGTGCAGCGTTGTGAGGGGAGCGTGGTTCTGGGAGATTCAGAAGGAACTGGGCTGAGGAAATTTCTCCTCCAAAACTCACTCTCCTTCTGCACTTGCGCTTTCTTTGCTGCTTTCCAAAACGTTCCTGCAGAGCTGCTTCCCAGCGGTGCCCAAGCACACGGTTAGCACCGAGGCAGCATCCTCCCTCACGGCTCGGTCCGAGTTCCTCGGGGCATCAGGGCAGGCACGGCCGGGGCACGCTGGGCATGGCAGGCTGCGTCACGGAGCGCCCTGCGGAGCCGCCGGCTCGCCGCCCGTGGTGGGGAGCGCAAGTGTCGGGCGCGTGTGGGTTCTTCAGTCGTCTGCTGGCTCCTCTTTCTTTGTGCCACCAAAACTCATCACTAGCCTCTTAGGTCTGTACTGAAAAGTCTTGATTTCGGGGAGCTCCTCTGTCCTCTCACCCCAAGGCAGTGCTGACCGTTGGCTTTCCAAGACCCTTGGCAGCTGAAGACTTCTGAAAATAGAGCCAGAGCCATTTCCCAGGATGTTTAATCCCACGCGGCTTTCTGGGAGATCAGAGGGAGATCCCAGGAGGTTATGGAGTCATTGCGGATGCAACAACAAAATGAACGCACGTTTGGCAAAGGACTTACAACCGGGCTTTTGTGACCGCTACTAACAGTCATCCAAGATTTCGGTGCTTCTTATCGTAGCGCTGCTGTGTGCTTGTGTAGAGTGTGTGGTTTGACAAGCAGGCTTAAAAAAGATTGAGGCATCTCTAGTGTCCCTATTCCAGCTGAAGCTTTTGTGAGGCTTCAAGTAAGAGATTTCAAGGAAATACGTAAAGAGCTCTTACTGTTTGGTTTTCCTGCGGGGTGGTTTTGGCAGTACGTAGCAACAATTCCAGTGCCACTCTTACAGCTCATCTCATCAGAGAAACGAGGGACGTTTCTCTACCTTAAGAGGGGGAACATGGGCTTCCCATCGCACTGAAGTTTCAGAGCTCTTGGGTCAGGGTGGTGGGTGCTGGTGCAGAAGGTCTTGTAGATACAGGGTGTCTTGTCGGTGCTGGATGGTTCCCGTGTGCCACGAGGCTCCAGGACCTGCATGGTCTGGCCAAGCGGCTTGCGGTACCAGCTATGACTTGACTAACCATTATGTTATGACTTCGGTTTATGCCCATCCTATTTACGTTCCTCAGTGGCTGGTTTGGGGTTGCAACCGGTAGAGTTTGTGGCCGTGGTGTTGCCTGGTAGCACTGCCTCCGTCCAGTCTGGCTTTTTCAGCCACTGGCTGCCGCCAGCACCGTTGCTGTTGCAGGCAGACCTGCTCTCGCTGCCACAGCCCATCGGCGAGGCCGGGCCAGGTGCCTTACGGAGGCCCTCAGCCTCTGGCAGGACTGGACCCGGTCTGCCTCCGCAGAGAAAGATCCCGGGCAGCTGCCAGAGGTCTGGTGGACACGCCAAGGGCTCAGGAGAGCTCGGCACTTCTGCAGCGGCTCCGCAGACGTGTTCCCTGAGCCGGGGGCAAGGCGGCGGCGAGCAGCCAGAGCATGGGAAGCAGCTGGTTGCCAGAGCTGAGCTGAGCCGTGGTGGTTCGTGAACACATCTGTTCAGCGAAGCTGGTGATCTGGGAGACGTCTGGCAGCGGATGGCTGGCCCTTCAGCACCATACGCCAGAGCAAACTTGACTGCGCCTCCGCTTTTCTTTTTCTGCACTTCAGAGGCAGCCCTTCGCCCTGCCAGCCAAAGCCCTGCGCTGCGGGAGCGGGGTCAGAGCATCCCTGCCCTCGGGTCGGTGGTTTTGAGCTCTCGCAGCAGGTGTAGGTGATAGAAAAAGGACACAGACACCAGGAAGCCGAGCAGTGGGTTTTATCACCGCTTGTCCTGGGAGTGAATCTTGCCCTGTCCCTTCCACGTTCAGAAGCTTTCCCTGATCAGGTGTCCGCCTCTTCCCTGGACACTAGGTACGCCGTCAGCTGGGTTCCCTTGTATCACCCCAAGTGACTCCTTTCCTTCCTTTGTTGCCTCTTCCCTTCAGAAATGCAAGTGCTGTCATGTTCCCTCACCCCATCGTCACCATTGGGCTATCTCAGCCAGCACGAGGGTGTTTCCTTAAGTGCCTGGACTAGCGCGGTGCTCATCAAGGGTATGGAGAGGTGTCTGCCTCCACCCACCAGCCTTCGATGGCCTTTACACCAGGCTCTCGCCCTCTGCCCAGTCCATCCAAGAGGTTTTAAGATCTCCTGCTGGGTTGCCGCAAACGTAGCGTGGCAAGCACCCAGGAAAGCGTAGTGAAGGTGGACCTCCGCTGTGGGAAGTCAGCGGTGCCCGGGACGGAGCCACCAGGGCTGAAGTGATGCTGCTGCCCGCTCTGGGGGACTCACTTGTGCTTCCAAGGGTGTCAGGGAGGGTGGTTACGGATGCAGGAGTTGGCCCGTGTCAGGAGCTGTGACTCCTGGCTTTTTGTGTGTCCGGGAGATAGCGTTCCCTCTTCCCGCATTAAATAGGAGGGTGCTGCTTGGGTCAAGAAGGCTGAAGCGTTAATCTTAAAAAAACCTGCGTTACCTGAGAGCTGTGTGGGCTAGAGCCCACCTTAGGAAGAGCAGTCACGTGAAGAGCTCCTGCGGCTGGGATTCCTGAGAGGATCCTGGCGTGTGGGGAATGGCCATGAATCCGGCAGTGAGCCGACATCCGCACGGTTTCCTCACCTACACCGGCGGCTCCAGCCTCGTGCTGTATCCCATTTGAACACGTACAGACGCCTGCCTTGTGCTGCGTTGCCAACGCAGGTTGTTCAGCTGTCAGAACGGTATATCCCAACCTAGTAATTCTCACCCGATGCAGCCTGGGCACGTACCTCCCCCATTGCAACCCTGCCTGTGGCCCGGCTCCGGCTGGCGTGTGGCCAGCATCCGTAGGGACCAGGGAAGAAAGACCTCGTGGGCTGAGTCCACTCGTGAGCTGCTTGCTCCTTTCTCACCTCGATTTTGGAAGCTGCTAATACAGCTGCGACGTCGTTAGTATAGCTGGGCTTCCAGAGGTCCTTCCAAATTTCTCACAGGGGACCTCTGATTGCTTTGCCACGGCAGTTCCCTGAGCAAGGACCTGCTGGCTGAAGACCCAGGGACACCATGCGCAGAGACAGGAGTAGGCTCTCCTGGGACTGGTGGTTTTGCTTAATAACTCTGCTGGCAGGGCTGGTTGGAAGTGCCTTGACAGGAACCAAGAAAGGCTGGTGTGTTTGCTAATTCCCAGTGGCATATATTTGCGCTTCAGTGTCAGGCATTGACTGGAGCTCAGTTTCTCGAAATCCAGAAAGAAATTTTGGTGCTAATAACGATCATAAACCCCCTAGCAAACGTAGACTGAAATACCTGGGTTTAATTAAAGTGTCACTGATTTGCTGCGGGAGCTGCTTGCGCTCCCTCCCCATGCCGTCTCCTCCGCTGAGGGCGATGCTCATCTGTCAAGAGAGTCGTCACGCAGGAGCGGCTGATACTTGCCAGGCACTTTGAGGTGTCAAGAGAGACACTGCTGTAGCAACACAGAATGCTCTCCATCGATCTGCTCCTTCAGTCCCTTGGGACGGGGTGGCCGTGCTGAAGAGAGCCGATGTCTCAGAGCCCGCGTCTTGCTCCAGCAGGATGCCACAGCCCTTTTGTACAGGCGCCTCATGGCTCTGTCCCCGTTTCAGGTTAAAGCCTGCCTCCCGCCTTCTGTGCTTGAGCCTCGGATGTGTAAACACGCAAGGAACCTTTGAAACCACCTTACATAAAGCAGCAGCTCATGTTTGTTTTGCCTTGCAGTCTTCGTTATGCCAAGATGTCTCTGCAGCTAATTCGGTGTCACCCCACTCTTAAGGCAGAACATTCCATCTCTGAGACTGAAACCTTTCTGTGCCAGCACTTGGATGAAAGTGAGTGTTTTGTTGCTGAATCATTATCTTGTGAAACTGGCGGTTTTAAGGATCTAGCAATCAGTAGTTACATCTTGGAAGCATTCCGGGCCATCATAATAAGCTAGACGTGTTCCTAAGCTGAGCGCTAATTTTGTTGCCTCCTTAACTCAGACATTATTGTTGCAGTAATGGTGATAATAACACACGTATATGCTACATTTGCCTTCTTTTGCGGTGGCTGAGAGTCACCGAGCTGGGATGCTCTTCAAGTAACTCAGGATCACCTGCAAAGCGCCAAGCAGAGGGAGGCGGACGCACAGGGAACAGGAGGAGTAAGAGATGGTGCAGATGATGCAAGGGAAGCGATGGGGTGGGAGAAGCAATGCTGAGGCCACCTTTCTGTACTGAAGCCATGGGGTACTCAATGCTGCGAGAAACTGCCCCAAAACCACCTTCACGGGGTTGAGGAACGCTTCTCCCAGCTTTGATTGTAGGGAGGGATGAAGCACCGTCACCAGCATCCCTGGTGGCAGCAGGATGGCAGAGGCGGGGGG
>VZSC01018823.1:69842-88052 GCA_013398225.1 Steatornis caripensis
GGGGGGGGGGGGAAGAGAAGTGTGGGGTTCTCTGGGGTGAGTGCCGCTTGGATGGGTGCAGGTTGGCAGCTGAAGAGGAATGGAGCCCTCCAGAAGGGACCATGAGCACGGGCTCCTAGCGTCCAACCCCGAATCCTGACCCGGCCAGTTTTCTGAAGAGTCGGGGAGTTAACTCCTCCACACACAACGTAATTAAGTAGAGAAGATTACGAAGCTGGTCAAGGTATCCAAGCAGTGGGGTCTGGGCCATTGAAACTTTATAGCAAGCTTAAAAAATGTTTCCCCTGGGGTTTGGCCAGTGGATTCAGAGCCTGAGTTGCAGGCAGGTGGCGGGGCTTTAAGCCTCTCCGAGTGCTGGGAAAGGAAGCGAATCCTGAAAAGGTACTTTGGAGAAATGTCGTGGTTCAACAAATGCCAGGCTGGGGATGGAGAGCAGAGCTGGGCCAGAGAAGAGGGGGAGCGGAGGGTTAGCAGAAACGGGTACGAGCAGCGGGAGGTAGCTCGTGGCGTGGCGGAGAGCTGCCTTGGACCTTTGCAGCGGGTGCAGGAGACCGACTGGTCTCTGAACGGATCTGCAACTTGCCTTCTGGCCTCCAAAAGGTCTCCCCGCCGCCGTGACATGCTGATCTTTTAAGCTAAGGTGGCCCTGGCTCTCCCAGTAATGCCCTGAGCCCAGAAAGGCTTCCGGAGACTTTGCTGCTCTGGGGAGGAGGCCTCTGCCCCGGGGGGGCTGCTGCCGCCGCTCCTTGCCCAATGCTGTTTGGAGGGTGATGGGTGCTGTGGTGTGCCGGGCTGCGGCTGTGCAGTCCCTCCAGCCCTGGCAGCCCCCTGGGGGGTGCAGGTGTGCCGGTTCAGGGCCTTGCGATGGGGCGGGAGGGTAGTCTACCTCTCCAGCTTCTTGGGAAGGGTTTTGTCCCCCCTCAATAAAATTTTCCAACTCCGGCTCCTCTTAGCTCTGTGGCCGCGGGGGGAACAGGACACAGCCTCGACGGGAGCGGGGCTGGCAGGGATCGGTTGGAAGCTCAGAGACGGAGGAGGCAGTAGCCCCGCTGATTCACCCTGTGGTGGCTGGGCTATCTGCCCAGGCTAATGTCGCTGTTTGCTTTTGAAGCTGGGAAAACTGGTGCCGATCCGTGCCCGGCGAAGCGAGCGGGGGTCCCGTGCTGAGGGCTGGCCGTGCTGCTGCTGCCCCCCTCTCCAGGCAGCCCGGGAGAGCAGCACCGGGTTATGATGTGCCCGATAGGTCCCGCCAAAGACCACCGTTTTTGTAAAGTATGAATGAATACAGCTCTTACTCATTTTCTTTTTTGTCGCTTGCTGTGTGGGAGTGCTCACCCTGGGTCCCTGTGCGTGATGGGGCTGGAGGACTGTGGTGAGGTGCTGTACACCCAGATTTATGAGGATGGAGATGCCCTTCTCCCCCCATGTCCGGACGGCATCAGGACCCTCGATACCCAGAGTTAAATATCTTGGCCTGAGGGAGGTGAGGACAGGGAGCCACTTGGTTTCAGCCATCCCTCGAGCCCAGGCGACAGGAGGAGGAGTTGTTGGGGCTGTTGAACCCGTGCTGCCCAGCTCCGGGTGCCCGGGCTGGGGGGCTGCTGGACCACCCCCTGGCAGCATGCTCTGTCTGGGAACGGCCCTCCCGGACCTGGTGGTAGGACAAAGTTTTGGTTTTAGTTGTTTCTGTGCAGCTTAGAATGTGTTAAGTGAGGTTGCGATGTAGGCTTTTACTGTGCCGGTTGTCATAGAAACTTGAAGGGCTTTTTTCTCCTCTCCCCCCAGCCCCTTTCTTTAAACCAAAGCAGGTTTGTTGGTTCCCCCCTTCCCTGTAATTTCAGTTCCAGTCCAATTAAAAACCTGCCTGGCTCTGATTCCCCGTCTCCAGCACTGCCACACAAGGTCTCGGTGTCTTTATGCTATGCTTTCTTTTGTCCCGACCCAAAGGTGCGTGTTCCCGTGAACTTTCCCGGTAGCGCTGGACGATCTTCTGACCCCACGGAGCCCACGCTGCGGTTGTGGCCGGTCGTCAGCCCATGTACCTCTGCGGTACCTCTGGGTAGGAGAAGATCCCCTGGCTCACCGTGGGGTACGTCTCCTTGCTGCTTCTTCTGAAACCAGGTTGCTGAGTGGGCATGGACGCTTGGCGCCTGGTTGCTGCAGGTCCCCGGTCCTTTGGTGGAGACGCTGAAGTGGCGTCTGCCCTCCTGCTCTGAACGCGGGGCTGCCTTCCCCTCTCGCAGGTTGGGAGGACGACGCTGCCAGCCCAGAGCCGAGACCGCCGCGGAAACCACCTATGCACCAGCTGCAGCCCTTCCGCATTTGCTACGCTCCGCATTAATCATGAAAAGGGAATCGAGCGTAGGAAGATGGGCATTTTTTAACAAAATAACCAAGGCTACGTGCTCCGCTGAGCAAGAGAGCAAAGCGTTTGCTGCAGTGAGTCAACACAGAGATGCTTTAGGCATGGGAGGGAATGCTCCCACCCACAGCAGCCATCGGTCCCCCAGCCGGGCACCAAGAGGGAGAAGGGGGTTGAGGTGTTTCCCAAGCTCCTTGGCCAGCGCTCTCTGGTGTTTCTCTGAGCCGTGAGAGGTCCTTTCCCGCATGCTGTGCTCCGGGCACGAGACCTGACAGGCCCTCCTCACAGCTAGCAGCGCTCGTAGCTCTGAACCTCGCCTTGGGAGAGCTAGCACCCATCTTTGCTGCTTGGTGCCTCCCCAGCTCCTCATCGCTCCAAGCCCGGTGCTACGTCCCGAGTCGCCCGTCTTCACTGCGGTGTGTGACAGGCGTTGGCCTCGGAGCTCCAGTTATCCACTGGGATTCACTTGCGTGGGAGTTGGGTACGGAAGGGTCTGTTAGATCACACGGTTTGGCCTCCTTGTGCTGTAGGGATGTAAAGGCTGCCCACGCGCTCCTCTGTGAGCTGGAGAGGTCGTGGTTGCCCTGAGGGATGTGTCTGATCCTCGGAGCATCTCCAGGAGGATCCCGGTCCGAAGCTCGTTGGAACTTGCCGGGCTGCGGCTCCCACTCTCTGGCTCTTTGCTTGTCTCGCCGGATAAGTGGTTGTGCACAGCTCTGGTTCGGGGGGGCCCGTGGCCGAATTTTTGTCCATAAACTCAATATAGCCCAAATCTTTTGCAGCAAGATGTTTTCTCCAGCCCTCAGGTCAATTTTGTGACTCATCCAGCCTCTCTGCTTTTTAGCGTCCCCTTTTAAACGCGGGCATCTTAATTGCGGGAGTGCTGCTGTGTCAGCCTCGGCAGTGCAATACGCGTAACTCTCCTCTCCCCCAAGAACTGCATCAGCTCTTTTCATCACAGCATCACATTAGAGCCTTGTGTTGAGTTGGTCACCCGTGGTGACCCTTGAGCCTTTCTGGAGGCTCTCTCTTGTCTGGGATCAGTGACGAACAGTCCCTGTTCATAAATGCAGCCTGAAACCCTTCTCCGTAGGTGTGTCATTCTGCACTGGGCTGCATTAACATACGCGGTGTTTGAATGGGCTCAGCATTACCAGGCAATCCACATTTCACTCTCTCCTCATCAATATTTACTGTTACATCAATCTTCCTGTCACCTGCTAATTTTTTTGAGCGAGGATTTTGTATTTTCCCCTCGATCATCGATGAAAATATCGACGAGCGTGCTCCCCATGAGCCTTGCTAACGATTCCCCATTGACAACTTGTGTTTGAGACCTGTCAGCCAGCTCTTAATCTATTTAATGTGCTTTATTGGTACCGTATAGTACTGTCTTCTAAAATCAGAATGTCAAGAAGCACTTAGCGCTCTGCCTGCACAGCCGTAACGTACGCGGTGCCTTTTTCAGCTCAGCCTCTGTTCGCTGAAGAGTGACATCGGGCTCATTTGACGAGAGCTCTTTTCCACAAAGACACACCGAGTGACTTTAGTTGTAACTAGCTCACATCCTTTAATTATTTCTGAGTTTAATTCCAGATGAGTCCCGCCTTCTGGCTCTTCTATCAGGCTGACCGTTTAGTAGTTAACTAGGTCGCCTTCGGTGCTCGGTGTGAATGTTGCTGTGGAGGAGCCCTGTGCCGCCATGGCAGCCCAAAGTTTGCTTAAAACCAGCAGCAGAGCCCAGAAAACTCCCTGGCTCTGGGTACCCGCTGTCTGTGCTGGCTGTTTCGTGCTGTTTGGCCGCCTTAGATGTAGGTGAGGGTGCTAATGGTTTAGGAAAGCTTCATCTCTCCTAGGAAGTGCTTTACTCTCCTTTTCTCCCCGAACACAGAAGAAGCATCTATTGACTATGTTTGCTTTTTCTGCATCATTATGAGCACTCCTACAGCCTCTGCTTAAAATGATCCTGTTGCTCCTTAAAAATACACCCGCTGCTGGAATTTGTTTGGTTCCCAAGAGTAGATTTTGCACGCCCAGCCGTGCATTTTCCCCTTCTTTAGTTTCCCTTCTTGATTTCCTACAAGTTGTAATTTTTCATTTGTGTTGGCCGCTCTTTATTGTATATTCCGTTTCCACTCTGAGCCTTCATTTAACAAAGGGGATTTTTAAGCGAGTTGCTCCTTTTCCTAACTACGAAATTAAGACTTCACAGGCATTCAGTGAACTCCCCTCGAAGAACTCTTTATTTTTTCCCTCTCCTTCTTCAAAGCCTTTCTTGACACGCGGTTTTATGCCGTCTCCCGGGGTGTGAAACCAGCCATCTTGCGGCACCGAGCGTGCGCAGTGCTGCCTGTCCCCGTCCTCTCATTATCCGCGGGGATTGCTGCCGGCCTGCGCTGCCGCCCCGGGCAGCCAGCCACTGCCCGACCTTTTATCGCCTGCCACGCGTTGACTTCTGCATTGAGAAGTTATCAACGGTAGTGTTTAGAAATGCACGTGGTGTTTTACTGCTGACTCCGTGAGTCTTCTAAGTGTGCAACCCACAAACCCAAATCCTTTGTAACGCGTTGTTTCTTTCTATACATTGAGAACGCGTGTTTAAGGTCGAGCTCCTGCAGTTCTGTGCTGGCTCAGGTATGATGTGCTATGCCTCTTCCCGGTCCTTGGTGAGAAGGTAAATCTGTATTTCTTCCAGCACTGACTGCTAAAAGATCTGTAATTCTAAAGAAAAGTTTATAATGGCAAGGACTGTAAGTGTACGGCGCCCTCCTCTTCCTTCCCTGCCTCCCCTCCTACGCAGAGACTTCCGACCGCGTAAATCGTCGTAGCAGGTTTCAGTCGTGGCGAGTGCGTTAAATTTCTGCTTGCGAGTCAAAATTTCGTGTTCCTCACACTCCTTTCTCAGCCTCGCTGCCTCGCGTCATCTCAAGAGCTTGCCGCTTTGCCCATCAGCACAGCACGAGCAAGAGCTCTGATACTCTTCCCTGGAAGAACCACAGGTGAATCTGGCTTTTTATTCAAATACACAGTCCTGGTGTTTTCTCTCCACGCTTTCACCTGCGGTGCTGATAGACAGCTGGGCCACCGGACCATCAGCAGCTGTATCAGAATCATAGAATCATAGAATGGTAGGGGTTGGAAGGGACCTCTAGAGATCATCTAGTCCAACCCCCCTGCTAAAGCAGGTTAGCCTAGAGCAGGTTGCACAGGGATGCATCCAGGCGGGTTTTGAATATCTCCAGAGAAGGAGACTCCACNCCGGAGTACTCACAGTACTCCAGAAGCTTATCCTCGCCTAAGAGCACCCTCACCATGGCCAGCATGGCCAGTATCTTGGCACGTTGCTGTGTGGCAGCACTGGAGGTTGCCTCGTGCTCACCTGCCGGAGGTGCCGTCCTGTAGAAGAGCGTTTTGTGGTTCCGGAGCCCACTGGCGGACTGTCTCCTGGGAAAGACCGACCGTTTGCAGTCTCCTTGCAAACCGATCCCCGCTCTTCCCAACTTCGCGTTGGCTCCAGCCCGGTTGTCACCAGCCGCGCGCTGGGCAGGGACCACGTGCGGGGCAGAACGTTTGCTGTGGGTGGGGGCTCTGCCGCCCTTCTCCAAGCCACCTGAGCTCCCGAGAAGCAAAAATTGCCAGCGGTGGGGGAAATGACAGTATGAACCTCGAGGGCAATCAGCCGGGTCCCTGCGAGCCGCGGCGCTGGTGTTTGTCCCCTGGCTCCTTGCTCTGGGAGGGATCATCAGGCTGAATATGCTCATTTACTTGGGCTCTACTGAGCAGACTGTGGGGAGACATGTAGATAGCACTAATTTTCTCAGGGAACGGCGTGTCTAAGGACATTAAAGGAGGAACATGCGTTGTCTTTACTGCATCCTGACAAAGCGGGGCGCGCAGAGGTGAGATCTACGGCTTTGAGCTTTCCCACGGGTTTCTGACATTAACAACGAGAGGATTCAGAGCCGTGCGATGACTCCCGGGAGATGTGCAGCGGGAAGGGACGAGGGTGCGGGTGCTTGGTTGTCTCTTCGGGCTTGGGACACCACGTAAAAGGGCCCCACCTCCAGCGTCACCGTCTGATTTACGGGGAAATGGATTCCTCCTCCAGAAGTGCCTGATCTCTCCATGGGCTGCACAGGGAGCGTGGACAGCCACCTCAGGTCCCTGCCGTCCCTCTTGCCCCTGGTGGCTTTCGGCATTTCCAGAAGATGCAGCTGAAGGTAGGATGAGCCTATAATAATTACCGAAGGAACACCGGATGACGGTATTTATACCTAATTAAAGACTTGACTGAATCAAGCTGTGGACAGCACGGGGAGACTTTGAGGCGTTTTACTGAGGGGTTGCGGGAGATCTGCGAAACCCCCAGCCACAAGAAAACGCCTTCTGTCCCCACGGTAAATGGAAACGCGTGCAGTGCTTTGAGGAACCGGGCTGGAGAAGGAGGCAAAAGAAACCCTAGGGGCCGCAAAATCCCATTTTTACGTTTAAGAATAGAAAAGCCAAGCCTTCCGAAAAGCTTGAATGCCTCAAGAAAAACCTCTGGAGCTGACAGCGCTCAAGCAGGGGCTGTCACAGATTTTGCTTTGCGGTGTGAGGTAGGAAGGAAAAAGCACCCAGGGAGGGAAAGCTCAGCTGCATTCATTCTCCCCCTCGGATCTCAGAGATGCTTTGTTTTCCAGAAGTGCTTATTATTCATACAGCTATCTCATTAGACAGCTGAAATGCAGCTACAGCTTGGGGCTCGTCGTGGCCCAGGCCCTGCCGCGGAGCTGGCAGCGTCTGGACTTTCCGCCCCGCGGGAAGTCTCACTGGAGCCAGCAGGACGGTACTTGGCACCTGCCTTCAGGCACCAGCGCCGGTGCTCGTTTGGTCGTCTTTTCCCCGCTGCGTTCTTTTGTCCCTCTTTTAATCAAAGGTTTTGTCCTGGATCCTAGGCCACCGTCCAGCAGATGTGTGGGCTTCTCCTGAGGGTCCTTCAGCTCTCGGCAGCCTGAAGAAGGTGCAACACAAGGGCTGCTGTCTCCAGGTGCTTCCCTTGCTCCCAGATGTTTCCAGTAAGCGCCTCTGCCTGCACACAGCATCCTGACCGCCTGCGTCAGGGTCAGGCTGCCAAGCCCAGTTGTGCCGCATCCCTATTCTGCATCGCAGCCGCTCGGCTTTGCTGTTTCCAAACCAACTGGACAGCTCTGCAGAGGAGCAGGACTCTGCTTCTGGGCTTTTATCGAGCACCCCCCCCGCCTTCCCCCAGCTGGGGAGTGTTGCTGGAAGCTCTGGTTTGAACCAGAAACCAGTCTCAGAAACTGTTTTCTAACCATCTCAGACTGGTTTCTACCCATCTTGGCTTTGCTGCTGCAGATTACTAGCTTCACAAGCGATGAAGGTGGGGAGGAGGCAGCGTGGCTGCCGCTGAAGGCGTTGGTCCTGCTTCGTTGAGAACGCCCCGCGGAGTCCCACCTTTGGGATTTTGTTGGCTGGCTGGAGCCCCCAGTGCTCTCACCAGGAGGGACGACGTGCCTCCCGGCATGCTTCGCTGCAGTCAGCAGCAAGTCCGGCGTGATGGGTCCCACCTCCTCTCGCCGGTGCAGAGCGCGGTCCCTGGGGATCTCTGAGCCGCAAGACCCTGCTCGCCCAAGCCAGGGGGGTACGCTGGAGGGGGTGTCAGCCACAGCAAGTGTGAAATCCTAAATATTTGTACACAAAGGCCACGCTGAAATCCCCGTCCCGCTCCAGACATCAGAGGTGTCATTTTTGATTTCCCAAACACAGAGAGAGCCCTTTCAGCCCTGGCCTGCTCAGACACTGCAGCTTTAATGCCCAAGCACCCAGCGTGTTTCCACTCCCCTCAAAGGCATCAATCAGGTCTCGGTGAGGCTCTGAAAGAGCCAGTTTGTTAAACAAACACACTTAGTGTAAAAAGTTTATTCCATTTAATTAGGACTTCATTGCAATGGAAACAAATTACCCAACTGTCATCTGCCAAGGCAAACAGCAACTGGGGAGAGGGGGTCCTGGCCAGGCAGCAGACAAACAGCCATCTCAGGCAACCTTATTTATGGCCTTTTTATGTATTTCTGTATTTATTTGGACATTCCTGCGCGGGAGAGCTGGGTTATGGCCGAGCCGCACGCCCCAGCACTTGCGTGGCGTAGGCTGTCACCAGCGACAGGTTATCTGCCCACGGGGCTCCCGGGCAAAGAGCCGGCGCTGGCCCGGGCGGCTGCTGCCGGGGGGACCCGGGGGTTGGTGTCTGCGTCCCTGGGCACGTCCCTTCAGGCTTGTCCAGGGCTCTTGCTCTGGAGACGGCGATGAGGTGCTGGGTGTGCAAGCGATGGGCAGGTCAGGGCGAGCTGCTGGTCCCTGCTCGCCGACGGAGGTGGGGGATGCGGGGGTCCCCGGCCGGAGCAGCGGGGTGGGGAGGCGCTTGGGAGGGCTGGGGGCTGGGGGTCACTGGGAGCTTTGCTGAGCCAGGGACTCCCACGCTGCCACGGTTCCCTGCCCTCGCAGCGGGATGCCGTGTGTCTGCATCCCCCCCGGGTACCAGTCCCCATCCCCGCTGTGGCCTTATCCTCCTCTCCCACCCCAGGCAATTAACTTTCAGGCAGGAGAGGCATAAGCGCTGCCTGATGCGGCTGCCACTCATTTCCAGCTCATTTTATTTAAACAAACGCCCCATCAACACCCTTTTTTCCGCCTACAGCCTTTATTGAAAAAGAGGGAAAAAGGAGGAGCTGGGATGGGGGACAGGGAAGCCGGGAGGCACGCGGGGAGCTGAGCTCGGTGGGAGCTGGAGGCTGTGCGATTCCCACGGGAGGCGCTCGGGGAGCTGGGCAGGATGGTGCTGGCTCCCGCAGCCGGCGCGCGGAAGTGACAGATAAACCCGCGGGATTAGCAGCGTGTATCATTGCAGGAGAGCAGCATCCCCTTCCTGGAGCATTAGTCACCCGAGCCTGACGCCGGGGTGGGGGAGGCGAGTGCAAGCCATCAAATTACCTCCTCCCGCCTGCTCCGGTCCCCCTGCTCCGCGGTGGCCTGGCCTTGCTTTGTGTCCCTCCAGCTCTGCCCGTCGTAACCAGCGGGTGGGTTGTGCCAGAGCTGCCGTGGCCGGGGTGGGGACAGGTGAAGGATGTTGGCTCCGGGGATGGCTGGGTGCAAGCAGCACATCTCCGCTTGGCCACGGAGATGGTTCCCCGCTGTCGTAGCCAGCAACGCGGTGGGCTGGGGCGGCACAAGCATGGGGTTCTCCCAGTTGCCCTTGGGGATGCGTTCTCCCCTGCAGGCACTGGGGACGTGGAGGACGAGAGCAGGCTTCTGCCTTTGCACTGCGACCTTCCCAAGGGCTCGAATGTCTCTGTGCACCTGGGGGATAAACCCAGGGCTCTTCCACCCTTCTCATCTACGGCGATCGCATCCAGGCCGGATTTTTCTGGTCTTGCGACATCCTGAAAGTCACATTTGAAGTTCATGTTGCGAGCGAGTTGCCATCCGGAGGCTTTTATACACTTTCCAAGAGTGTTTGTGTTGCCTTGTAGCTGTGAGATCGCTGTGGCCCGCGCTCTGAGGTTTCTGTCCGCGATGGCACCTGATCAGCGGGGTGGAGAGCCCGGATCAGGGCACGCGTCCTTGGAAGGGCCTGGAAGGGGGCAAATAGCAGAGTCAAGCGCTGATAGCGACAGAGATGAGTCCTGAGGCTGGACTGATCTCATCTAGGCCATATGGGAAAGGCGGTGACCAGCACTGGAAAGGATTTGGCTTCCATTCTGGAGCTTGGAAGGGAGCGGAGCAGATACCGCGGAGCTTGGTGCGAGCATCTTGGTTCCTCGACTGGCCCGTCTTGAGAGGTAATTTGGAAACACAACGATAAAAACCAGCAAGGAACCTCAGCGCCCCATTTCCCTGCCCAAGAGCTGGGCTCTGTCGCAGGTAGCCCACCATTGCTTCAGAGGCGTCGACGCTCCCTCGGTCCCACAGCGACGTGCACGGGGGGCCCTGAGCCCCCACTCTCTGGCAGAGCTGGAGCGCGAGGTGCCGGGCATCTCGCCCCTCTGGCTGGCAACTCTCTATTATTAGGGATTTTAGCTTTCTGTTTCTAGATTGCCTTGGTGCGGGTGTTTATTTTTAGCTCCTCCAGTGCCTTGCAGATTCCTCGAGGGATTCTTTCTTTCCCTCTCCCTCCTACGGGTTTGTTTGTAATGTAGCCGCGTCGATTTGAGCCACGAGCAGGAGCTTTTGATGCCGGCGGGGGCTGTAGCGCGGTGCTTGCGGAGGAAATCACCTTCGGGGCTTTGTCAGAGGCTGATGGGTCCATGGGGTCCAGGCGCCCCGGGTGGCCACCCTTGCAGAGACCGGGGTGCTGGGAGGGAGCGTCGCTCCCGCCTACAGCCGCTGGCGCAGATGCCCTGCGGTCGTCGCTCAAAATGACTGTGAAAGCGTGCCGGGTGGCTGCTGGCCCCCTTGCTCTTCTCAGCACTGCCCTCCCTGAGATTTCTCCCTTTTCACTACCCAGGGGAAGAAATTCGGATCAGCATCACCATACGTGAAAACAAACCCCAGGGTCCTCGTGCAGCTCCACGGCCAGGTTGGGTGGAAATTTTTAAGTGGTTTTTTAAAGCCCGGCATAAAGTAATTCAAAACAAGTTGCGAGTATATTTTGGACTCCGGCGGAGCTGTCGTCGTCGCCTCGCTTCGCCCGCTGGCTGTCCCAGACAAGGGCTCACTTTGAGCGTACCCTTCTGCCAAGCAGGGGGGGAATGTTTTCATTCCTAATTTAGAGCATCCGTCCCGCCGGGGGTCCAGCCCCCCATCTCCCGCTGAGCCCGGCGCAGCGCCGGGAGCCCGGGGGCTGCCTGCAGCGAGTTTACCTGTCACCACGAGCTCCAGGGCTGTGCTAACGTTTTCGTTAGAAAACATGACTCTCTTTGGACTTTGCCTCCTTCTTCTCGCCCTGGGTTGGCGCTCGGTGGGGGATGTGTGAAGGTACAGTTTGTGCTCTGTTTTTTCCAGGATTTCTGTTATTTTGTAGAGGAGGGTAAGTCTGCTTATTTTTAAACACCTAAAATATGGGTTGATATTCAGTGTAGGTTTGCTGTTTTTCCTGGGGAGAGACAGCACTGGGAGGTCCTGCTCGGGTACGGCTTTGGCGGTGGTAGCTCCATGGCTGCGGCCCTGAGCCAGGAAAGCGCGTTCTTCTGAAGCGTTGATCTCCATGGGTCGCTCTTACCCTGGGAGATGAGCGCACGCTTACGTGTTTCGTTGGACCCGGCCCTGTAAAAGCAGAGTCCCTTCAGCAGCTGAGGCAACCAAAGCCAACCACGTAAGCCAACCTGCAAGCCACTCGCGAGACCGTGAGAGTTAGATCCCCGTGCGGCAGCAAGGCCTGAACATCGTGGTGTGGCAGCTCCTCTTCCTCTCCACGCTGCAAGGAGGAGAACAGGCACCACGGCCGCACGGCCCCGAGGAGCGGGTGGTGGGACGGGCTGAAGAAGACGGACCGGTGCCTGCAGTGGTGCTCTTGGCGGCTCGTGTTTCACGAAGCCATCCGTCAGCCGTCGCATAACAACGCTTTCTATCACGATCGGGTTATGGCTGGCTGAAATCATCCCCAGGCTTAGCAGAGGGGCTCGGATGCCTCTGTGACGAGCCTGATGTCAGGCTCCGCTTTAAATCAAGCAGCCTGGTGCTGGAGGTGCGAGGTTTTGTACGCGGTCCCAGGTGCCGCGAGCTGCTTGGGCCACGGTGGGCTTGCCCCTCTCCTCTCTCAGCTGTTTTGCTTTGGGGCCTGACTGCAGCTTTTCGAGGGTTGAAGTTGTCGTTGGGGTTTTTCTGATCTTTATTTTTGTAATGTTCATTAGCACAGTTCCCGTCAAAGAACAGCACGTTCCCTCCCTGTCCTCGTTTTCTCCCCGGTTAATAACCCTTTGCTGCTTTGCCTCATTTGGAAAAAGAGACAGTAGCTCTGGGAACGACTCCTGGTGCAATAGACGGACGTCAGCGTTTCCAATCTGATCTGAAGAGCGGCGTTAATTCAAAGAGAGGGCTCGGTGAAACGAGTGCAGAAGGCTCGCGTTACGTGTCTGGGGAGCGTTGAGCCAACCTGCGTCAAAACGCGGCAGCGTGCGTGCGCTCCTCCAAGGTGCTGGAAGATGCTCTGAACGCAGGTGGTTGCGTTTCCTTGCAGAAACGGGCTGTCACAGCAGCCTCCTGCTCCTCCCTTCCCTCCCTGAGGCTCTGCTTTGGAGATACCCATTGCCGAGGCTCACGGTGCAATGCAAACCCTTACAACAGGATCGAGCAGTGCAGGAGAAGACCTAAGGTACGAGAGATGGTACGCAAGGGCTAAGCTGTTGCGGCGCCACAGGTGCTGGAGGCACGCACTGGGGAGCTGTGTTTGGGCTGGGGTTGGACGACAGGTGGTTACGGTTCCTGTGCATCTGCTCTGCTCCGGAAGCCTCCACCGTCTTCCTCAGCTGGGTTTTATCGGTGCTGAGGACACCAGACTGGGACCTGAAAAGAGCAGGGAGAAGTGTGGCAAGCCCGTGCTCCAAACGTCCTGCCTTGGGGAGTGCGGAGCAAGTGCTGGCGTTGGATCCCAGACACGGAACCCGTGGCCGTTAGCGACACAGCCCCGTCACAAGGACCCGTGGGTATTTACTGGAGGAAGGCAGCCTGCTGCTGGTCTGGGGAGAGTCAGAGACCACCTGCCTGGTGGGACCCTTCCCTGTGAAGAAGGGGAACGTACCCAGCAGCGCCGAGCCACCTCGGAGCAGGGAAAAGGCTGTGTCCGTTGGGTGGTGTCACTAAATCTGGGATTTAGTTCCAGGAGAGATCAGGATCGCTGTGTGAGCTTAGCAGTCAAGGACAAGGAAGCAAGAGGCACCAGCGTGATGCCCTAAATCTTGGAGACCACGTCTCCCGCCTTACCTGTTGTGGCCTTGACCATTTCAGAGCACGTTACAGGGCACCTTGTCCTCCAACTGCGGAAAGCACAACCAGCTCAGAAACATCTCCAACCGCTGTTCTCCTCCCGAGCAGCTGGACCCCGCTGTGCAAAAAGGAGACGTCTTTGTGGAGAGCCTCCGGAGACTCAGCTCTCAGCCGCAGCACGCTGCGGACCTGCTGGCGGGTCGCATCAAAAGGCGGTTTGCTCTGAGAAACTGGAAAGCACTCACTCTGTGACAGCCTGGATGCAGCAAGGGGTGAAGGAAGGGTGCTGTGACCTGCGGGCCTGCCTCCCATGGTGTCCCCACCCCACAGGCGGCGTGTGCTGTGCACCGACACGCGTTTTTGGCAATGCCTCGCAATGGCTGTGCTAGAGGATGGAGGGGGCAGACGAAACACCCGGAAAACATCCGTGTTGCTATTGCCAGCATGAAAAATCCACCGCTTCTTGATTCCTCAGGGCTATGGGTTTTCTCCAAGGACAAACCCTCTCGTAGTTTATCTTTCATTGCCGACTTTTGAAGTCTTCAGACTCCCGGCAGTCAGAGCTGCAGAGCACACCGCCCTGGGGTTTTGAGTCAACTGGCGCAAAGTCTTACGTCGTGGGTTGGTCATCATGTTTCTGCACCGTGCTCGTGCTGGCGGGCGGATGTCTGATGGTGGAGAGGGCCTTGCGCAACCGCGGAGCAGTCTCGTGGTGTGACGTGGAGGCCAGGCTCATGGCGAGAGGGTCACCTGCCATGGCTCACGTCTCTAGCATTGACTTTGCCCAGTGGTTGTGGACTTTGTGGATTCCTTGGTGGAAAATGAAAGTGTCTCATCTCCTGCATCGCTCCAGGCTGGGTCCGGGATGAGATGCAACTCTCTCACAGCTCTGTCCCCGCTCCGCTGCCCTCAGCGCGGGCATGCACGGGGGGCATTTTAGGTGCAGGGGCTCTGCTGATGGATAGCACCTGTCTGGAGGATATGAAGTGCCGCTGGTTCTCCTGCTGGAAGGTCACTCTCTTGTACGAAGAGGTTTCTGTGTCGGAATAAAACACCTTTGACTGGCCTGGCTGGCCCGGCCATCCTTCGTGGGGTCTGAGGAGATGGGCCTGATGGTGATTTAATGATGCTGGGCATGGTGCAGTGTAGACAGCTGGCTTCTGAGGAGCTTCAGCTCCTTGTGAGTGTTCAAATAGCAAAGGCCAGTCCCTGCAGCCCTTGGGGATAGGTGGGTAAGAGTGAATGGGGAAACTGAGGCACGGAGACTTTAGCGTGTAGGTGAGGCCATGCAGCCCTGACTAGTGCCCTTCGATTTTCATAGTACCAGACAAAAGCCGTTGTGCTGGGTCTTCTCGCAGCCTGGCCTGGAGGAGGACCCCATCCCCATGCTCAGACCCCGGCTGTGGTCCCCCACCCGGCCGGTCCTCAGCCGGACGCTGGCTGAAGACGCGCCCCTGCCAGGAACCACGTCTCTGGGAGATCACAGTGAGGTTGCAGCCCTGGAAATGGCTCTGACCCATCCCGCTTGGCTCCTGCTGCAGCACATCCCTCCTCCAGATCATCAATGCTTGGCTTTTCGGTTGCTTTCGTCAGAGCCGAGGCCGTTTGCTCTTCCCCGAGGGCAGTGAGTGCCTCTTGCTCTCCCTCGCTCCATTGCTGGAGTCCCTCGTGCCCCAGGCGCCGAGGATCTCTCCTCTCACTTGGCTGCAGAAACGGGCTCAGCATCCCAGAAATGCAGGCTTTCATGTGGGAGCCAATAGTCACACAACCTCCATCCAGAAACCATCATTATCGGCCGCTTGCTTTTTCTTGGTTTCTTTGAACTACAGCTCCCAGGATGCCTGAAGATATGCAGACATCCCGAAGACAGTGGTTTCCCATAAACTTTTGGGGTTTCATGCTTTGCAGGCAGGAATGTTTTTATTGCATCGCAAATCCCTTCAAGTCCCTCAAGCCTCCGTGCCGCTTCCCCGCCGTGGGGCAGACGCGGTGGCTGGAGGCGGCCGGGAGGGAGGCACGCCAAGGGCTTTTCTCTCCTGCAGTTTTCCCCTTCTTGCAAGAGGGACCTTTTTCCGTCCCCGTCGTGCCTTTTGAAGGGGGCTTTTGGACTGGGAGAAGTTTGGACGAGCTACAGTCTGCCTGTAGGGGTGCCTTTCCCGTTCTCCTTGTCCCCGTGCCCGTTGCTGGCAAAGCAGGGGAGATGGTAGTGGGCGAGTGCCTCGGGCAGAGTGGCGATGGGTTTTCACTGGACCAGAAAGAACTGGGGACACGGGGAGGAGAAAACGATGCAGTTTCACGCGCCGGTGCAAGAGAGCCCAGCAGGCTGGGTTTTGAAATCGTGACGTGCTCACAAGAACTAAGGGAAAACCAGAGAGGGAAATTTTCCTGTAGCATGAAGAGACGTGGTTGTAACCGTGACCCAGTGGCTCCCCGTCTCCCAGCCCCCTGCGCAGATCCACCCCTGGGCCAGGCGAAATCAGGGGACGACGCCTGGTGTGCCCATGTCCCACGCACGCCCCCACGGCTCCACATCTTCCTGGGACCGGGGCGAGGGGGCTGGGAGCAGAGCGGGGTCCGTGGTGGGGGCCCGCTGCCCCTAATAACCGCTTACTTGCTGTAGGAGAGTAAATGTAGGGGGCAGACTAGGGCTGTGTGCAACTTGGTGTCATTTTGTGGCATTGCTTCGACTGTAAAAACACTTTAATTTGGTGCCGGTGAACACCAGTGTTGTACTTTATGGTCAGACTTGTGGCAATTTGCCTTCTCCCTTTTTCCCTTTGGTTGAAAAAAAAAAAAAACCAAACCAGAAGTGCCCAGAATCCTCCTTGGGCTGGGTTTTAGCAAGTATTTTCTTTCTAGGTGCCGCTTTACCAGTTTGAGGAGCTTTGTGAATGAAACACAGAGGTGCTGGGTGCCCTTTGGGGACCACCAGCACCACCAACCACCCGGCTCTTGCAGGAGGCATCACAGGCGTGCGTTGGGCTGTGTCTGTCCCCATGGGACATGTCCTCGTCCTGCTCTGCGCCATCCCTGAGCAGGACGGTCCGTGTCTGGGTGGGTGTCCTGGTGCCTCCGGGGTCTGGGCTCATTCCCGGCCGCCCCTCTCCCGTCCGTCCCTGCAGCACCCCGCGCAAGCACACCCGTGTGCCCGAGCGCGCCCACGTGCATGCACGGCTCCTGGCACCTGCGCGCCCGTCCCGACAGCGAGCGGTGGTGGCAGGCGGTGTGGTCCGCTGGAGGAGGCGGGTGCCAGCCCAGAAAGGAAAACCATCGAGGCTCTGCGGCCGGCTCGCGTTAACCACATCACTCCTCTCCTGCACTTGGAAAAGCCTGGCCGCCTGGCAGCCCAGAATAACAAGCTTTTCCATTCCTGCGCGCAGCGTCGGACGCGGGGCCATTTAAAACAAGAGCCGGCTCCAGCGCGAGAGCAGCGCTCAGACTAAACAACAGCACATGCCCCTGCGGCGGCTTGTCCCCTGCGAAGGGGGATCAGACTGAAGTCACAGCTGCCGGGGCAGATCGCGACGCCATGGCGGCGATGCCGGGACGGCACGGCGGGGATGCCGGGACGGCATGGCGGTGCCTCGCCGTGCGTGGGCTCAGTCCAAGCGGCAGCCGGAGCGGGTGGAGGGAGATGAAGGTCCTGGGAGGGCTGAGCCCCTCCGGGGACCTCCTCACCCATCCACGCAGATTGAACCCGAGGAAAGAGATTTGTTGGGTTTTGACCTTTTCTCGGGTTCTTTTTTCTTGATTTTCCCTGCTATCTTTTTAATTAGAATAAAAGCTTTAGTTGCTAGGGGACAAATTCTGAAAACTGGCTGCCAGGGCCGTAGGTGGAGCTCTCCTGTCCCGTGGCAAGAAGGGACAAGTNGATCAGGCTGAAGTCACAGCTGCCGGGGCAGATCGCGACGCCATGCCGGCGATGCCGGGACGGCACGGCGGGGATGCCGGGACGGCATGGCGGTGCCTCGCCGTGCGTGGGCTCAGTGCAAGCGGCAGCCGGAGCGGGTGGAGGGAGATGAAGGTCCTGGGAGGGCTGAGCCCCTCCGGGGACCTCCTCACCCATCCACGCAGATTGAACCCGAGGAAAGAGATTTGTTGGGTTTTGACCTTTTCTCGGGTTCTTTTTTCTTGATTTTCCCTGCTATCTTTTTAATTAGAATAAAAGCTTTAGTTGCTAGGGGACAAATTCTGAAAACTGGCTGCCAGGGCCGTAGGTGGAGCTCTCCTGTCCCGTGGCAAGAAGGGACAAGTCTGCACGTCCCTCTGCCTTGGCACGCGTCCGCCCCGGCACGCTCACGCTGCGCGGCGGCAAGAGCTCAAGCTCTCTGTCCTGCTGCTCAGGAAGGAGCGATAGCTTCGTTGAAAGCAACAGTGAAGGGAAATGATAGAATCCTTAAAAACAAGCAAAGCGGTGGCGATTTTGCCAAAGGAAAGGAATTTTTGCCCATCTTATGTTGTATGTTTTATTTGATTTTTGTCTGTAGACGGCTGGGCTTTTGTCTTTAAAGTAGATTAAGCTAGTTTTGAGGGAGAAGCATTTTGGTGCACGCTGTTCGTGAAATGGTGCTCGTCAATGATCTGGTTTACGGTAGGGAATCAGAAAAAGACGTGTGCTTACATCTTCCTTTAAGCTGTTCTGCCGCACCAAACGGAGATAACAGGGTCTTCGCGTGACAAGGTGGCAGGCGTGAAGATCCCAGCCTAAACATTGCTTAGAGTCTGGAGAGAGCGGAAACTTCCAGATCATCTTACGTTGTCTTCAGGATCCCACCTCTTCCGCAGTCCCGCGGCCCCGTGCACGGGCGACGTCTGTCTTGCTGGGCGTGGGGTCTCGCAGCAGCATGCCCCGCTGCCGTGCGCGCCCGTGGGCTGCTTCCTGGCTCCTACCCGTGTGGGGATGGATCCACAACAGAATCGTGCGT
>VZSC01018824.1:0-42519 GCA_013398225.1 Steatornis caripensis
AGCACTTGTGGGTGCATCCCGTCAGGGCCCATGGAGTTTTGGGTGTCCAGTTTGACTAAGTGATCTTTGACCCAATCCTCCTTAACCACAGGGAAGTCTTCGTTTCTACAGGCTTTCCCTCTTACCTCCAGGGACTGGGAATCCTGAGAGCCACACTTAGCAGTGAAGACTGAAGCAAAAGAGGCATTCAGCAATTCCATCTTCTCTGCATCCTCTGTCACCAGGGTGCCCTCCTCATTCAGCAGCGGGCCCACGTTTTCCCTAGTCTTCCTTTTGCTACCAATGTACCTGTAGAAGCCCTTTCTGTTGTCCCTGACCTCCCTCACCAGATTCAATTCCAGGTGGGCCTTAGCCTTCTTCGTTGCATCCCTGCATACTCTGACAACATTCCTGTATTCCTCCCAAGTGGATAGTCCTTTTTTCCACATCCTGTACATTTCCTTCTTCTCTTTGAGTTTTTCTACAAGCTCCTTGCTCATCCATGCAGGTCTCCTGCCTCCTTTACTTGACTTCTTACTTGTAGGGATGCACTGATCTTGAGCTTGGAGGAGGTGGTTCTTGAATATTAACCAGCTCTCTTGNTTTGTACTGACATGAAAGAGTAGAAGCAGATAGTAATCCATGTTCTTAACAACTTGCGGCACCCTCTCAGCTATGTCTCTTACCTTAGCTCCCGGAAGGGAACATACTTTTCTGGACTCTCTCTCGGGTTGGCAAATGGGTGTCTCAGTGCCTTTTAACAGAGAGTCCCCCACTACAAGCACTTGTTTCTTTGGATCCATCCATTGTGCAAAGGTACAGGCTCTCCTTGCAGCTCTTGTTCGTGAGCATTGTGAGCATCTATAGTGCTCAAAGTGTTGAATCTGTTTTGGGTTGTGATGCTGGTCTGTGCAGACCAAGGTGGAGTCCTGCTTTTGTGGGTCACCATGGTTCAACGTGCTCGGTTCTCAGTGGTGTCCCCTTCAGTGACGTGGTTCTAGAACCACCGGTCTATCTCTGTCTCAGATCCACTAATGCTGCACAGCCTCCTGACCATCTTCTGCAGCTCAGCCACCTGGCGTAACAGGTCACCAACATGCACACACAGAGTACAGGTACTTACCTTTTCGTCGGGAGGTGGGTCTGGGCACTCCCTGCAACATGCTGCCTGTACTGAAGCCTCCTTCGTTGCCAGCTCAGTTTGTGTGGAGGCATCAGCCATCACAGGGGCTTTCTTGGCAGAAGCACTGGCTTTGGCTCTGAGGTGAGTGCCCGCCATTTTGCCAGAGAGTAGGAGCGCTTCCCTGAGCTGCAGGCCTGGAAGCGGACTGCAGAGCCCTCCCTGTGCACCCTCCCTGAGCAAACTCCAGCGCAAACTGCCATGCCACTCCCTGGCTGACATGCCACGTCCTGTTTTCCCACCCTGGTTGACAGAATCCTGGGATCCTGGTTGCTTGCGTTCCCTGGGGCCATGTAAATCTCCCACGGTTGCTCCTGGCAATGCCCGAGCTTCATCAGCCTCGCTAGCAAGAGCTGCCGGCGCCTGGCTGTCTTCATTGCTGTTCCTCGGGTTTCCCTGGCTCCGGGAACCCATCTGCCATCTAAATGTACTGCTAATCCACCACAGTGTGCCTCGCCGACATGCCTCAAAACCTTTGTTCACTGATTCTGCAAGATGCTGCTTTTCCTTTACATTAAAATGATAGATTAGCATGTGAGCAATTGCCTGCTGATGCAGGGGTGCAGCAGGAAAGAAAACTCTGCTATAAATCATACTAATGAATACACACAAATATTACACATAGAGAAGACACATTTTGATCGGGAAAACAATGCCTATTAAATGAGGCCATTTGCTTATGTTTATTTTGCAATCAGGGTGCTATATAAATCATTTCACCTTGCACTGGTATTCCTTAGACAATCTTCATCCCTGTCCTCATCTTTCCTCCAAACTAACATTAATTTTACTGTCATATTTAGCTCCTTTTTTGTGTCCAGCAACTTAGTGGCCAGATGATGCACTAAGGGCCCATCCTAATAAAATTTAAAAATTATGGGCATCTATAACACACCTAAACATTTAGACATATCTATACATGTATACATGTCTACACTTTAACAGTATAGAGACCATGGCCACTCAGTGCTGCTTTCTGAATTAAAATCAGCAACTATATGTGCAAAATGTAAGCACTGTGTAATGTAAACACAAAACAACCAAACAGCATTCATAATTACTTAAATTGGAACAGCTGTTTGAAAAGCATACAGAAAACTGAAATCATATGAAGTTTAAGCTACTTTTCTAAATTTAATATGTCTTTGTGTTGTTTAAAACAATCATCTCATGAAGTTTACAGCTTGCCAGGAAAGTGGCAAAGCTTACCAAATTGACACTCAAGTGACTGTGTAAGCACTTAATGACTGGATACAAGAATCAGTACTTTCCACTGGCAGATTTTACTTCACAACAAGCAAGGTACCTAAATAAATTACACCACTCTCATGAACTGAAACCTATTGTTGTATCTTCCAAGAGTTTCATGCATTTATAGTCATACTAAGTTTATCTCCTTCCTTCTCTTTTCAAAAGGGGATGAGTTATTTTTCTATCCAGAACGTGCAGCTGCACAGATGGACAGTTTTTCAAAGCATTGAAATGCCTTCATTTCTCTGCAGCTGTACCTCAACATACGCTCAAAAATTTGGGGTTGCTGTCTTGGGTACAGTGCTGCAACAGAACAATGAACCTGAAATAAATTCATTAGCCATTATATTATCCTCCTTCCTTTCAGCATTAATAATCAGACATTCTGCCTTCCTCATTTATTTGCCAAGTCAGTGGATTTCAAACTGCGTATCTCTGATGTGTGGAGCAAACAGACACAAGGATTCTCAAAAAGTAGGTAAGAAAATCCAGCCTGCTGCCAGTCTGCCAGTTCACTGTACAGGGATGCACACCGCCACTGGAAGGCTGAAAAAGACTTTCAAAACTATTAACCTAAGTTAATAAAATTTCATTATTGCAAATAAAGTGGCACTGGTTTCCTTTAAGCATGAGAAATGTTCCACAAAATGAGCCATCCCATTCTTCTCTTAGCTACTCTTTGACAGGTGCATTCCAGTGAGGTCATTACTGAAATCCTGATAACACTTGGAAAAGGGAAACACATTTGATTGACTAAAGATTGTACTGTCTTGATCTCACCAGCAAGAGATTGCTGAAGTTCATACAGATCGAATCTTTGAGGAGATGCAATTAAGAAACCAATTACATGCAATGAATGATCGCACAGGATTAACAACTTTAATGTAAAATGTGGTTTTTTATGACTGGTAAAGTTTCTATCCTCCTTCATTTCAGAAACAGGGACTTAGCTTAGACATAATATGGATAAAAGTATTCATCACAATTTTTGATGGATCTGAAAAAGCTGAAGATCCTCCACTCTTGCACAGGAATATTAATTGGATTCAAATGAAAGCTTCAGAATAGGCAATGCAGAACTATTTAACAAGTGTTTCTTCTAGGGGACTGGGCTTACTATTGCATGTGTCTTAATTATTAATGTAAAAACCCTATGGAAGTAGAACGCATCTTTTATTAAGACTAACTATAAGGAAACCGGGAATTCTTCAGCAGTTTCATATTAACTTCAGAAGGGAAATAATGAACTGCAAATAATTTTAAAGAAAAATCTACATTTCCTCTATCTCCGCAAATGATCATGTATTTTCTGTGTAATGCAAAGATGTTTGTATCTGTAATAAAAAGACAGATGTACATGGGCTGTAAATGAAAAAGAAGCTTCACACAACCCACTACTAACTAAAAGTATTGACATGATTGCCAAAGCTAGTTCAGTGTACCCCAGAAACAGTTGACTGCATTTTCTTGTTACCTATTTGGTGAGACAAAATAGTTTTAACACAATAGAAAGGGCTATGCTCAGGAAATGCAAAATACTTTCCAGCAGCGCTTCTCACAAGACTCCATTGTGCCTCCTGTGTTTTTCAAATTTTTATCCTCTAGAGCATCAATGCTACAGAACAGAAGAACTTTGCAGTTACTTTCACACTTAAGCGAACTCAGTGTTAAGACAGTCAACTCAGCTTCCTACTGTGCAGGCAGAAAATTAGATAATTAAGAAATCAGATGTTAGAAAGAGTGGTATAAGTAGGGCAAGAGAAAAAGCCCATGCAGCGCAACCGTGAGATGAGAAGAGACAGGACTCATCCCTGCATATTGAAACATTTTAATTTCTGACAGTAACTACTTCCTCAGAAGGGGCTTTGCAGATTCATATGCTGAAATCTTTTGTAAGTCATAGACACAAAAGAATAATGGAACAACTGAAAGTTATCCAATTTATAGCATAACACAAATTTAAACTAGCTAAAAAGTGTCAACTACTATGTTTAGAATGCTATCACTAAGAAATTTGCAAGAAAATAATACAGTAATAGTTGACTTTCCTTAAAAAATATTGTTAGCAGCTATTTGGGCTAGTGCCTATTTCAGTCTTTTAGTGAGAGGGGAGTATGCCTTTTGAAAGAGTGCCTAAGGTAGTTTGTAATTCTGCAGGAAAAACTTCTGCTTAGTGCCTTTTTGGATTACTTAAATTGTTTTCTTGGGTAAGATTAATTTCTTGCAAAACTGATTCTAGTGAATGACTGCCATATGCCAGTTTGAGTATCTGTTACCATGAGAGGTTTTGAGATGATGAAGAAACAGAGAAAAAAGCAAAGCTAATACAGACTCTTTGGATTTTGTAACCATCTACTTTCAGCTTTCCAAGGAGAAACTGCTCATCTTGTGCTGTTTTAGCCTAAGGCCAAAATTTGCAAACCCAGATGCATAAGGGTAAGCTGCTAAATCTGTATTTATTCTCCTACACAAAGGCAGTTTCATTTTCACCCTCACTTTCCAGCTTTAAAAGGTCATTTACTGTTCACTTTAGCTTGGACTTTTTCAGAGTTTCACAATTTATGGTATTTAGCATATCTTCATTAATGTAAGTGAGGATATGCTAAATCTCAGTGCTCAGAACAGTCTATTGAATATAAATTTAAGGTTAGATTAAGCCAACGAAAATATAACTTAACCTTAAGAAAAACTGATATTTTCCTTTTCAGGCTTTTTATGTATTTGTTTTCAGTGGAATGCATCTTTGGGTCACATGCGGCTTCTCTTTTCGCAAATATACATTAGTTCAAAGAAACAGTTAGCTAGTTTGCAAATTGTACGTGAAACTCCAGTTGTACAAAACCATTCACTTCACAACTACGTGAATGGCAAGCGCACCAGGAAAGAAGGATAAGGGTATACCTTGATGTTACAGTTCTGTCACATATGCTATATTAGTACTGATAAAAATAACAAAATATTTTCTTCATCACCAAAAAAAATCAAAGCTGGAGTCAAGAGCCACAACAGTAAAACTTGCTGCAACCAAAGACATGAAGTGTGGATCTGTTTTCAGGTTTGGTACGGAGTGAGAAAGAAGTCTTACAGACAAGTTAAAGTTATATTTTCATTAGTCTAGTGTGAGCTTTTTATAGTTAAAGACAGGAGAATACATTCCCTTAATCTTGTGTGCCTGTAGAAGTGTTCCCCTTGATAATTCTTCTCCGATAATTTTTCCACTATAATACCAGTTTTGGAGTTATGGTGATCTGTTCTTGATCAGTTTGAAAATCTGGAATTCAAATCTGAACTTAATCGATGTTATGTAGATAACTCTAACACAGTGGTACATGTCAAAGGGAATTGCTCATTGGTACTGAATTAACATTGTTTCACCATGCTAAACTCTTCCCCTTTGGTATATACAATATGTGTTAACTCCTTGAGCTGCCTTCTGATTACAGATAGGCTGCACATGGCAGTTTTCAGACATAGAAGTCACAACTCAGAAATAGACCTTTTCTGATATAAACAGATTTCAGGTAAACCTCATTTAGCATCCTGAACCTTCTGCACTTAAGCCACTTAAAGCAGCTTTAAAAGTCTTTGCAGACAGCAGCTATACATCAGCAACATGCATGGGTGTTTGGCCTGTGCATTGCTCTAAGAACAGTCCTGGTTATGGGATGAGTTATTCATTCCCGAAAGTCTCTGGGAGTGAAAGTACTTACATACTTGGATGATATCTTGATTGCTTCAGAGTCATGAGTGTACTCAAAACTGCCTGTTTCTGCCACAGTCCATCTGCTTAGGACCCTAAGGACTTTATTAAATATAGAAAAATCTCTATGACCCCTTTCTTCTAGATCTGGCTTGCTTGGATTCACGGCAGATGCGTGAATGTCTACTTCTCAAAGAGGGAAGCCATTAGCAGTTCATGCTGTTCTGCTGCTTCTCTCACCAAGGTTGTTTCCATATCTAGGAAAGTTCATGGAGTTGCCAGTAGCCCTGCCCTCTTCTGCTGTTATGACCGTACCTGTTTTAACACCTGAAAGGCAAGAGGAGAACAGCAAGAAAGCAACTGTGCTCTCTTGTCATGGACATCTTTTGCAGAAGAGAGGGAAAGCCATCTTGTCCCTCATGCTCAAGAGACCTTGAGTCAAAGGCTCAGGTGGCAAAATTTACATTTCTTACCAAGCAGATTTTGTAGCTTTGTGGGGCTACATTGCCTCAACTCATGACAAAGGTGGTGGTTTCCCAGGCATGACCAATCCACACTGCCACATAAATATATCTGAAGTAGTATGCATACTTAGTCATACCAACTGGAGATGTGGCTAACCCTGTTTAAGCACTGCTCATTTCCCCTGTTCCTGGAACATGTGAGCTGAGATACGCTGAAACAAGGGAGGCATCTGCAGCTACTGCCGAGTGATAGAGAGTGTCCAAACACTGAGAAACCAAGAACCTCAAACAGAAGGGCTGGTACCATATCTTTGTCTTTGGGGATTAAAGGCTAATTGCTTCCTGATGCTCAGGCCGAAATTGACAGTGTGTGCTCGTTTCTCCCTCTCTCTTCAGTTCATCAGGAAAACTATTACGGAGTTACAGCTAAGACCAAACGTTCTAGTGTACAAAAATGTTCATGGGGAGCATACTCTTTGCAATTACACTTTCCTTATTTCCAAGTATCATTAAAGCACAAATATGTATTAGCTTCTAAAGAACAAAAGCTATGTATTTGCAATAAGAAATGAAATTGTGACTCTTGCATAACAGAGGAAAGCAATGTTATGTGTAAATAACACAGATAGTGCTCATTTAAATCCATGATAACTGCAATATTGTCTGAATGGAATCCATATCTGAAATCCTTAAAGAAAAAAGGAAAAAAAAACTCAATTGTTTTATTAGAGGCAGGAGTCACTGTAAGGTTAGACACACTACAAAAGACATTAAGCATGATCGCATTCAACATAACTGGAGAAATCAAAGTCATTGAAAGCACAATGTGTCTCTATGATTCACAGTTTCAAAGGCTGATTTCTGGGCTGAACGCAAGAGCATGTAAGAGCAGTGAAGGCACAGTGATGCAGGATAGAAGCCTAATGATCCTGGGTCACTGGAGGGTTTGCCAGCCAGCATCTGTCTCATGTCAAAGTGCTTCCTGCTGTGCCATGGCCACTACTGGCATCTTTCTGGCCAGGTTAACTTTACCTGTAATATGCCCATCTGCTTATGTCATCTTATTTCCAACATCCAGTCTGTTTACGAGCACTTAGTCTAACAGCACAGCATATAGCCACTCGTCACGCTGTTTGAAATACCATGCTTCAGCAGAAGAAAAGTGCCTGATCATTTCCTTGCTTTCAGTCCACGGCAAACCTGAGATTAAAAAGTGCAAGCTGAAGCCTAAGTGGTCTTTATTACAGAAGTTTTTTATTTCTTGACAGTTTAACAATTGTGGTAAATGCCTGAATGCATGCTCAATGGATGTCAAGAAACCTACAGTGCCTGTGACATTATTACACAGTTTCCTGTGAATGTAGTAAGGTTTTCCATGTTTCTATACTACTGTACTGCAGTACTGTATTTTGCAGTATTGCTGTACTATGAACACCCAGTTGATGTTCACATATTTTTAAGATTGAAAACATTTACAGGCTGTGAAGGTCTGGGAATCAGCATGCTTACTACAGGAAAAAGAGGCTGTAATTTTCTGGTGATGGTCAACTGTTCTTAAATGATAGAAACATATTGCATGAGATCATAAAGCAGTTAAGGAACTTAAATAAATGGGACTTGTATCCAGAGCAAAAAACTCTATATAGAGACTCACCTGAATAGATGTGTTTAGGTCATTAACTTAAATTTCACAAGGAGAGTAAGCTTCATAAACTGGTACAATAATAATCCTTCAGCAAGTAAAGTTACCCACTTATAAGTGCATGTAGTGTATAAAGGGACGATCCTATCCTGTTGAACAGAAGCTGGCAACAGAGCAGTTAATCTGGAGATGGCTCTGTGGACCACAACGACTTTTCTTTGGTTCCCATAAATCTGTAGAGCCAGAACAGTGACAGATCTGTGAGGAGAATTGGGATATGCCTCTAGAGTTTTTCTAAGTAGCACAATATATTGTAACTCTTTTCAAATAAATGGAATTTTTCACTGGGGATGGCATTTTTCCCTTTCTTTTCTATCATGAGTGGTGGTAATAGCCTTTTGTCATCCGCTGTAATAACAATATGAGGAGAATGAGAACTCATCAATACTTGTCAATGCCTTTTCTTTCTGTATGATCTCTTCAGCCTTCTTATGGTTATACATGTCTTCAGTTGAGAATTGCTTCATTAAGTTATACTAGAGATACGGGGGGGAGGGGGTTGAGATGTCTTAAGAAAGACTTTTTGATACTCAGCTGAACTGTTAGAGTGAAGAGAGCAGCTCCAGTAGACCAGCTTCCAAGCTTGAATTTCTTGTCCCATTAATTGCCTTGGACTCCAGCAGGAACAATTTCACACACCAGTCACAATACAAACACCTCAGTTCTTTCAAAAGAAACCAGTGCCAGGAAACAACATCTCCTTTTCTGTCTTTCCTAAGTGTCCCAATTTAAATGGAACACACTGACAATTAAGTGCCAGTGCATGAAGTTGATTTATGAGACCTGTTTACCATAGAGTACAACACATAAGTGCACCCTCAAGACTAGCATGCAGGCTGTTTACTTTTGGTGTGTACCCAGCAAACTGTCTGTTAGTGCTTATTCACAGTAAAATGCCTTGAATCGTGCTAACAAATCTTGAAAATGTGTATTCTTAGCTAGAAGGGTGGTCATATGGTAATTTAAGTGAAGGATGTGGCACTAGTCTCCCATGCTGGATGGTTTACAACCTAAATAGCCTTCAGATACATATATGCTTAATTTTAAGCAGAAGTCAGTGGGGTGCCAATGTCTGTACATGTTTCTTGAAATTAGAGCAAGAAATAGAGAAATATAATATTTCTTGGAGACTTGTTTTCTGTGGATTGGGAAAAAAAGTCATCTGCTTCTTTATTGGCCACTGGTTTGATGTTGGGCAACCATATGAAATTATCTGCCCCACCTGGAACCTGGCCAGATATTCCTTGTGAAAGAAGCTGCAAAGATGGTTCTGGAGAAGACAGACTGCCGCAGAAGATCCTGAAGCAAGGGACAGGAAATCAGCTCCTGCAACTCTTTGGAAGCAGCCCCCCAGCAGGTGAAAGAGCTCTCTGGCATGGGGCTATGGCTTGCTTTCATTACAGCAGAGAAACAGTCCCAGAAATGACTTGGGTTTGATGGAAAAAATCAATGGAGAAGATGTGCCAGCTGTATTCTGTACAAGTAGAGGCAGCTGATTCCGCATACGTTTTTAAAACATTACATACATGCAGAGAACTTATCTATCACCACCTCACCAAGGTGGATCAGCACTTCAGCAAAAGCTCCCTCATTCAGCTTTTACTGGCATGTAAATCAGCAAAACTGCAGCAGCTGACAGCAAATGCAAATCCAATCCATGGCCTTTGCCTGAGGATTTTCTTGGGATCTGGCCTGTCAAATGTCCTATGTCACACTTGGGACTCCCTGTTACCATGCTGCTACCACACAAGCAAAGCATGCACTGCCACCATAGTCCCTGGCTTCCCTCTATCTCCACAATCCTAGGATAAAATTTTTCTTTCCACCCTAATCTGACTGTTTGGGTTACATGGTCACGAGGAGACCAAAGCATGTGGCATATGGGCCTGACGGTTTGGGGGGAACTGCAGGAAGTCTCATACTGTTCACTCACATTGATCACTCCATCATTGTGCAACCCGATGAATGGAGATACAGAGGACCGGTAAACTGCTTCTCTGTCCCATAGCCAACCAACGGCCCTCTTGGTTAAAGAGGGCTTAATAAGTCTTTGCCAACAGTGCTTTCTATCTTGAAGATTCCTCTTAGTGCATGAAACATACTCAGGGCTCAGCTCAATAAAAGTTTTTCATGTACTCTCTTAATCCAATAGCCATGTCTGATTATTAAGCCAAGGCACTCCAAATGTTTATGACCTTTTAATTTTGAAAGAGTTACTGAACATACGCTCAGTTCATGAATCTTTTAAAACATCAGTATCTCAGCCATTTTTCTGCAAAATGGGGGCACGTGAGTTATATTTCTGTCTTGCTATGGCTTCTATAAAAATGGACCAAAAAAAATTTCAATAATAACAGAGAGGAAATAATGAAGAATAGCGACCTCTTGGTCTCAGGGTACAGTCCTGTAGGTCAGGTTACAGAGAATTTTTATGGCTGTGTCAGCCTCATAAGCTCTATAAAAATAGAAGTCTATAAAATAAATGCTGACACTACCTTACCTCTAATGGCAGTAACTTTGTGCTATAATTTTCTTTGCTAGTTAATCTCCTGGTACAGTAACCTGTGTTGCCCTGGGAAATTTTAAATCTCTTGGAGAAAGGGGAGTGAAGGGAGAGAGATGTTTTCTCTCATGGGTATAAAAAGAGCATAGTAAACTCGATTAATGCTGGGAGAGATTTCATGAACTCTTTAGAGCATGTTAACACAATTTTTTTCATGTGCTAAGATATGTGGCTGTAATATGCCTTATTCTGTGCCTTCTAGCCCCGCATTTTCTTGAGTTTTTTCACCACACAGATAGCCGTATATACAGCTCTTTCATTCTCCCCCTTCTTATTTTTGTTTTTGTCATGTATCTCTTGGATGTCAAGGTCATCTAAGCTAAGCTTTTGCCATGTAGTGTGGGTTTGGGACTGACGCAGTGCCTTGTTCTTTCTCACAAGTCCTCAACACGCATCCATACCTGTAATGTGTGTTTGAAAAGCAGGTTTCTCATCCCTGTACTGCACCAAGAGCTGATGGCTCTCAGCAGAGCAGCACCATCACTGGTGAAGATGCACTGGAGCAGTGCCTCCCACAGCTGTCATGCCTCAACCTGGGAGCAGCACTCCTTTGATCCTTAAGATAAGGTCTTCTGCCTAGCCTTTGCCCCTTGTACTCCTCTCAGATTTCAGGGCAGACCCTGCCCGCCCGTGCGTATGCACCCTGGCCATAGTGCAGCAAGCTGAGATTTGGACAGCTGAAGGAAGAGCTAAGCATTTAGGGGAAGGAATGGCTTAGTTTCTTGCCCAAAAGGATTAGTAGGATTGGTATGAAGGCTTGTCTGTTCCTCTTTTTCATGTGTTTGCCTACCTACCTCAGCTTTTCAGAACAGCTGGGTCTCTTCCTCTTGCTATTTCCTGTCTTTGCTTGCTTTTCTTTTCCTATTCCTTGGCTGTTTTTTTTTTCTTTTATATATTATGCACTTATTTATTTCACACTTCCCCTTGTGACTGTCTCCTGCCACACTGTGCTCACTTTTCCTCTTCCACTCTTGAGACCTCTCCCCTTGAGAGCTTCAAAGACAAAGTGTAGGGTCAGATCTGCATCTTCACTCCAGGCTTCTGTATTTTGATTCCCATGATCTTTACAGTAAGCAAGCAGGCTGTGCAGACCACTGTGCAAGTCCAATGCTAGAAAGGAGGTGGGGCGTGGGGAACTGAGTGTGAAGGCATTAATACTTCTAGAGTCCTGCCTAAGAGACAAGGAGGTATGGAGGCAGGACTGCACTTTGTAAAGTCAAAGTACTTTTGCAGGCTCAGTCTGTCTTTACCGTTAACTCTGATGTGTGATTTGTTTTGCTGGAAGTGGCCTTATTTGCATTCTGGGGAATCATCCATAGGCACAAAAGCATATGGCTGGCTTCTGTGTACACTGTGTGGCATGCAAAATTCATCCAACATGTGGAGAGTTTTCCTGAATGCAGAAGAGTGATTCATTTCTGCAGCTCACCAGAGGAAAACAGTATAATGGACACATGCTCATCTGTAATGAGGTCACAAAGCTGAAAGATATACTTGGGCTTCAGCTGGCCTACCAACCAGTCCTTATTAATGAAGGATCTCTGAGGAAAGCAGTTAAACCTTGCACAGGGAGTCCCTGCTGAATGCTTATGTGCAGAAGGTAGAATTTAGTTAAAGTAATATTGGCATTCTTCTTCAGAAGAGAAGTTCAGAGTTTGGGGTGTTTTTCTGGTTGTTATTTCCTGCATTGTTCCACAAAGCACAAATTTATTCAGCTTCCCTCTTACTTCATTAGGACAAAGCCCTGGACTTTCTCGAGCAATAGGCCAGCGAGGCTTGGTACAGTTTCTCGTATGAGCAGGAAGAATCTCAATGCTTTCATGTACCTCCCTAAGGTAAATGTCCCCACCATAGTTTCAAGTGAGAGAACTAGTCATGGTGGTTGTTGTGCATTGTGTTCTTTGAACCAAGTTTTCTTGATTTTCTTCCCAGCAATGATTCGCTTTAAAAAAAGAATTGTTCCCTTGCGAAAGAAAATTTATGCTGTGCTCACACACAAAAAAGGCTTGTTTCTCCCAATAAAAACTACTACAATCTGATGCAAACTGGCAGACTCACACTCAGTCTGTTAGGAATTCTCTCTCTCTCACCCCTCCCTCCCCATCCCAGCCAGGTTAAGGGGGCGTGGGGACAGGTTTGCATTCACCTTGAAATTCTGCACCTGCAGCATTTACACAGATGCCAACCCAGGCACATTGAGTACTCATCCTCCATGCTGCATTCATAACAACTCTACACCATGAAGTGCCTGACCTCAAAGAGCCACATGAAACCATGATCTACCCTACGATTCCTTCCAGGGTGCTCCCATGGGTATACTCCGCTCACTCAGGAGGTCCGTCCTGATCTTCCCACTCTTCGTGAGCACTCTTCAAATTTTGCTCTGTAGCTGCTAAAGGCAGGGCTTTGAGATGAAGGAAGATATACTAATCAGTAGCCAAATTGCTGAAAACTGCCTTTTCAGCTAAAAGAACTGGATCAGGAATAAGGTGTTGCTCCTACACTATAAAAACAAATTATCCTTTTTAATCTCTTAAAAGAATCCTGAAGTTAATTACTCATTCAAAAAGAGGAGCCCAAGACTCCAAATATTGTTTACTCTCATGAAAATCTTGCACAAAAGCCTTGCTGCTGGAGACTCGGCTGTCAACTCATAGTTAAAGAATGTTATTGCTGGTGAGTATGACCCCATCAAAATCCATTAACCGTGCAGCAATAGATGTCTTCGTGTAACCGGCCTTTGCTACTTTTTTAACAGGCTAGCAAGTCAGCTTTGAGCTCCAGTTGGTCCTTGTAAAGTTTTGGAAGGCAGAGAAGATACTTTCATTTATCATCATAAATAATCTAGGCCAGTGGTCTCCCCTACCAGCTGCCTGCCTTCCCTGTCCCTAGCTACTGTTCCTAAGGTACAGACCAAGCTAGTCTCCTTTCTCAACAGTATATTTCTGCTTGCTGGCTTTCCAAGTGAGAAAGATAAATGAGATTTATTTACAGTACAGAAAGTCAGAGGCTTGACCCCTGCTACAAACTATTGGCTTTTTTTTCTTGCAATTCAGGAGTGAGGTGAAGATGCCTTATAAGACGCAGCCTTGTTTTCATTCAATGCAGAAGAAGAGGAACGCACATTGTTTTAGTGGTTGCAGGGATTTAGCAAATAGGCTGGGTTTGGAGGTAGGAGGACCTGGCATGATTAAAAGGACAAACCAGTTTTACAGAGGACCACTGTACTGAACTGTATTGGTCTTGGAAATCCTTCACCACAGACATGGAATCACATTTGCAGCAGGAGGCAAGATGAGGAGTGAGCTGTTGCACTGGCTGGTCCCTTCTGGAGCAAGGGGATGGCAGGGGACACCAGGAGGACAACAGAGGCTCAGCAAGCAGTGGAGCTGGTCCACACTGCTGAGGTTTATGAGAAAGGGGTGTGTGCTGTCCTGTCTCTTAGAACTCAACACCAAGCACCTCTGAACCAACTGACATGCCTAGTTGCTGGACTATGGACAGCTGAACAGGATGGGGACAGAGGACCTTTTCATATCATGGAGGCATTTCTCCAATTAACCCTCAGTACCAACGTATTTCCTCACCCTTCCGCAAAGGCAGCTTTGGTATTATTTTAGCAGGTACACCCCCTGGCGTGTTTCCAGTTCAGGAAAGCAAAAAACAGCCTCCACCTTAACAGAATATTTCTATGGTAAATCAGACAGTTGGGGCAAACTGAAATAAAACTGTAAGAAATTGGCAGTGGGAGGAACGGGGAATCCTTCTGGCAACTCAATTTTTTTGCCAGATGCTTAGTTGCAGTGGCCAGGATTTACATGTACAGAATTTCCTATAACGCTTTATTGCCTCGTGGTATTTTGGGGAGTGTGGCAAAAAGTTATGTGACAGGAAGTATCTGGCAAAGGCAGATTATAGTTTGCAAAGCCCTGTCTGGCACTGGTGCTCTCAAAAGAACTCTTTTTTCTCCACCGCTTTCAGAATAAGGTAAGTTTAGCCTTGGCATCTGCCTTTTCTGCGATGGTTTGGCTAGGAAACTAAGTATCTCCTTCAGCACAGTAAGAGTGCAACGTTTTTCATCTGCAACTTAGGTGTTTACTATTCACTAAGTTATTGCTCTGTTGGGATGGGTGAAGGATAAGGGCCTGAAATCTTAATTTCTTCATCTGGCTTTTGATCCCTTGTTGACTGAAAGAGGTCTTACTTGGACATCTTTTCCATTCCTTCTACTGAGCCTATAGTCTTGCAGAGGTTGTCCTGCCTTTCACTTGGTTTTCCTGAGCCTGCAAGGTACTGAAGGTCATAGAATTTCATTGTGCTGTGAAATAGGTATATTAAAAAAAAGTCAGTATTTTCCTGAAAAAGCACTTTTGCTTACATACATACATACATATATACTATTCACAAATACATTTACCAGTATCAGGTGGGAATGTGGATATAAACAGGTCCATTCTGGGTTTTCCTGTAACTGGACTGGAAAGCAAGCTTCAGCGATTCAGAAAAAAACAAGGAGTAAATGCCTCACAGGCAAGGATTACAAATGCATGAGACTGGATAGTGATAGTACTTTCTAGTAGCTGGTATGACAAAGTTGAACTGTGAAATATACTGTTGTGCATCTATAGCAGCTGATGAAGTAGGAATGTTAAATAGCTTGTAGCACTGAACCCTAAAGGAAAATCACTAGTCATTGATCACAGATCCCTTATTCAGTTGGGTGATAAGCACTACCATGATATTTCCTACATATCACAACCAAGCCTCTGTCCTTCCTGATGAAAACTTCTGGCCTTAATGCTGTTTGTATTGTGCTGGACAGACTACTAACACAGTGTGACCAGCCAGAATTGCATATATGAGCTGGGAACAAAGGCTGGGGGAAAGGTAAAAGAATACATTTTGCACCTTACAAAGTGGGTATTCTACTGACCTAGTACCACTGTTGATGTTAATCTGTAGTCTGAACACGTATACCTCCAGAGAGAGACTTTGGGCAAAAGAAAATGCCTGAGTGAAATCTGTGACATAGGAAAGCTCCACACAAAGGAAAAAAGATAAAGAAATGAAACAACATCAGAAGGGAAATGGGGGAAGGAAACCAAGCACATTCAAGTTATGTTGCAAATGAGTTTGGGAATGACTCCAAAATGAAAGTAGAAACATTGCTTACTTGTCTGCAGTCTGAAAAATGCCCTACTTACTCACATGTCTCCAAGACTAGATGCTAGCATGTTAAATTTTGTGCAACAGCTCCGATGCCTTTAAAAGTAAAAAATTTTTACTTTTATTTATTTGCCTAAAATGAGTATGTGTTATGAAATTATTGTTGTGCACTTGACATTTTAAATGTATTATTCGATTAAAAAATGCGCAACATCTGCTACCCTGCACTAAACTTCCTGTAACTAAAGATGCACAAGCCCTGGAGATTCAGCATTACGTGAAACAGATTTGTTTAATATAATTGAACATAATTGTGCATGTAATGTTTTAACGTAATATTACTCAGCAGATGTGCAAATAATAGCTAGGTTATTTGCCACCAGCCATATGCTGATGATGTGATGGCAGAAGCATTGTAATACTTGGCAAGACAAGTTCATTACTCTGAGTGACTGGACCAATGCACTGAAACTGAGATTTGGTGGTGACCTGGCGACACTAATGGGCGCCTTGAGGAAATGTTAATATCTTAGTGTGGCAGAGATCATATAACAAGCTTTCTTGCCCTCTTTTGGTAAGAGATCCTGAGCACTGCTTTCAAATAGATAGCTAGTAATTTCACTGAAACAGATGTTTAAGATGAGCCAGATGTTGAAACCCAAGACAAGTTTATTGCATCAAACAGAAGCTATGAAGTGAATACTTGTCTGATGACTTTGGATTACCTCATGAAACTCATTAGAAAAAAAGACACAAAATTCAGTTTTCATTTATCAAAATTCTGGTCTTAAACATATTTTAGACATGCTTCCATTTTAAAGAAACATATATATTTGGGATTTTATATTTGGGATTCCAAAGAAAACAACATTCCTAGTTACAACAGGTAATTGCTGTGAAGCTGGGAAAATGTACCAACACAAAACATATGACCAACCACTAACATAGTAGTCCAAAAAAAAAGAAAAACCAAAACCAGCTACGCTGCTAGCATTTGACCTACCTTCTTCTAGTGCTCTTTGGCCAAACATAAAGGAATTAAAGTATTTCTGCACATTCAAGGATTAATAAAATTAGGCCCATGGACTCTCAGTAGAAATTGGTTGCCTCTCTGCATTTCTTATGTATTTTAAGACTCTCAAATCTGACCTAATGGTGTACTGTTTAAACTCTGATCCTGCAATACTGAGGCTCAGTAAGGTATTTGCTCTGATAGACTATGCATTCCAATGGATTAGGCTTCCCTCATTTGTCCTGTTTTGAGAACACCCTGGACTTAATAGTAACTGACATAAGAATATGAAATAAAGATGTGTATTTGTATGGTGGACTGTCTCAAACATTGTATACCACAAAAGAAAATATTGGCTGCTGTTAGGCTGGAGTTACCAATGGTGTGTACTTGCCCTGTTATGTCAGGAGCAGCACGTCCTGCGGTCACATATCCATGGCTGCTAAACCTCTCACCTGTGGGTTTAAAAGTGATATTTGAAAACAGACAGGTGGGTAACGGAGTGATAAGGGATAACTGGGATAGCAGATAATAGGGCTGACGGTTGTTCTGTACTAGATTTAATGAAGTTGTGCTGTCTAGTTGCTTGGACGTTTCTAAAGGTCTGGATAATTAGCCAACATGTAAGGACCACTGGCTGTTCATAACAGGAACAGAATATCCTCTGCAACAAAATGCCACCATCAGCATGACTGCAATATTCATTATTATGGTAAGTGCATGTAAAATGGAGTTATTCTGACTATGCCTTAAAAAAATCCAAGGTCAGGAAATGTCAGCTCAGACAGAGATGCTGCCTGTAACTAGACAGCTATAGAAGAGTATTTCTTCTTTAGCAAACATGATTCTCTTCAACTAGTTAAAGATCATAACTTTGTTGCTCCTCTTGAGAGCTTATAAAGGTGTTAATTTTTTTTAAGTTGTCATGTGTTCCAAAGGCTCTATCAAGCCAATATCAATGAGTGTGATATGAGAATGTGACAGCTGTGCTACAGAATGTCTTTGCTTTCCTTCTTTCATATTATTACTCTGCTAAGAATGATTTAAATTTGAACTTGAAGCCACACAATCTTTTGGAGTAGGGAATGATTTGAACCTTATGTTAAAAGTAGGTTCAAATGCTGACTAGATGGTGGCAAAAAAAAATTGTGCATGTGCATCAAATCCTTCAGCACTGAGTGCCGTAGTCAGAGGGATCTTGTATGCTTTTAAAATTAAACAATACAGCTCAAGACCAGACAGATTCATTATGGTTATCTCGTTTAACCTTTTGACTATCATCAGCCATGAAATTTCGCCCAGAGATTTTTAGCCTTAAGGAGTGAAGTTAGACTACAGGTGGATATCAATTCTATCCCCAAAATCTTCTCTAACTATTTTAATAGTGAAAAGGATGATATTATCCCAGTGGTCTTCTTTTAGTGAACATTCAAAAATGTTCAATCATTCAGTTTCCTTTTCCATAATGGATATCATTTGAGATTAATTTTAACATTTTAAATCTGTATCTGTATATCCCTCATTGTTCGAGTATTCTGGAACAAGATATCTGCCTCAAGGATCCTGTATAGATGAGATGCCCATCTTAGATCCCAAAGGAGTACTCTTTGGACAAAGTGCTCCCTATGACAGCTTGGGCAGAGTCTGCCACTCCAGTAGACAGAGGTTCACAGAGCTCCCGAGTTCCCAGAGAGAATGTTCATGGATCATTCTGTGGTCTTATGAGGTTATGTCTTTATCACAGGCTGTGATTCAATGTGCTGCAGCTCCAGTGACAGCATGTTTTCAGAGTCACTCTGCTTTCTCTATGCATTTTAAAAACAGCATGATATTGCACATGTTTGTGTATGTATGACCTTAGCTTCTCACATTTTATGCTCTAATAGACTGAAGTGAAATTTTCCTGACTGTTACAGGGTGTAATAAGCCCACATTTGCAAAAAAAGTAATTATAGTAGGTTCCTGTAGACCAATATGTAATGTGACCCTTCATTGTTAGAGCTCTGCTTCCTGGGCAGGAAAGGAGGGCCATACCCTGTTCTATCTATGCTCCAGGTCCAGGATCACTGCAGAAGAATGAACCACTGTGGTCATTCAGTTGGCTTTGCTCTATTGCAGATATCAGGCAAGACTGTCATGCCTGGAGAAGATGGGATCTATCTCATTCTGTGAAAAGTCCTGCAACAATCTTCCCTGCCAAAGCTTTATCCTCTGCCAATCTTGTCTTACTTCTCAGCTTACTGGTGGTTACATGTTTATGAATGCCAAACATTACATTCAATGGATCACAGCTCTTCCAGACAGACAGTTTGTCATGGAAGACTTTCAGTCCTTTGGGCTTTTGTGGAAATGACTTGATTTATCTTAATGGCATAAGTCAAATAATGTGTAGAGAAAACGGTTTATGATTGGCGTTATCTGACTTGGCTCCTTAAAGAGAGTTCACAGGAGAAGAGTAGATTCTTCTTTGATCCTCAATTCTTCTGCTCTCTTGGACAGATTGGTTTAAGCCTGCCTGACAGCTCTCTTATATATCTACTTGGTTTCTCCCTGACTACCCATTTGGACAGGCAAATGAGTATTTCTTGTTTAATTTCCAAGGAATTTGGTTTTCACCTATCCATACAATGGTAATTTTGGGGAATACGGGTTTCATTAAGCACATAAACCTTAATGCATCGCATGCTATATAATTTTTTTACATTAACATAGAAGCTGAAATTAAGAAGCAGTCATGATTAGGAATTCATTGTATGCAATATTGGTCTCACTGCATTTTTAGGAGATATGGGCATCTGGATAAATGCACTTGGCTTTTTGATCACAAGAAAGTGTTAAACAAATTTTCTTCCCCATGAAAAATTTCTGGGTTTAGTTCAGAGTGACTGTTTCATTTTATCCTGAAAAGTACCTATGCTGCAGGATCGGTAAAGTTATGATACTCTCTGTGCATCCATTGAAGTGTTCGGGGATTCTTGTGGTTGAAAGGAATAATATAAATGTAAGATATTATTAGTATTACTTCTGCTAATAACAATAATTCAATCCCAGAACAATGTTTACGGCTGGGTTATTGTAATCCCCTAAACAAATGAGTTTATGCAGAAGCAGAAGTGCTGACACAAGCCTCCTGTAACAAGACAATGCCAGCCAGCATTACTATAACTCACACAGGGGCCAGTCAAAAGGATACAGCCATTGTGTTGATGTGTTGTATATGGTTGTGAGTGTTGGTGCCAGCTGTGTCATAAACCACTCCCTGGAAATAATAACCCTGACAGACAATGGAAATGAATCAGCATTTTCTCCGTAATCAGAACGTTTTGTAAGCCTGATCATACAGCCTCAATACTCAGTAAAGAATATTTTCAGCTCCCTCCCCTTCAAAAAAGAAAAGTTTCAGTGAGGTTACGTCTTCTGGTTAATAAAGTTGGCAAGCTTTATTTTCTCACACCTTGGAAAGTTCTGCATGAGATACCACTTTAGCAGAAAGTGACAATTATACAGGGAATACCAGTCTGTCTCCTCTTTCTAGCCCTGATTGCTGCATGACAGCGACGCTGGAAAGCTGTTCTGGAGCTGAAGTCCCAAGCTGTAAGTGCAGCTGGGACTCAAAGCAGACTCACTTTGTTAGGTCACTTGCAGGGGGGTGTGGGAGCAGGGGCTGGTTCTATAGGCATGCATGTTTCACAGTCCCTTTGCGTCATAGGAGAAGAAAGGTTTTGGGTTTAACTTGGCAATGCCTTGAGAGCTTTTAAGGTCTCTCAAATAATTGCAATACATCTAAACAACAGACAATAGATATCCTCAGTTAAAGTTCAACGTTCAGGACATGGAGCATTTTATTATCTGACAATTAAACTCAGTTGCTGGAAGTTTTGGAAATTGATGTCTCGAGTGAAAACTCACCTAGGTCAAAATATGTCCTAGCCTGCAAGAAGAAAGCTACATGTATTACACCTCCTGGCTTCCTCGTAGACCTAGTTTTGGTAGGACTGCTATTTTTTTCAGCTTACAAAAATTCATGTTGCATAAATAAAGCTATTCTGGAAAATAACCTTAAATCTGGTTTTCATTACATCATTTCTCCACAAGCTTTAGGTTTTTTCTTTGTCTGGAAATGTTCACTTGTCTGTTTTCAAAACTCAAATTTCCTTTCAAGGTTAAAGGTACACATCAATACATTTACCAAGATTTTGGAAGAAAACAGAAGTAAGTTCTTCTTCTATCATATTTATTAACAATGTGAACTTCCCTGACAATTTATGAGAAGTCTTTTGAATTTTTTACCCTTATCATATATTTCTTCTTCTGTTTTTTTATCAGCACTTCTTTCAAATATATTTCCCAAAGCCGCTCTAGCCTTCTGAAGCTATATTGCTTTTCGTAAGCGTGCAAAAAATCAAAATATTTTAATTACAGCTAATGTACACAAAATAAATTTAGTCTCTGGCATGTATTACCCTGAGCCCAAAGAGCTAAGTTTTCAAAATGTAAGGTCTGCCTGAGAGGTAGTATTCTTTTCTTTCCTATAGATACAGTTAGAATAAACACCAAATTTTCCAGCTCAGAAGTCATTCCCAATATTAGTGTACACACACTGCGTTGCTCAAGTAATAGGATGGGAATTTCTTAGCATCATACCTCTATCTTCAGGAACTGCTGGATTCATCAGTCAGCAGCATGCAGACAAATACGGGTCTATCATCAAGGGCATACCTCTTAAAGAGCTGTGGCATGAGTTACTGGTACAGAGAAGAGAGCTGTACCAATGAAGGCTGCAAAGTTATTACTTCTTGGCTAGGCTGTCCCTTGCAAAAGGAAGTGTGATATGAGACTTTCCCTGCAGAATTTATTAGATGGTTTTTCAACAAAACGTGGAAGTTTGGAGTTAGAAAAGTCTTAGTGGGTGGATGACAATAAATGCCTCAGAAATAGACATGTAAGAGAGATCCAGATTGTAAATATTATCAGGTCAGTTAGCAATAAATACAACCCCCAAAAATAACCCCAGATAGTCGGAAAAGGCAAAATGGAACTGTGTATATTTTTATTCTTATCTGTAGGGTGCATATGAGCAAGGGGTAACTGTGGTACTACTCCATACACCAAATACAGAGAGTGATACTAGAACCCATTTGAGCATTGGACAGGGGGAAAGACTGGCAAGTTTTGTAAAGTCTCACAAACCTAGAGTGTACATACATATGTGCAGACACACGTGTAAAACTAATTTACAGCACTGACTTTGAGATGGAAGCAAGATTAAAAGTTCGACTGAGGAAATTATGTGATCATAGCTTGTCTTGTCTTTGCTTTTTCTGCAAGCATCATTCTGACTCTGCTATCTAATGTACCAAAGTGAAGAGGCTGCTTGTTATAACAATATGAGATGTAACTTCTTCTCTTTTAAATCTTCCACACAAAAAAACCCTTCCTGCCCTCACTTTCCAAACAGAATATGGATTGGTTATTTGTGCCTACACTTCAAATTTCTCCTCCTACAATCTTTTGTTAATGGAAGTAGAAGGTAGAAAAACTGCCAAATAATCTGTGTTGTTGTCCCCACAGTTTGCTGTAAGTGCAAAACCATTACAGTTTTCCTGTTATCTCAGCACTATGTTGCCTTCTATTCCTTGTAAAAGCTGTGTATTTGACTTACACTGTGGGAGAGAAGTGGGAAAAAAAGGTGCTTTTACAGGGTATATTTTCTGTATGGGCAGGCCAAACTGCTGTGATAGTAGATGAGCTAGTCAAGTGTTCCCCTGGTCTCTACCCATTGCAAAGTGAAAATCTAAATTGCAGTTCTCTCCTGATTCCCTGTGGAAGGTGAAATCCATCTGGAAAATTTGGCTTTGGACAGCAGGAAAGTTCATAAAGTTTATATTAAATAAAGATCTGACTTGCTGCTCAAATTGACTTCACGGTATGACCTACTCCATTTTCAGCTTGAGTTTTTGCTTCAGGGATGCTAATTGTTTCGAGAATAATTTCTAACAGCATCTAATATTGACATAGGTAGCTGTTTAAACTTTGTTCATGCTTTAACTGCTAGTGCATTTCAGGCTGTGGTCCTGAAAAATAGTGGGTAAGGGTTAGCATGATCTACTCAAAAATGTATAGAGAGAATTCAGGCTGTTTGTGTTACAACTCATTTTCTGAGATTAGTGGAAGTGTTGCTCCAGTGGTCACTCCAAGAGTCCAACGACAAATTTTCAGTTAGCCTGGTAGTACTGCCAGTGCCCACGATCCATAGCATGGTTGTGGAACCTTTAATATCAGGGCAGCCTTTGAGAATCGACATAACTCTTTACAAAATCTCCCAGCATACACAGCAGTGACATTCAGAGTTGACAAACTGAGACATGTAAATGAAGACTAAGTGACCTGCTCCAAGTCATAAATCGGGGAAACTTCTTGGCCACAATGCAGCTCAATATGGACAGCTTAATAACCACAGCATCCTTTGTCTTTCTCTTGCACTCCAGAACACAGAAGAGACTCAGCCTTGCCAGTTACGCACTTGGGCTGTCTCTAGTTTTGGCCATGCCTCTCCAACACTGCCTGCCACTTGGGTGGACTTAGTGAGCTGATCTTTTTGGTCTCTAACTTGACCAACCCTGCGCTAAGGACTACATGGTTAATGCTCTCTGACACAATCTGTTTTCATTAAATCCAAAACCAAAGTCTCCTTAAATTCCCTTTAGTATATTAGACACAATAACTACTTTAAAGAGACAACATCTTGGAGGAGGAGAAGTGGGAAAACAGGGGGGAACGCAGATGACTGTGGTCTATCAAACTGATTTATAGCACAGCCACGACAGCAAATCTCCTTCTGCACTTTCTGTACATTTAGGGAAGGGTCATTCTGTGGTTGAAACAGGACTGCCACAGGTCAGCAGCTTTTAGGAACGGAAGCCCTGCGTTTATAAATTATCATCCTTATAGCAACATCCTGTGCTTAAATAGAACAACTTGTAGCCAGTGGGAGATTTATAACATACTCTATGTCAAACAGTGACCCGTGAAGGATGCTCTGTCTTGCTTTAATTTGGCATCCATCCAAGCTCTGTCTGCACTGTTGCAGAGAAACCTGCAACCCACTTCTTGTGTGTGTGCTTGAATGTGTGTGAGCACACAATGAGCTAATTGCTAGTGCTAAGCATCACTTGAGACTGAAATATCTGTATCTGTACGATGACACGTGAGTGTCTGAAAGATGTCAGATCCCTAATCAAATGTCTTTTGCCTTGGGAGCTGCCAGTAACCTCTCTGCAGTATTACTCATTCTGGCAGGTAGTTTTCCAGAAGCTCACAAATGCAGGAGGCTCTGAAAAATTAGGAGATTAAGAACCACGTCTTTTATCCAAAGAAGCAATATTGGGATTGCCATTGTCCTGGTGTGCTTTGCACTGGCTTTCAGCAAGAACCCCCACAAGAAGGCTAAACCCTCAGCTGCTGAAAATCAGCAAGAATCACCATCTTTTCACCAGGGCATGGTGCTGTGCTTGTTACGATGAAAAACAATATTTCTTTATGTAGAGAGAGGTCTCTTTATGTTCTGAGAAGTAAAATGTGCCTTAGCACTGCAGGCAGTGTTTAGGAGGGAAAAAAAAACTGAAGCAAAACCACAGGTTTTATATATATGCCCTTGAATTCTTTTTTTTAGCCTGTGTTATCACACTATGCTTTTATACTGAACCTTAATGTACATATGAGAAATTTCAGGGCTGTTGAGCATGCAGATTTTCCTAGGGGATGAGCACTAGGTTATTTAGCACAGGTGTTTCTGTAATTGTACAACACTCCCTATTCATATGCCCACAAGCTCTTATTCCCTTGTGAATGATGCTGTTGTCTAGCATTAGAGCACCACGTTCTAATAAAAACCACAAATAATATTGCCTTACAATGACTTCTTCTGTGAGTCATCTTTCATTTTGTGAATGCACGCATCTCAGGGAGTGGGTGCTTTTGGGGTAAATATTATTCATTTAGTCAAGTGTATGTACGTGGTTTTCCCTCAGGTGATGTGTTAGATAACAACATAGTTCACATGCCAGGTTGTACGTGCTGTGCAGAACATAACAAAAGAGAAAGAATCCCCTCGATTCATATGCTGCAAATTATTACTGAAATAGTCAGCCTGCTCCCCATATTTCACTACCACAACCTACATGGGGTATATCTCCACTGAAATGAATAATGTTGTGCTCAAGATACTTAAAGAAGCTGGAGACCATAGTTGTGTGATTATCTCTATTGTCGCCATGCAGATTCCATTTCAGAAAAGCTGTGTGCCATGTCACCCACTGCATTCAGCACATACATCTATGATGTCTGCAAATCTCATATTTATATGTGTAAATGAGCAAGCAGGGAATAGCCTGTCTGATTCCCGTCCCCTCTCTGAAATCCCACTATGCCTTTCTACATTTCTGCTCATACATCTGCTAAATCTCCTGACTACTCTAGTCCAGAGACTGCAGCAAAAGGCACACAAAAATTACTGGTTTATCTTAGCCTGGGTTTTATTTTATTTTCACATGTTTGTAGCAACCATTGTTTGAGAGGCTGTGATTAAACAAGACAATATGAATTATTCTGGTTTTTTTCCTCTTTAACTTATGCCAAGCACATGGAAATTTGTGAGGCATCAACAGGAGCTGGCTGTGCTCAGCATCTCTGATAATCAACCAAAGATGCTGGACCTGCAGTTATTGAGCTGGTCAGTGCTCTGGTACTCACTGCTGCTTGGTACATATTTTTATAGAATGATAACATCTATTATTCATTTCAAATTTAAAAATACACAAAAATGCAACAGAGAACTGCCTTGATTGCTCTTCAGTTCTTTTACATTGTTCCTTTGCAGCTTGGATTCAGTTGTCTAAGTAAACACCAGGTTCTGAAAAGAATGTAATGAAAAGATTAGTTCTCCCCTGCTCTGCTACAGAGAGTCCCCCGTGATTTTGGATCCCAGCAGCCCTACTTAATTACTAATTAGCGTTCTTTCCCTTTCTTCCCATGTCAGTTGTGTCTGATGGTGAAGATTGCTTAGCAAGTTGACTTAGCACCTTTGCTAATTGCTCGATAGTGCTGTGCTTTGATTTATTTATTATTTTTTCAGGGCTTTTGAAACACATTAGCTTCAGTAACCCTTTCAGATGCACTGCTTCTGTTATTGATAATATTCTTGGTTGCAAGAGAAAGAAGCTTGCAGCCTTTGTTTTGTGATATAAAGCAAAATGTTGGGGTTTTTTACTGTGTACTGAAGGAGGGTGAGATGCCAACTGAGGTTGCAAGCTGTAAAGGCAAAGCTGAAGGGGCAAAGCTATGCAAGATGGCAGGGATTGGCAGTGGAGGGTAAAAAGCAGTCTGGAGCATGACTTGGGAGAACAGCATCAAAGGTGACCTTCCTGTAAGAAACAGTGTGCAGTTTGGCTCCGTAGCTGTACTGGGAAGTTTCCTAAGCTAACCGCAGCTGTAGGGCAGCAGCGTTTTGAAACATATTGTCCGGGTCACAATTCCCCAAGGCCCTCCTGATGTATGCCTGAGATCTTGCACATAAAGAGGTAAGTCAGGTTTAACACAGACTGGTTAGCTAATTGTGACATTTACATGAATGCATTCCTCTTGCGATTACCCATCCAACTGCAAACACAAATAGAAAAAAAACCCACACCTACAACTGTGCTAGTAAATATTGGAAAGAATAAAAATCTGAAAGTACTCTTAAAAATCTAGACCTGAAAGAGTATAGAAACGGGAAGACATGATAGAACAATAGAAATTGTTCATCTTGCTACCCTGCTGTTGTTGTTATTACATTACCTCATATCACATGCCTTTCAAGATGTTAGTTGCTGCTCTTCTGGGATCCACACACTTCCAACTGCTGCCACAGCTGTGAGCCCTCACTTGTATCCTACACTATTTTTTTGAGTTAGCAAGAAGAGCTCAGAGGAGCAGGAAATCAGTAACCATGAATGTCAGTAATGCAGGAGCAACGATGAAGGAAAATTTCACACAATTTTGCATGAAAAAATAAAATCCTGTTTTTCAGTTGTTTTGCCCTATGCAAGAAGCAGTCAGTGCTTTGCCACTTTGCTCCTCACTGCTGGCCTGCAGGTCCCATCTCTTTGCAGGCAGAGGCCAAAGGGGAGAGCACAGCAGGGTCAGACGGCCCCTTTCCACAGCAGCCTGCTGGCTGCCCTGCCTGCAGAAAGAACACTGCCTCCCCAAGCAGGCCACAGGAGCCAGCCAGGCAAAGGCAGGGCAAAGCCCCTAACAGGGTGCCGCTGAGTGCTAACAGCTCTGGTTAGAGACCTCTGCGCTTCTGCAGGGGCAGTGAGTGGCCAGCGGCCAAGGGTGACCCAGGCACCTTGCAGCAGCATCCCCTGCGCTGGATTCTCTTCCTCTGACCCACTACTGCTCAGACTCTGCACTGTGTGGGGTTGCGCTCCTTGTGTTTTCTGATGGCTGATTTTTGTCGTAACTTTAGGTGAAAGGTAGAGCTTTCCTCTCTGCAAAGCCCAACAGGATGAAGGGGTGAGGGCATTTCATTGCAGTCGGTGCTGCTCTGAGATAGAGAAGAGGCAGGCTCCAGAAGGAATGGGGCATTGCATCTCCCCAGGTAATGCTAGCAGCAGTGGAAAAGGAATTACCACTGTGCAGGATTGAACTGGGGAGGAAGGCAGAACAGTGTGGTTATAATGGTCTGGAATTTAGTGCAGCAGTTTGCAAGATGAAGCAAGGTGGGGAAAAAAAATGGGAAGTTGAAAATTGTTGCTGGAACAAAAAGGAAAGAAATCTATGTTCAGAAACAAAATGATAGTCTGGAAAATGGAAAAAGTTTTAACAGAGGGTTTTGTAATGTCAGGGGAAGTTACATTTGAAAGCAATTTTTCTGAACTGATCAGAAGTCTCTGAATTTGCAGAGCTGTCACCTTCCAAAACAGCTCAATTCGCTGCAATTAAATGACCTGAAGAATAGAGTAGTACTTAAAGTCAATTGCATTTCTGAAGAGCAATGCTGAAATGAGGAGCCCAGACTCTGTCAGCAAATATAGAATAAAATGAATGGGACCTGAAGATGTTGTATGACAAGAAGGCGAATTTGTGAAAGTAACTAAAACAGAAAGCCCCAGCTGAAAAGGCCTGTGTAAGACAATACTCTTTCTCCTAATCAGAAGAGTCATCTTTTATATGATTGTTCAAATCAAAGAGCTCTTCTGTTAAGTAGGCCTTTATCAAAATATCCATCAGAAATATTGTCTTGTAAAGTTTAAGCTCTGGGCAAGTGCTGAAATGGTAAGCACAAAAGTACTTCAAGGGAACAAAGCAAGAGTGCTTCCAGATGCAGGATGACAGCCAGGCATTTCACACACAGTGGAAAGCTCTCCTGCAGTCTGCAGCGCTGTCTCTCGCAGTCTCCAAGTACAGTCAGCATAGGTGGATACCACATTATGGCTGGCTGCTCTGAGTATATGAATACGGACACACTCACCACACAGGCAGTTTCCTCATCTATGGCTTTCTTCTTCAGCCTACACTGACGACTCTGCAGTCCTACAGAGTTTTACAAATCAGGCATTCAAAGCAAATACATTTTAAAAGTGCACAGCGGTCCCAAGAGATTAGAGCAGGCCATTTATCTGTCACTTTGAATATCCAAGGGTGTCCCTTTTTTAAACTGCCATTTCAGCAGGATCACAAAGGAGCCACGAGACCAACAGATCTCCATTTCTCTTTGCAATGCTGGTGCTTCAGATCCATGGCTTTCTGGGCCTGCAGGGTGGGCTGTCTTGCTGCTCCGCCACTGCTGCTTCTTCTTTCCTCCTCCCTCCCCCTTTCTGGGGATGGACAGGGAATGAATTACAGTTTATTAGGCAAGAAAGTGAGTGGGCAGAAGTAGTCTCAAGTTATCTTCTAACTACCCCTTCTGCTTGGAAAGTATCATGGTACCCAGCTCTGCTTACCCTGCTGTCCCAGGACTCACGCTGGGTGCTCTAAGGAGCACAGAGTTTTGGGGCTGAGGCATCCCTGTGCAGGCAGATATCCCCATGGCAGGAGCCCATGTCATCCAGCAGCATGAGAACGGTAACACAGAACCACAGCACCATGGTCTCCGTCTTCACATTTTTCTAATCTAAAATCCTCCCACTTGTTCCCACCGCAGGAACTTCACTACGGAGCTGAGATGCTCCAGGGGAGTAAGCTTTGCTAATCCGCCAGCGTATTGTTTCATTGGTGAGCATGAACATAAAGGGACGTTTAGGGATTGCTGGCTGGATGCTGTGTGACTGAGAGTTACCAGGGAGTGCTGCTTGGAGAAGACTTTTTGTCTGGGTTGTGAAAATGTATGTTTACTCAAACTGATACAAATAGAAAATGAAAGAAAAATCAGAGGTGCTGTTCTGAAACTGTAGCCTCCTAACAGCGTCATGGTATCCCTACCCTCAATAATCCTGTGGGTTTTTTTTTTTTCATTTTTCCATCTCCATGATAGATTTGACAGACTTTTTCTTCACAATTATTGTGCCACATGCAAAATCTTGATCTTCATGTGCCCAGACGTTAGCTGTTTGTTTCCGGTAACTTGAGTTAGGCAGAATGGTGTTTTCTGAGAATATATAATAAATTTTTACCCTTCTTAAACCAAGGAGGTTTGACCAGGGACAGTTTGAAAAATATTTTATTATTTCAGTGAATTGGCACCGAGTTAGTTTTCTAATAGCTTGTGTCAGTGAGGCTTACAAGAAGCACTTCTGCAACTGCTTCCTAAACCAGTTGCTCAGGAATTAGATGTTTAAGTGTCAGTGCTACTTTCAAGTCTATGTCATGCTGTCTCTCAGGTTTGGCATAGCTAAGTTCAGATATACACTTAGGAGCATGTCAATGTGAATAAAACGTTGGGGAGTGGATTCTTAATATGTAGCATGCTCCAAAAACACAACCCATGTATTTGGGGGTGGGGGGAGGTGGGGCCTGCAGGTTTCGTTATGTTTGACTGCAAAGGTCAGGCTTGCAGAAGGCATTTGGAGGAACGCCAGCCTGAGGTGAAGCAGGTGCAACAACAACAGGTGTTTTGTGTGTTTGTTGCTATATATTTTAACAGTCTTCAAGGGGCGCTATGATTCCACAAATCTTGTACCTGTTACAAAAAAAGCTACCTCCACTGTCTTTCAGCATCAGCTTCAATACCTTCAATAACATCAGCTTCCACATCTGCTTCAGTAAGATACCACCTGCATAAATGCCTGTCTCATCATTTTAATCATTAGTCTCTTTTCTGACATGTTATTAGATTTATTACATCTCTGACTTCTAAATGTGATCACCTGAGACTTTTTCTCCTTTCAACCGGTATAAAATCACTTTGAACAGAATCTCTGGTTGCAAGGCATTAGGTAAATAAATTTCATGTAATTGTTTAATTTTCATGTTAAATAAATGTGCCTGCACATGCTGGAAAGCTTTTGTAATTGTTTCTGAGTAGAATGGAAGCTGGAGTAGACTGCAAGCTGGGAGGAATGTTTTATGGGATACTTCTACCCCACCTCCTCTTTCCATTGTTTCTACATGCCAGTGGGTCTCAGACCATCTGAAAAGTCAAAAGCAATTTCACACATGCATCCATGTAATAGCAAGGTTTGATGTACGTGTGCAGGTAAACTTACTCTAACTTAAGAGACGAAAACCAAAACATCCTCAAGGTGCAGGCAGCAGCTCTGTTATATTATGCTAAAGAAGAAATCTTGTGGTCCTGACCACAGATATGGAAAGTTCTCAGCCTGCTGGAAATAATTTGGGTTTGTGTTTTACATCTTTCCTTTTTTTATCTTACTTCCTCCTTTTTGCGTACGTAAGATGAACATATGGAAGGTAAAAAAGAGAACTGACTTTGTCTAACTCATTGTCCCTGAGATTTTCTTACATCATATGATGCTTTGCCAGTGTAACCATAAAAAAAACTTTGGCACTTTAGCACTGTACTATTCTTCCTTCATACCGTTGCTGTCGACATTTGCACGGCAAGAACACCAGTAATCAAGATACTGACAGTCAGTCTCTCCTTATACCTGGGTTTGCTTTTCACATTGCTGCTGTCATGAGACGACTCCTCTCTTTCTAGCGTACAGCCCTACAATTTCCCTGGCCTTAGTAGCTTTTGCTTCTTGATAATCCTTTGCCTATTTTTTTTCTCTTAAAATTTCATCACATTTCATAGAGTCATATCTCATATTAAATTCCTGATCAACTTGGTCATAACTTATATACCTACAACCTTGCAATTTTTTAAAATTATACCCAGAATGTTGTCTTTTTTCATAACTCAGACATTCAGTTTCCTTAATTATGTCTTAGAACTCTCCACTAGCTTATCCAAGCTTTGGGCATGAGGCCAGTTCCAGGACAATTCTAGAACATCCCCATATAATCCCTACACCTGGGCACTTCAAATCTAACTTGCTATCACTGTCATTTTGGTTGCACACTGTCACAAGATGTTGTAACAATATTTCCGAGCAACCTGACCTAACTCTGAAGCTAGCCTTGCTTTGAGTAAGAGGCTGGAGTATAGAGATCTCCATAGGCCCCTTCCAAAGTAAGTATCTGTCATATAACAGTATGGACAGTCAGAGAAAAAGGCTTCCAACTGAACAGAACATGTGTCTAAAGCATAAAATCAATTTTGGACACGCCAAATAATGTCTTTGTTCATTGCTTTCAGAGTCCCTTGGGACAAAAAAGAAATTACATTTAAGATATGAAGTTGTGTGGAGCTATTTACATCATAACAAGCATAGTTCATTTACTAAATAAAGAAACAGTCATCATGCTTTTTTCAGTTTTGAAGTAGTGCTGTGACTGTGAGATAGATTAAATACAATGTTGGGAGCTCCTGGAACTAATTATGGTACATGATTGTAACACTGCGTCTTCAGATACGGCTAATTTGTTCTTACTGCTGTAACTAATCAGGTAGATAAGAAAATAATGTCCACATGTACATGTGAACATATGTTTTTATTTAGTAGCAACAGCAGATATCATGATACTGGCTAATACAATTAAAGACATACTTGATAACAATGATGCCATGAAGAACACAAAAATGTGAAACACCTCTTCCCGAGGCAGTAGGAAGAGTCCAGGAAAAGGTAGTGCAAAACTCTAAGCATCAAGAGGGTTCATATAGGAAAAAACTCTCTGGTAAGTGCTGGTGGTTCTCTGTGTGCAACCAACTGTGACAGTCCATCATTGGCCTATCTTAGGTTTTATTTTAAACATAATTCAGGATAACTGTAGGCGGCTGCTGAAATTTGATACAGTCCAGCTCCTCCAGCTACATATTTTCCCTCCCTCCCCTGCATTGTGTCTCCATGCAATTGCAAATTGGGCTGTTTCAGTGAGATGACCCACTGGAAAATGTTTCATGTTGTAAATACAAAAGATAGCTATTTTGGGTAGATTTGTCTTCCATCAGGTCAGGTGTGTTGGAGTTGAACACACAGCAATGTGTTTTCTGGACCCAGCACAACAGGGGTGGTATGAGTGCGTGGAGAGTTAGGCCTGCCCTTTTGACAAGGTGCAGCTTCCACAACACGACGCGAGGCAGGGTTGTTGGTGCAAAATGGGTTAGCGAGCAATGGTAAGTTAAAACCATATATACTTCATGTTGGTAACGATGAGTGTTTGGACTCTATCCCATGATAGATATTTGTCAAACTTTAATTTAAAAGCAGAATCTGTGCTCTTTTTCTGTCACCCAGTCGTCTCCAGTTGTTTTTGTACTGCTGTTGTACTATCTGAGGCTTGTCTCTACTAAGATGTTGGGATAATCACATTATTCAGAGCATAATAACTCCCTACACATCTTCTAGAATTGGCACAAGAACTGAAGCCATGCCAGGTAACTCTGTTTCATTGGATGTCTTCCAGTGGCCTTTCCTTGGAAACTTTCTTATGTCTTGTTTTTCCACACCTGTCTTGTCAGGTCTATGATCAGTCAGGATTTGTCCTTAAATTCCATCTCCAAATAGATCGTGTTCTTTTACCCTTTTTTAGAAAGGCCTATTCAGAGGCAGATGGTATCTACAAAGGAAGGAATTGCATCCTCAGTTTCATGTGGCATGCCCTAACACCTCTTCTTTCCTGCCTTTTATCAAGTGGCAGGTGAGGCATGTAAAACCACCATCGCAGTATGAGAGGCTGGTGCCTTCCGTCATCTGCCCCAACCCCTTGTTTTACCTTTGATGGAAGGAGAACACAGGGAATTTACTTCCATTCTTACGTGCTCCCACTGCTTCTCCTCTGTTCTTTCTGCCCACTCTTGCAACACCACTGTGCACCACACAGATGTCGGCTGTGTTGTCGCTGAACGTAAAACATCACAGCTTTTATGGGCTGTGCTCCATTTCACAGTGGTGGAGAACAGGGAAAACCAGTGTTATTTATGCTTCCTTGTTCTCTGCCAAAAGACTTGCCTTACAAGCCTGTGGGCTTGCTGGAAGGAATAAATTAGGTTTTGGTAGCTCTTTGCACTGTGAAACCTCCCGTCTACTGCAAGCTTCGTCCCCTTTGTATGCATAGGTCCAGGTCACCACTGTGGGTGGTCACTTAAGTGCCTCATAAACCCGCCTAAGATTTTTCATCTTGAGTTTTATATGGGATGCCATTAAGAAGAGTTTTGCATGAGTGAGGCTCATTTATACAAGTCTTCAATGCTTTAATAAAGTGCTGCTTTGTTGAAATAATAGAGCACTGTGGAAAAGAAAAAAGGCAAAAATTACAGCCTTGTTTTAACCATAAAGACCACAGATATTAGGCATTGCCTAAAACTACCCATGTACATCTGATGGCTTACACAGATAATTACAAGGTACTCCGGCAGAGCAAGTACTAATTCTTTAGTGCTGAATTCCTCAACTAGGAATTACCCAGAACAGAAATTAGTTCTCTCTGTACCTTAGGTGAGCAGATGTTTGGCTATTCTTTGACAAGGAGATCTTGACAGTTTTAAGTATAGGGCTGTCTGACAGTTAGCTTTCTAATTACCTCTTAAATGAGCTTGATCGTGTCTGAATTTCAGTATATAACATAGCATAAACTACATAAATGGCAGAACTGTGAGCAAAAATGTGTTTGCTTTTTTTTTTGTCTTGGGAACTTCTTCCATTGCCACCTTTGTAATAAACCTGAAGATCCAGCTATAAGCACTTAGCAAACTGGGGGAAAATACAAGTTTTTATCCATTTTGAAAGAGTTCCTCTCTTCAGAAAGCTCAAAGAGTGTTCGGTTTGCAGTGAAGAATGCAACTATACCACATTGCCATTGAAAATGGTGACTCCTGGTATTTTTTATTCAGTAGTATGCACAGAATACGAAATAAACTTGTTAAAACAATTACTCGCTTTTGAGAATAGATACAAAGCATAAACATGACGGACAAGTGATTTCGTAGTCTGTATGTCTTCTCTAACGGTATTATTTTTGGTGGTGAAGAAAAAAGTTATTGCTTGCTTTACTGACATAAAATCTGCTGTGAAAATGAAAAGTAAAAATTTTTCTGCCCAGAGGCAGAAATAGTTACCCAGTCAGTGGATGTTTCTTTCAGTGATGTTGAGTACTTTCTGATGGGGTGAATTTTTTTTTACAACAAAGAAAGCATGAAAACGTCATCTTAAATACAGATGAAAGTCTATCTCTGAGAGAAGATACAGAGAGTACTAATGTACAGTGACACTAACGCATCTCAATTCCACGCAAGGATATATGATCCTATATTTGCATCTGTGTCTAAGTGCCATTTATATATTTGCCCAGAGAAAAAAGGATAGACTGACCATTCAGAAACTAGAGTGGGTGTGAAGACCTCTTACCTCCATACCTAGTTCTACAGTCTTGCTGGCTGACCTACAGCAGCTCATTTAGTATCTCTGTCTCTTAACTCCTAGCTGTGAAATGAGGTGACACTTCACATACAACACCCCTGGTGAAGTAGGTATAAATGCACTTATAATTCAGAAATCCTCCAATATTCCTCTCATTAGACTACTCAAATGACAGGGAACTAGTTTGGGGTAGAAGGCTTGCTTTGTAAGAATCCAAAACCAATTTTGGATCTAATGAAAAAATCAGGAACATTTTATTTTAACTGCCAGGAAGGTGCACCAGATCACAGCGATCAATTTACACACACACAGCTATGATGCAATGCAGAGGTTTTCGTAACCTGATGCAACCCACATGGGTTTAATCAGATTTGATGGACATTCAAATAGCATGATGCAAAGTTATATTTTGGACAGATCATGTTTGAATGGATAAGTCCGTCCTATAAACTTAGGTAAGTATAATATCCTTGCACTCTGAGGTATAATCAGTTAAACTGGTAAATCTGCTTTCATTGAGTGTAGTTGGTTGGACCTGGAGAAATAGCAGGACTACTTTCCAGCACAGACCTGCTAACAGCTTTTCATATTGGAGGCCTGCCCAAGCAGGCACAAGTACTAAGTGCCTTACATTTGCACCAGGAGAGAGCTGCAGCTTTATTTGGATTAGAGTAGGAAGACATGTTGGACCGTCACTCCCTAGCTCTGTTAAAACATATGATATTGAAGCAGAATGAATATACAGCAAGAAACCTTCCCTACACCACAATCATTTTAGTGGCTTTGCAGCAAAGTAAAATATTCCTCCAGATCTATTTGCTTCAGAGCAGTTCTGCAAAGGGAAGGAGTCCTAGCATGTGCCTTATACCTGCCAGAGGAGTCTTGGCTTTTACAGTCATCTGTCTCTCTGTTACATTAACGAAGCTCATGGCATGCTGCTGTTGCAGCGTATACTTACTTCATTTGTGTGTGCCATAACAGGGGAGGTGGTGTGCTCTTGCGGGTGCCTGTGTGACGCCACCTCCTGCAATGCCATCACAGAGATGAGCAATACGCTGCTTGCCAATTTGACCTGAAGCCAGCCCAGCTTAACACACTGATGTGGGCACCGACATGCAAGAGCGTTTCTTGCGCTCCTAACCACTCCCAGGAACAGAGCAGAAGCTAATACCCAGAACTCCATTGGATTATTTGAATTATTGGAAAATCAGTGGAAAAATATTCTAAAGAACTGAAGGAATTTGCACAGAAATCTCCTGTTATTATTTACATAGTCAGGCATTTGTTCTATATAAATATTATAGAGATATACACACACATAAGTGCATGCACACATGTATCTACATAAGTATGATATTTACAAAAAATATAAACTAAATGATAGCTGACCACTGACAAAGATTTCAGAATGCACCATAATGAAAGCACGCTTCTTGCAATCCAGACATTTGATTGTACTTATTATTTTGTGTCAACTGCACATACAAAATCTGAGGGCAGAAATGCAATGACAGATTCAGTTTACAAAATGGGCCAGCTTTGCAAAAGGCAGTATCGCAAGCACAAATAAATTTTTAAAAAATCATATACACAGTAATTATGCAGCAGCTATGCTACAGCAGCTATAGCTATACGTATTTTGAAAAAAAGTAGGGTGTTTTTCTTTAGCAAGGCACATAAAGCATTAACCTAGATGCTTGTTTCCTGAACACATTTGAGAATATTTACTTATGCTTCTGCGCATTCATGTTAGAAACATCATCTCGGCCTCAGGTTGTAGTCAGGTTACGGTGGTCTGAAGAATGAGGGAAGCGGTTTGTACTCCACAACTGCAGTAGCTCAGAGGGCTACCAGGGAATCACAGACCTTTTAGGGGTCTACAGACTGAGGTATGGTTTGCTGTCAGTTTCCCTCAAAAATTCAATCAGCCTCTCCTTTGCTATACTTTTAGGGCCTTTTGGAGATAATTTTGACTTAAATTTTAAGGCAAGTAAGGGTCCATGTAGTGTGCTCTTCTGACTAACACAGATCGCAGCTCTTTACCTAATAATTTCTGTACCAGACTCATAACCTTTGTTTGTGCTGCAGCATCTCTCTGGGAGAGGCAACCTTGATTTCAAAATGTCAAATGATACGCAATTATTTGCCGAGCGCTATCATGAGTATGATACGAATTGTGAAATGAACCCTGCTCTTTTAAGTAGGGAACTTGGCATATCTTAGCATCAGCTGAACATATTGTAACGATCTATTTCTGTATCTGAAAAGTCCAAGGGAAACAACTGGATTGATCAAGCTAGCACACGAGAATTGGAGAAACAGACTGTGCACAAGATGCTATTTTTTGCTGCCAGTTCCAAGGTCCTAGAAATGGTTGCGTGCATAAAACACGTCTGCTTGTCATAGATCACTCCTGTGTAATGAGGCACGCAGCACATGGTGCTGTAGAAATTTAAAATGTGCCAAGATGAAGGAACCGGCACCAACGCACAAGCACAAAACCAGACATGCAGAAGATTACCAAACAATACTAACTGGAAACTTAAACACGAACCCTTTTTATTTAAAAAAATAAATAAATCTATTTTCTGTTTACCTCATTGTAGACATTTGCTACATTATGAACACAAATTTATCTCAGTTATGGTGAATGCTAATGACAAGTAATTCCTAAGGGCAGGATCTTTATACAGGGACTATACTTACACGGTATCACACACAGAACAAGGCAATTCCTATCACAGATAGAATTAGCAAAATTGGTAATAATAACAATAATAAAAATAATGTGATGGAAATGGGCAAGTTTGGTAAACTTCCTTGCTCTGTATTTGAGATAAACTCCAGGTGATTTCTCCATGCCAAAAGATGTGAGTAGTAACTTTCCTATTCCACAAACAATTCATGAGGGTGCTAAATAAGCAACCAAAACAGCAGTACCTTTTATTTGGAGGAACAGAGAGCTTACATCAACCGTCTTTTCAAAAAGAGAAATAAAATGAAGAAAACCTCGCTACCACCCTTTCTCCCTCTAAGCACTCACGCCAATGTTCCTCTTTCCCTCCAAATCCACTTGTCCTCCTAAAACCTCTTTTTTCCCTATTTCTGCAACTCTGCTATTTCAAACTCGAACTCTTTCTGTCTGAACATCCCATTTCTCTACCTCTAGCCAAGAAAGAGTTGCTACTGAGTGTGCTCCTCCTCCAGCCAGAGCCCACCACAAACTTCTTGCTGTGTTCCCATGCAGCGGGGAGAAGCTCACACCAAAGGCATCGCATTGCCCTGGGCCTCTGTTGGCCTCAGGCCACTTGCCACTCACTCTGTCTGACCAAAATGTCATAAAATGTCCATGTTTCCCTAAGTGTTCCTAGAAGAATGACCTAAATTTCAATCACTGAAATTTAAATGATGTCTTAAAGGCTTTTTCCACTTGTGATATGCTATGTTCAGTGAAAAGGTAATTCAGGGCTCTGAATATATAGTTTCTGGGGAAGTTCTTGAATGTTTTTATAGCATTTTATTTGACCACTAATTTTTTAAGAGCTGGTCATCCTCAGCAGATTATTGCCAAACTCAACGATGTCAGGTAGCTACAGTGACTTAAAGGAAACTAAAATATGAAAAGCACAGTAATTCAAAAAAACCTCAATTTTATACATTACATCACTTAAAGAATCTTTATCTTCACTCCCTTCCAATATATTGCAGAAATATATTGTGTAGATTCAAAAGGTGTTTCCCAGAGTGAAAGTTTCATGTTTGTCTCTGTTCTAGGTATGTAAATGACCTCCCAAAACTGTCCAACTACTTTGCAGCAGAGAATCACGGACATATGTATGTACAAAAGGCTGCAAGATTGCTGCATGTGTTTGATGTCTCAGCACTTAGCATTTCTACAGTTTCATCATTTCTAAGCTCTGTACAAGTGTTTTCTAATCATTAAACAACCATTCCAGATGTGGGTAGGGCTGGGGCGTTTTTTCATGATCATTTAAACACATACTTACTTGTCTTAAGATTGGTATCATAAGTTTTAGTTAAGACTGGACATTTTAGAGCTATTTCACAACAGAGCACTATACCTTAGGAAGACGGAGAAAAGCAGTTCTGTGGATTTTTATTGCTCTGTAGGTACCGGCTGTGGTAGTCATACTTCCCTGATGCAGATTAGATGGAGATGATTTAGCTTCCAACAGTGTCCCCTTCTGGTGTGCACGGGCAGATGCTCCATACTGCACACACAGTACTGGAACCATCATTTCTAATATGAAATACTTTGCTTATAAAAATGATTACTTTTCAGTTGTGATCTGAGGAGCGTAAGTGGAAAAAAGGAGTCTTCCATAAAGGCATAGCTTCCTTCCTGACCTTGCATTATTAAGATGTCTCCGAGTACTCTTGATTTTTTATACACTAAATGTCATTTAACCGAGATCAATGCCTCTTCACAGAGCCGCATTACTTAGAGAATATGAATCGATGTTCAGTCCTGTGCTAAACATAGAAAAGACTATAAGTAGGGGTCTTGGCAATAATACCTGCCAAACAACTCATTATTTTCTTTCTGAAGGTGAAATACTGAAATTTCCATTCTTGTGAATCCATTCCTCCCATCCTCGCTTTTGCATCTTTCTTTCTGAATTAAGAGCCCTAATGCCATTTAAAAGTTTAATGGCTTTCAAGACCATTTGATTGTAATGATCTGTGTTGTAGAGCTTTCATTCTCTATTCCTGGTCTGAGATAGTCTTCATTAATTTATCAGGCAGGGGTCTGTATTTTTTAAGCAGAGGGGTTATAATCCCAGTACTGCAATGAAGTTCCAAATAAACATAACATACAACATAGGCAGAAATTAAAATCCTGAGTAGTTTCATTGTTGCTGTTGTCTTCATTTTTGCAGGCTGCTAGCTTGTCTTCTAGGCATGTCACCATTCAATCACTTGATAAGCCTTTAAAAGTTGTGCCTTTCTAGATGAAAAAATTTCTTCTAGAGTGGCATGAGACATTCTGTCACATTGCTCTGAAGAGTGACAACGTTTTTTCATCAGTACAGCTTCACTTCCTCAGTGTTGTTCCAGCATTTGGTTCCACTTTTTGCTAGCTTGAGTAGATTTTTTTGTCAGGGGGTGGAGAGGCTGATCTAATTAGACATGGTTCCAGTGGGAACACTTTACAGTTTGTGATATTGTGGAGCCTGTTTTTCACCTACGCACTGCAATACACTTGTAAAACCATAAAACCTAGCAGGAGCTGCAATCAATTTAGTTGTTCCCTTGCTCTGAAGCTGAAGCAGCACCACCACGGTCACTCCAGCCAGGTGCATATCCAATCTGCTCCCGCAGGCCCCCAGGGCAGAGTCCACACCCTCCCAGGGTGGTTTCTTCCAGAGCTTGGATAAGATCAGAAACTACTCCTGATGTCCAAGCAGATTCTCCCTTAGGGCTGTTTAATGCTGCCACCCTATTGTCTTGCCCTTCATGAATGCAGAGAACAGGTATTTCTGTGGAATTATTTACCTTTAAGTGACTTGGGTTAACTCGCCTCAGCTGACTGTAGTCTTCTCGTAGTCATCACTGCATCTCAGGCTCGATCTCTCTCTAACAGTCAATAGTGTGACTGTTACAACATCTCAGGTTGGAAGATGGCGAGCCAGCCAACAGAGCACACGGCGGACACAGTAAGCACCCCATCAGAGGGATGCCTGGAGCTGCTGCCCCCTGTAAGCACAGGTGGGTTGGTGTCGCAAGACAGTGAAAGACCAGAGCAAGGGTTCGCTCGTATTCTCAGGAACAGAATTAAGACTCAAAACGGAATCAAGCACCAAGGAACTTTATTTGCCCGCTGACAGGTTTGCAAATGCAAAGGAGTGAGTGAGAGATAAAGAGAGAAAGGAAGGAAAGAAAGAGGAAAGGATGAAAGAGTGCAATAGCTACCACCCTGGAGCTGTGGTGTCCCGATAGTCCGATCTGTTTTCGGGTCCGGTGGGAGAACGTTCCGCCTGATGTTGGTTGGCTCTGTTCTTTTATAGGGTTGTGACGGTGCTGTTCTGCTTAACCACCCCTTCCACCTGGCGGTGGTGCACATGCCCAATACCAACCCTAGGGGATCCCCAGGAGCTTTAGATGGTCCTCATTGATCTCCAGGCCCCTCTATCTCCCTGACTGTGGGTCTGGGCGCATGCACAGGGGTTTGGTTAAGTTTCTTGGGAAACATCTGTGCTGGTGATGTCCAGTGGTGGTTTTCCTGTCCCATAAACATCCTGCCATGTCGGTGGCGTCAGCAATGCTGAGACAATGCTGTGGCTATGGTGTCTGTTCATGGATCTCCTGCCACAGCAGTGGTGTCATCAATGTTGAGACAAACGTGCTGTGGCAGCGGTATAGTTCTCACCGATGCAGTCTCTTACAGTTGGTCATTACAGAAAGAGCTGTGAGAGTCCTTCCCACACACCCTTGAACTCTGCTCCTCTCATATTTTTGTTTCTGCCTCTCCTAAATTGCTGTGGCAAGCCAGGGAGACATTGCAAATTTTTCTGCTTGTTTTTTTTCCGCTTTTCCTGCTGTGAATGTCAGACTCTGTCTCTGAGGTCTATAGGGTTGTTCTTCTGTGACAGCTACAAGCAAAGCCTACAAGTGCAGCCAAGTGTTTTCAGTGGGAGCTGAAAGGTATCACAGCTTTGAGGGAGACCAGGACAGTTAGGGAAGCAGCGAGCAGTGAGAACATCCTGGACACACGGATCTTTTAACTGAGGCTAGGGAGGAAGATGCTAATGAGGAACATTGCATAAGACCCTCAACAGAAGGTGCTGCCGTGGCTGAGCCTAAGATGGAACAGGAGAACTGGGAAAGCTATGACTGGGCCAGCATAGCCTAAAATTATGCTCCTTGAGACAGATGATGGGACTGGATGGGACAAATGAGAAAGGAAGAGCTCTTGATACTCCTCACCCAAACCCACCAGACAAACTATATAAACTGTTCAGGATCCCATTAAGAGCAACTGGTCTGAAGTTAGTGGGAAACAAACTTTCCTCTTTTCTTGCACTTTTATCAGTATTGGGATGGTTGCTTATTGATTACATCACTGCAAAAAAGAGGGTATGAAAATGGGAATGACTTGTTCCCTGTTTCTCAGCTACTGCAGGATTAGCTTTTCCCCAGACTCTTTCAGGACCTAATTTCTATGCTGGAAAAGGGGAAGAGTGGCATTTCCTGAGGATTCTGTTGCGAACATCCAGCTGCTGCCAAAGTCTATTATAAGGTTTACTCATGCGTGATAGACTTTGCTATCCACTGAAGTTCATTTCATTACAAAAGGCATGTGAGATGGTAGATGTTTCAAATACTGGGAAATCCTCCTGATGTATATTCATTTTAATATCATTAGGCCACGTATCTCTGCCACAACTTTCCCAAATAGTGAAGTATGCTGAGGTTTGAAAAGGATGCCAGTGCTTCTTGGAGCCTTATTGACAATGCTTATAGTATCTCCAGAGCACCAACTGCATGCTTGTTTTCAAAGAAGCCCACCGGCTTCTAGGGTTACATTCTCATTCTTTTTCTCTGTTTTCATTCAAAAGGGCGGGGGGGGGGGGGGGG
>VZSC01018824.1:42734-76682 GCA_013398225.1 Steatornis caripensis
TGCAGTCAAAAATTTGAAACAGTAAAAAATTACAAACTGAATATGACTTGTAATATTTTCCATGTGTTTTATTGCTAACTATTTGAAGATGTCCTTGTTCTGTTTCCTTCTCAAAGTCATTGCATTAGACTGTGGAGCATAAAATGGAAAATCTCTAGAGAACAACCACTGCCAGAGAATTTTTGCATTGTGGTATCCTTACAAGTAAAATACAAAAAAGGGGTGAACCCAATCATGCTAATTTGGCTCCAGAGTTAGCTTTCCAAATCTTTTTCTTCTTTAACTCTGACAGAGAACAGTTTCTTATCAAAAACAAACTAAAATTATATATAAATTAAAAACCAAACAGCATTAATACTGTACAGACTTTTTTCCCCCACTGTTACATTTCAGTCTCCTGATTCTGCAGTGTGACATAGGTACCCAGATGCCTACAACATTTGGCAGCTTAGGGTGAACCGTAAATAGAAGGAAATGCTTCTTAAATGTACAGACGACAAAACTTCCAGTGCTCAGTTCCATGAACACTCAGTCAAATGAGAGCTGAAACACAGGCGGCACAATAAAAATTTATTTTACCAGCACTCTGTCACTCTTCCTTGTACAAAGTAAGCACTGAATTTGTTATGTAGTGAACAGGTTCATAGGTGTTTCCATTTAAAAGAATCCCTCTAAAGGAGACTCAAGTTTGAGACACTACAAGTTCGCTTCTCCCTTTTTTGAGTTTTTGCTCTGATTGCTATCATCAGATGTATTATACTTCTTGCTCTTTGATTCCTTTTTCTATATCAGCCTGCAGCAGAACATAGTGATCCTGTCAAGAATCCTTCTAGCTGACTGACCAGTCAATGGCAAATAGCAGTTTCACAAATGAATCTGTTTAATCAAGGTATCTAAGGTGAAAAAGATACTTACGGAACTTTGCAGGAAAAGGAGACTAACTTGTCATAGCTTCTTATGCTATTCTTAAGTTCCTAAGAGCAGAGTAACTCCAGTCAATGAGGGAAATCATTGAACAAGAAATAAGTCACTGAAGTGCTTTGGTGAAGCAGGTTTTAAGTGCGTAGTCAAATGCAATGGGAATTGTGCATTGGCTGAAGTTTGGGCAGAATGCAAATATTTTCAAAGTTTATCACATTCTTAACTGATATCCTGAACAAGGGTCATCTGCTGATTTAATGCTTAAGGCCCTGGTCTACAAGCTGCCATGTTCCCTACTCTCCTACATAAATATCCTTTATAGAGGTTTAAAGGGTTTGGGGTGGGGATTTTCCTGCAACAAAGAGTATCTGGCAAAGCTAGTGATTTCTTTACCCTCCCTTAATAATATAATTATAAGTGATTTTCATCTTTCTTTCTTATAACCCTTATGCAGGCAGTCTTCTGAATGTTCTGCAGCCAGAAAAGCCCTCTCTCCCTGCACCTGCCTGACATTAGCACTCCAGAATGCACAAAGGCACGGGTCCCTGCAGCATTGTGCCTGCACTCTTGACACTGAACCTTGCCAGCTCCACTGCCATTGCCTTGTGCATCTTGGCAGGGGCTGCAGTATGAACTGACAGCATAACAACCATACCTTGGAGATTACTTCAGATTTAATCAGATGCATAGACAAGACTGAACCCACCTGCCTGCCTGTATAAAACCAAAAACTTTCTGATAGGGCAATGTTAGAACTTGCAAAGGGACACCATGCTGTTCTTTGACAAACTCTGTCTGTCACATGGAGCCCTTTGGAGAAGAAATCTGTTCCTTTCAAAAAGTCTGGAAGACTCTTATCATATCTGGCACTTCAGAAGCCATAGCCTTCTTGCACTATTTGGCCATGCATTTTCATCTTCATAGTTCTCCCTCGCACTTCTGCAATCCGTATTCACCTCTTCTGAGCTCAGTGATAGGAGAACTAACTTACTTTATGCAAGAGGACTGAAGAAGTTCAGCTTGATTCAACCAGCAAAAAAAGGGCTTCAAGCAAGAATGTGATTCTCTCTGAATACAGCAAAGCAAACACTGGGGAAAAATAAGGACTATCTAAGCTAATGGATGATGTTGCGAGCTACCATGGTAGTCTGCAGACTTCTGGAAAAATATCCTTATAAGATCTTCATACTCCCTTCACTTTTAGAAAGAACTCTTTGTCAGCATGGGGTTAGAAATCTTCCACTCTCCTTTTAGTTCGCTTTCTCAAATGGACTACATCAGCCCTCTATGCAGTTTTGCAGCAGGTAGCCAATGCAGAAAATGGGGCAAGTGTGGCATTAAGAGAACAATTAAACCAAGTATTCTGCTACTAAGTCATCCTGTGAATCAGATGCAAAGATCTTCTTAATGCATGAAATTTTGCAACACACTTACGTCGCTAGTGCGTACAATCCTGCTGCCATCATGCCTCTGGGAAGCCGTACTGACCTGTGCTTCATAGAAAAATCTTTGTACAACAGCTACAGGCCGCGCAGCCAGAGGGAAGTGAACTAGGAAATAACTCACAGGCAGGAGACAACAGCTGTTTGTGGAGGCTCCCATCACTCCACTGCAGTGCAGGATGGAGGTGGGCACGCAGAGAATCTGAAGTGAGCTGGGTGCTGGCTGCAGTGGCCCTGGTTGTCCACCCTTCCCTGGTGGTCAGGGGTGAATGTTGCTCAGATGCCCTTCTGCCAGCACAGTTCCTGTTTCACGTGTGGTGTTCCAGGACGGGCACTGCATTCATCCCCAAAAACTTCCAGAGTTTAGAAAAGCTTGCGTTACCCATATAACTGCCCATTATCACTATCATACCAGCCAGCCAAATATCTCCAAGTACTTCTAAAGTACTCATTCACAGTAGGATTGCATGACAGAGAGTGCTTCATGTATAGCTGAATTGAGCAGCAATCCTTACAGAAATGGTGCCATAGATAGTAACTCTGGTTTTGGCTGACTTCTGGTCCACCGAGTGGTCCTTCAGTCAGCAGGGTGCTTTGACAGAACCACGATGAAGCAGAGCCACAAGCAGAGACATTCCTAGCTCTCTGCAGGGCTGGTAGCATCGTGCCATGTTCACTGCTTTATGTGGTGATGGTAAGGGTGGCTCCTGGGTTCGCCTAGTTAACGATATTATGCACAACAGACAACATTAAGAACACGAGTATAGATTTACCCACAGGTGTACAATATGTGTCTCAGAGGAGAGGAATGGCACCCTCCTGCTAAGCAAGAGCAGTAAGTGCTGAAAAAATAAACTACTTCACTGCTAACAAACTCATTGAAACGGTCCTTAAAACAAATCAAACCTACCATCTCCATCAATGTCTGACTAATTAATTGTTGGACAAGAACTTGTCTTCTTTTTGTATTGTTTCCCTGCAGATGTCCCTTGTCCTTACTTGTTTGCTGATTTTTGCTACAGATGATATAATAAAACCTAATTTACATATAGATTAAAAATTACCTTGAAGCTTATTTACCTCTTGATGAGAAAAGGCAGCGGAACACCATACAGATACATAGGTTCCATTAAGCCCATGTCATACTAAATACTAGAACTAAAAATTTTGGGGTTCAGTTTTGCTGGGTCAATATCACAAACTGGACATTGGAAAATGGCTGTTTTCATAGCAGTTCAAGTACGAAGTATTATTCCAGCTACTAATAGCCACTGCTCAACCGTTGCTTTTTACTTTAGAGCTTTAAAATGATTAGGTTTGCTCTAATTATCAAAAATTACTCAGTTTGTCCCCGTGCCTCACTGAATTACCTTCAGCACATTTTATGAAACTTTCCTCTCCCCCTGCTGGTCTCAGATACTGTCAGCCCAATGTGCTTTCAGACACGAAAATAGCCCTCCCTCCGTCTCTCTCTCTGTCTCCCAACACAGGTTTTTGTGTCAGGACACTTTACCTTGATCCCCAGAGGACGTTAGTCATCNAAAAATTACTCAGTTTGTCCCCGTGCCTCACTGAATTACCTTCAGCACATTTTATGAAACTTTCCTCTCCCCCTGCTGGTCTCAGATACTGTCAGCCCAATGTGCTTTCAGACACGAAAATAGCCCTCCCTCCGTCTCTCTCTCTGTCTCCCAACACAGGTTTTTGTGTCAGGACACTTCACCTTGATCCCCAGAGGACGTTAGTCATCGAGGAGAGCTGCAAACGTCTGCTGCAACCTGTCTCCCACTGTAATTCAGTAACGACAGTTAATGCTTTTTTCCAAAGACATGCATGTGGTTTAACACCCAGCTATCACCACCTCTTCAGCGATGCATTATCTGCATAGTAAACAAGAACTAGAAACGGAAAAATAACATGCAGTGATGTAAATGAATAAAATCTTCCCTTTTCCCTTAGTTTCCGAAGGAAATTATTAAACTTTTCTGTATTAATTTACTAAGGTCTTCATATCTTCTACCATGCATTAAGCTTCATCATTACAAAATATTACAGATCTTTTATCATCTCTGACTGCTTGTTTTCATTTTAACAAGAATAATAAAGGGAGAAATTGCTGAGAATAAGACAGATATAGACAGCGTTCCTCAGTTTACTAGTTTGCTTTATGCTCCACGTATTATTGAAACTTTGTGGTCAGCTGAAATACGTTGTGTTGGGTCTGTGTGGCAGGGCTTTGGCAGGTGAGGAGGGGCTATGTGGGATGGGTGGCCCCTGTGAGAATCTGCTGGAATCTCCCTCAGCTCCAAGCCGGACCCGCCTCGAGCTGAGGTTGAGCCCATCAGTGACAATAGATGCGCCTCTTCAATAACGTATTTACAAAGGGGACAAAGAAACTGCTTGGGAGACCTGCAGCCCAGGGAGGAGCGGGGTGTGAGTGAAACACCTATGCAGATGCTGGGAGTTATTCAGGAAGGAGGGGGAGGAGGTGGCCAGAGAAGAGATTCCCCTGCAGCCCATGGGGAGAGAGCAGGCTGTGCCCCTGCAGCCCATGGAGGATTGCGGTGGAGCAGCCCATGATGGACCATGGCAAGGCAGGGATGGACCTGCAGCCCATGAAGGACCACAGCAAGGCAGAGATGGGCTTGCAGCCCATGGAGGACCCCAGGCCAGGGGAGGTGCCTGCTCCTGAAGCAGACCGTGACTCTGNCACCTGTAACTTTAGGTCGAGGCTGCGATGGCTAGTGAAAGAAGGGTACTCAAAAACTTAACAAAAACAAAAACTCAGGTTGGAGACATTTGCCTGTCTGATTGCTTAGCCCTGTAACTATGGCTGAGCACCTACAGTTCAACACCTAATTCAATATTCACTTTTTCAAATGACACCTCCTTCACAGCTAGATCAGGTGTAGGACAGTGGGTTAAAAAAAATCGTGTGAGAAAAGACATGTTGCCAACCTAAGTGCTCATTACTGTGTTAAAAAGGAGACCTAACCTAAAACTTCAGGGAAAAGCAGCTTTAATGATTGGTACGTGTTCCTTGACAAGAATGCCTTTTAAGAGGGGCCATATAAAGGGTCCTCTAGCATGCGTAAAAAGGTAGGTTTAGGGCATCCTTAAACCCCAAGGCATTGACTGAGTATGTAAGCTTGAAGCTCTTGTGCTGATTCTCACTTGGAGCAGTTCACCTTCAATGACATCATTTGAAACCATTGGACTAAATCAAATAAGGAGAAAGAAGATGTGAAAAGGCACATCAGTATCATGAAATGACCCTGTAGAGGACCCTCCAAGCTCCCAGAGTGGCTGCACTTAGAGCTCACCCATTACTATTGGGGTGCCTGAACTAGGACCACTTTTCTGGGAAGCAGGAGTAATGGCAGCATAGCCCTATCCTTTCCTGACTCTGGAGACACAGCAGGCAGAGCAGCTCTCACTCATGCTCTCACTCTATCTCTCTTCTCAATCAGCAGTAACCTCCTTTCCTGGCTTCTTTTCTCCCCCACAACAGCCTACCCAGGCCTCTGAATACAGCACCATGCTTGCCACTGTGGAACAAGAGGCACCACAGCAGAGAGGAGGGAAGAGGTATTAAACAGCTTTAATTTGAAAAAAAAAAAATGCTTCTACTTGTTGTTATGGTTGACAAACATTGCTCAAAAACAGGGCAAGTATCTAATGCAGAAGATGGAGTGCACAAAAGGGCAGGGTCGGCTATACCACATAAATTTTTCTTCCTTCTCTGTAAAATGGAAGGTTTAATTAAAAAAAAGCACCTCGCCAATTCAACACGGTATTGAAACCTTAAGTTGTGTCAAAAGGATATGTACAACGCCAAATTACTAGTTTCATTAAAACCCTTCCACAGAACAACCTTTTTTAAAAATTAGTACAGCCCCTACACTGTTACCCCTTCACTCTTGTGTTCATTTTGACAGACATAATTTAGTTTTTTAAGACTGTTCACCATAGATCTACTGTGAAAGAGACATAAGGGACAGATTCCCTGTAAAAATCGCCATTTTTTGCTGCAGTAATTTTTCTCAGTTCTCTGATCTCTTTAATTTTGAAAGAAAGACCACCAGCTTTAATTTTTTCTAAGCTTCTCTTTTCAGTCACTGCAGTTTCATTACATCCTCTTACTGTACCTTGCACACTTTGATGGATGTTGTAAGTACAGGAGGGCCATATACGATTAAAGAAACCAAAAAGTAAATGCACAGATAGGAATAAAGCAGACCCTGAGTTCGAATTTTTTCTTGAAGAAACCTACAAATGCTTAATTTGCAACATGATTCCTTGTAGTAATTCCAAAATTCTTGACTTTCTGAGTTAGCCGCAATTTCAAGAATTTATGATGATCTTACATATCCATTTGATAGCTGGGTTTTCTTCCCATTTTGATAACCTTGATATAATTCTGAATAGTAGTTTAATCCTCATACAATCTTGACCCAGAGAAATCCCTCCTTTCAGTGGAGCTGACATTCTACCTTTTTTTTCTCATTTTTTCTTTTTTTTTTTCCATTTTTTTCATTATACATGTCCGTTTTCTTCCTAAATGATATAGCAATACCCATAACCACACAGGATCCTATAACCACACAGGAAAAAACTTTAATTGGAGGTAAGTGTGCATCCTATGAAAACTATTTGTTCCACTCTGTCTGTGAATGTATGCCTGCATCTTAGCACATCCCCACTGCACTCATAACACTGCGTTATCCGGGTATCTATAGCGTATTACGTGCACTGCTCTAGTACGACTCTGACAAGTCTACTTGGAGTTTACCTGTGACTGGCTTGTCTTACAGAGGGCAATTTGGCACACATATTGTCTAGCCTTTAGATAATCTATACAAATAATGGTCTTAACAAGAAAGAATTAGACATTTAAAAGGCCTGCAGAAAAAAACTCCAAGTATCTGTGGGCTGTCTGTGGAAGCAGAGTGGATATTGTGCGCCTGGTAGGATGAAAAATGAAATGAAATCTTGGGATGTTGATTTTCCTTTGTATTTCATGACTGGGTTGCTGCCATTTACAGCTAGGCACCTCACCAAATTCAAGACAAAAGTCAAATGGGTCAGCAAGCAAATAACTGAAGGAGCTCCAAATTCACAGCCTGTATGTGCAAGCAGTTAAGAAATAAGGATTATAAACAAGGAAGAACAAGCTTTGAATTCACCTGAACTGCTGCTAGATAGTAATAAAAGAAGTGCTACAATGCTGATCACATAGAGACAGACTGAGTGGACGACTTTGGCACCTATAGATTGAGTGGGGTAATCCCCTGGGCAATGACGAAGTGGTTCTCCAGACTCTACCCTCGCTCCTAGAAACCCTCTGCTTTCCACCTGAATTATTATTGCTTGCTCCATCCTGAACCTTCCAACTGACAGTATCATGAGGACCATTACATGTTTCACTACTGATGGTGCATATTTTGTAGATCAGACAATACTGTGATTTTTTGATGTTAGTGTCCCTGTAGAGTTTCCTTAAATGGATAACACTTTTTTTTCTCCTGAGTAAATAAGGTTTATGACACAAAACTTCAGCTTTCTAGAAGCTATGGCTTAGAATTGTTCTCTTTATCTGTGCTACTACTAAGACATTTGTCCTACAGACCTTTGTGTCCCCTTTGAGTGAAGGGAGGATGCGAGTAATTGCAACAGCTGCAAAAGCGTTCGAAACAGAGACTTTCAGTGTAACTTGGGCACTGAACTACTGCCGTCTTGGAAGATGTCTCCCTTAATGACATGCTTTGGCACCTGTTTTAATTTTGGTTGCTGACATAGCAGAAAGGATTTCGTTTCCCTTCATTATTGTTCTCTCTAGGGGGTTTCCACAGAATATATAAAACACTTATATCTTTCTCTTACAATACCTGTGAGATGGATAATACTAGCAGCTCCTGTATTCCTTCTATACCGCTAGTCAGATCTACTAAGAATACCTTTGTTTAGTCTTTGAGAAAAGAAAATATATTTTTTTTACTGCCATCCTGAGGAACTGGTTATTTCTCTGCATCATGCTGTGATACTGCCTTTACTCACATCACGCTGGAAAGCGCCCATGTGTTTTCTTCTCTATTATATTAAGAGGTAAGAAGATTAAAGTTATATATTTCATTTAAGGTGACGTTTAGTTTCAGATCTTCCTAATCCAGAGTGTTTATGCCCAGTTAGATACTCAGGAGGGCTTATCATTTAAAGTTCTTTCAACTGGCATCAGAGGAGTAACGTTCATTTTTTAGAACTAGCTAAAATTAAAGCCTAACTCATTGTGAGTCATTTGAACTGTGAATCACCATCTCCATGACTGGAAGTTTCCAGATGTACAAGTACTGAGTTCTCCTTTGGAGTTACTCCTTTGGAGTAAGGGATGTGTTTTTCGTAGCTATATACAAGTTGGCATCAAAAATAGTCTGCAGTATAGGAATGGTACTGAATGGTACCAGTATTCAGTGCCATGCCTTTTGTCAAAATATACACAAATAAATTAGCCATGCATCCAGACCTTGCTGAAATTAAGCACACAGTGATGCAACTGCATAATAACAGTGTGATGTCAGCTGGCCTTTTGTCCATGAAAAACAGGATTTTAAAACAGTATCTAAGGATGACTGAGTTGCAATAAATCCTAACACATTTTAAAAAATACAAAATTTCATCCACATTTCCCTTGCTTTTTCCCTTTCATTCACTACTATTTGGGGGATTGTTGATCTGAACTTGGATGAGACATACCTGGCATCTTTTTCATTTGTGTATAGCCTTTGCGTCCTCTTCCAGATGTCCGTTGGCCTTAAGTATTTCAGTCACACCAAGAGCTGAACACACCACCCATCCTGTCCTTTTAGCCTCACTCCTCTCCTTGCTTCAACAAGACTCCTTTTCAACATGAACCAAACTAGAATCTGGTCTCAAGGAAGGCAAGAAGAACCCCTAGATTCCAGAATACTGTTCCAAGAGCATTGCCTTTAATCCCCGCTACCTTCTGTAGAGACTGGCATGAGTGTGAGGTCAAATCAGCTTTCCTTGCACCAAAATGGATGGGCATGTAGCATTACTCCTGTCTTTGGGAAAGATTAAGCTTGTTGTAGTCAAAGCAGAGATTTTGTGGAACCTAGAAACTGAACGTACACTACTTAGGGTACAACTAACATTAGCTTGCCTTGAACCCAATATAAGCATACTAAAAAGTGTAACCAACAGCAGTATGTAAGCCTTTTGTGCCATTTTGTTAGCATAGCCATACACAATGCATACGCATTTTACACATCTGAGCAATGTGACCACTAACAGGGGAGACAAGTACACATATAGCTGCACACAGGAAGCATCCAACCAAGAAAAAGTTGCCAAAGGACAAGATAAATGCAAAAGGCTGCAGTAGGCAGGACATACTGCTGCATGCAAATGAAGAATGACTGTCAAAACCAGAACTGAGGTAAGCAGTAAGAGAAGCAGATGAGATCCCTCTTTCAGGAGGCGGGCAAAGAGCGCATAAACATCAGGCAGGGAAGGAAGAGAGTATGCCTGCGTAGGATCTGACTTCTCTCGTCAAAGCCTGATCACCCCCACCTCCATGACCAAAGCCACCAAGGAGTCAGCCATCAGCCCTTAATTCATGGCCTCATCTTTGTCGTACCACACACACAGAGGTGATTTTAGGATACCAGTGTTAAGGACAAACAGTTTTACGTATGTAGTGAAGATGATTAATATTGTGTAATTACTAACTGTTAGCACGAAATGAATTGTTAATGAATTTAATAAAGGCTTTTGAGTTTAAAATTGGCCTGTTTTATCAGTCTGCTAGTAACTCCAATCATAATGATCTCTAATCCCCGATATGTAAACGTAGATTTAGTTGCAAGATTACTCTCTTTTTAGCTTTAATGATCACAAAGTAAAAATGTGAACAATTATCTTTTACGAGTATAGGGATCCTTGATTATAAAGTTTAACTCATCCTTGCTGTGTGAGTATTGTGTCCAAACCTTACCAGGACAGGTGACTCTTTCTCAGCAAAAAAGAGTTAAGTAGAAGCAAATTATATAGCACGGAGAGCATCCTCATGATCAGAAAATGGCAAGCTGACTGAAGCTTACGCTATAACTACTGTAGATACATAAATGTATAACTTTTCAGTGTAATCTGACAACTGGAGTGTTGTTTGCAGGACATATCCTTCTCTAGTGTAAGTTGGCCAAGCTCCATGGCAGTCCCACCCATGAAAGCTAATGTTTTGCAATTCGATCACCTCTCCTCTCCAATACTTGCTAGCAAAACGTACTTGCTGAAAATTTTCAAGGAGTCTCTGATGTATCTAGTGTGGAATCTCCTGCTGCTGTCAACACATGCTTTACATCATTTTTAATAATCTCTAATTTTGCGAAAGCATACTCTTTAGCAACCCTATAGTTTCACAGATGTGTGCATCTTGTTGTCCTTCACTTCACAAAGGTATGATTAGAATTTCACCTTCTCTTCCTGTTCCACTGTGACTTGTCTGAGGATTTTTTTCTTTTAACTTCTGTTAATAAACTTCAAATGGAAATATCAGTGACTGATTACAGTAGCATCATGTTTAATCAGTAGTGCTGCCCATTTGCCCAAAGCATTTGGTTTGCATATTTAGTTAAATGCCACATCGTCACAGAATCATCGAATGGTTTAGGTTGGAAGGGACCATAAAGATCATCCAGTTCCAATGCCCCTGGAACACCTTCCACTAGACCAGGTTGCTCAAAGCCCCATCCAGCCTAGTCTTGAACACTTCCAGGGAGGGGGCATCCACAGCTTCTCTGGGCAACATGTGCCAGTGTCTCACCACCCTCACAGTGAAGAATTTCTTCCTAGTATCTCATCTAAATCTACCCTCTTTCAGCTTAGAACTGTTACCCTTCATCCTATCACTACATGCCCCTGTAAAAAGTCCCTCTCCAGCTCTGTTGCAAGCCTCTTCAGGTACTGGAAGATTGCGAGAAGGTCTCCCCACAACCTTTTCTTCTCCTGGCTGAACAACTCCAACTCTCTCAGCCCATCTTCATAGGAGAGGTGCTCCACGCCCCTGATCATTTGTGTGGCTCTCCTCTGGACACGCTCCAAGAGCTCCATGTCTTTCCTGTGCTGGGGGCTCCAAAGCTGTATGCAGTACTCCAGGTAGGTTCTCACGAGAGCAGAGTAAAGGGGCAGAATCACTTCCATCGACCTGATGGCCACACTTCTTTTGATCCAGCCCAGGATATGGTTGGCTTTCTGAGATGCAAGCGTACATTGCCAGCTCATGTTGAGCTTCTCATCAACCAACACTCCCAAGTCCCTCTCAGGGCTGCTCTCAATCCATTCTCTGCCCAGCCTGTACCTGTGTTTGGGATTGCCCCGACCCATGTGCAGTACATTGCACTTGGATCTTCTTCAATTTGATATCAAAAGGATATAACCTTGCTAGTCTGCATCAGATACCATTGTTACGACATTCCTGCAGCTGATGATGTAACTGAAAGCCTTCTCTGCCTGAATGCTGGACTTAACAATTTTTTTCAAATCTGAACATTGCTGAAGCATGCCTGTAACACTGCACACAATTTTTTTTTCATTTTTAAAAATATGAAAATTAAAATTATATTCCACTAGGTATTAGGAAGTTGGCAATAGCTTAAAATATTTAATAACGGACTCACAGTTTAATTAAAAGTACCCCTGTTACTTTGCAAGCTATAATACAATGACATTGAAAAGAACTCCAAAGTAGTTTTTTGTGAAGTAGAGATTAGAACTAGTTATGCAATACTAAGCCAAAGAGTTTCTTTGAGTTTATAAGCTGATTATACCGCTCCCTTGCTCTGACTAAAGTGCCTTGGTTGTCCCACTTCAGACTCTGCTGTTAGTGCAGACAATTTTCAGTTCCTAAAATAAATATTAGTATATGTAATGCCATTAGAAACACACTTACTTCTCTGAGCATGCATTAATCATCATTTCTGTGAGACCTGGTAGGTGTTTGTGGATCTAAAGCTTATGACCTTGTCATTATGACCATGACATTTTATCTGGTTCTTGGCACCAGTGGGAGTTAGGAGCTGGTAGGATTCCTCCCTACTGGTTTGTTAAAGCTTCCTCTGTTCTTTCCTACAATCTGTGCAACACAACATACATGAGAAAGCCTAGGCTGTAAGAGTAACTCATTTAAATCCCTGAGTATTCACATATGCCCTTCCATATGTCATCCTATGCCAGGGTAGCCAACTGAGTCCTTGTGTGATACTCCTTTCCCGATCCCAGGGATAGCAGGCCTCAGACCAGCCTGCTCTGTTACCTACTACATTTTCTGGGGCTTACACACATTGCTAAGATGGCTCATTTTTTCAGTTTACAGATTTACCACATCACTCCTCCATATAAGAAATGCTTCACTTGTTATATAGTTCATTTAAAATCATCCTTAAAACAAGCCAACTTGAAGTGAAAGACAAAGTAGCATCATAACTTCTAACACAGCATCATTAAAAAAGTTCTTAATAAAGTAAGGAAGTGGAGTAGGGGCAGGGAGTTGTTAAGAGTGGATACCAAATGTGTTTGCATTGTGATCATACTTAGATTCCTTATGTTCCAGGCCGCATGCATTAGAGAAAACCTCCTGATGGAAGAGCTTCCTGCTCGCAGCCAGCTCTATTAGCTTCTTTGGGCACAGAAGCATTCTGTGATTGGACCACAAGACCTCCACTCTGTCTATTTATGTAATTTTTTGACTCCTTGACATCACATAAAACTTCTTCCTCCCACCTGGGTGACCAGGGGTGCTGCTTACGCAGAGTGAAGTGTCTTCATCTGTAGAGCATAATATTTAACATCATTTGCACACTGACAAAATGCTCAACAGAAATATTTGAATGGGAAAATGCAAATGGCTCATTATCAGCTCTCAACTGAGATTAGACATGACCATAATTAATCACTGCAGGATGACATTAAGCTTCGTGTGGCTGACCTCCTCCACAATCTTTGAGAGACTATAACAATTACAAAATGTAGATAACAATATGGTGCAGCATACTATCTTACTCATTTGTGTTCTCCACCTTTAGCATTGTTTACAATTTCATATTGTTTCCTCTATTAACAAAATAACTTAATTGGCTTTTACATGTGCCCTGTTTGTACAATCTGATTTTCTCAGATATGCATATCAAGACTAGATTCATGCTTTACATGAAAATAGCCGGACAACCTCTCATTAATATGGCTGTAGAACTTATGGAGCAAGGGTTGTTAGAGTCAGGATGGTCAATGATACTCATTATCAGATATACCACCCCTCACCATGAGAGATCAAATACAGCAATCTTCAGATCTATAGCACATAAAACTCAAGTATGTCTGAAGCTGTAAGTGGCAATCAAAGAACTGGTGAGCTCATACCATCTTCAAAGACACTGTTAACAGACTGTAGCTGTAACAGACTGAAAAACAGGGCAAGAGGGACCTACTTCACTTTATTCAACAACTTTCTAAATGTTGTTATGTTACATAAAAATTCTTGGATTTTGGAATGAACTAAAATAACTGCTTGTCTATTCCCTGTCAGATATGCAGGCAACAGGTAATATAGTGGGGGTTTTTTCGTCTTTCTTTTGCGTATACATTCTGAAGGAGGCTCTGGAAACCAAACTATTATCTTCAGACGAGGTTTAGCAATAAGCATGTCTCAACATTGTTTGAAATGTCATGTCAGAGTGAAAGCACATAACTTGGTCACAGTCATGCATTTCTAGGCTGTCAGCAATGTTCCTCCAGTGCCTATGGATGCTGATGTTTGACACCTAGCCATTGGAAAATCATGTCAGGCCACGTGCTGGGCCACCAAAACCACTTCGCAGACAGCACCAAAGGAATAGATGAGAGCAAATGGAACATTCCTGGCCTTTTTGGTGAGAGCCCCCTTTGGGGCTGTCCGTAGGTCTCCACCTACTCCACCACAGGCTGGAAATCTTCTCTGCACATTGTATTACAGTGACCCTTGTTCAGAGAGCCTGGCAGCAGTCTCCTACACTGTAAAGGGGATATCAAATGAAACCACTGTGTTTCTTCTAAATTACCTTCTTGCCATAGACATTTCAAACATATGAGATCTGCTGAAGCGCAAATGCACTTTATATAATGACATCAAAGTGTGCCAAGCATTTGGCTCATATATGAACTTCTGTGGCAGAGATACTAGTTCTCTGCTGTTGCCTGTTCTGCTGCATGTAAGCTCCCCTGGCATCTGCACAGCAATTACAAACACAGATTCATACAACCAATACTGGCAATGTTACTGAACATACCTTTGACAGGGCAAGTATCTTCACTTCTGCATATTCCAAAAAGGCACTAAAATTAATAAGTGCCTGCTTACTGTAAGGGAAATTGAGCAGCTGGGAAAGATGTGAGTTCTGGAAGTGCTCTGGGGCTTGCTTGGAAAAAAGAATCCAAAGGAATATTTTCTGTTCTTCCCTAGGTGAAAAGCATGATGCAACCAACAGGTTAAAGCATACCATTCCCTCTTCTTTAGCTGCACTGCAACACCATAGAGAGTGCACTCAAATTCCCTAAGCCTTGAAACAAGGCCTTGAGTGCCAGGTACTAACTGCCATAAAAAGCTGTCATTTACCCATCTCCCTTACGCATGCCTTAGCAGCAGAGCTGCTTTGAACTCATTAGTGAGAGGTATGTTATTTGCAAAGACTGTTAACTCCTGCCACAGATTCTGATCTCAAATATTTCTTTTAGTAAGAGATAAGCTGGTTCCTTGCCACTTTTGTTACATTTCCTGATAGAACACAGTAAACATATGAAACGGTGTCTTTCGCAACTATTTGGCTAGCACAAGGATTGCAGATTTAGCCTTGCAGTGTGTTAAGTTTCCTGTAAAGTGCATTATTAGTACATACAGGGCGAAAAACACAGGGCAATTCTGTCTAGCTTCAGTACCCATGATGACTGATGGATTACTTATATCTGTCTGTGAACAGGAAAATAACTTTCAAGGTCTCTACTTTTTTTTTTAAGCTGAATTTCTGATCATGCACGCTGATTGATTTTGAATAACAAATGAAAATGATAGGCTTTTAATCTTTGCTTCCAAAATCAGTTTGCTGCCGCTGCCATTAATAAATCCTAAAAAAAATGAACCAGTAGTGGAGAAAAAAATGTGTTGCTTTTTCCTCAACAAATTCAACACTTCTTTTAGTATTTTTAGGTGTTACTATGACAATAGAAATGACTCCATATTCACTCACTACTTCTCTGGAATGAGTTTATTCATCAGCACCTGAACTTTAATTTCTTATGCTCTAATATTTCATATTTCTATTACTCATTTCTCCCCAGGATACAAGCTACTTTGCCCTGCATTTTGGAAAAAAACCAATTACTAACCTCCTCAGTGAGAGTGTACAGGGCTTACACTTTGCTTGAAAATTTCAGAGACGTATCAGACAACTTCCTGTGAAGTTAAGTGTTGCAGAAATGATAAATTCTTGTTACAAAGTGGCAAAAAAGACAGCTCTTAGATCCATATTTCTGAGCCACCAATTTTATTGCTCCCTGGCTGCACTACTATTTTTAGATATTAATCCCGCTACTTACTCAGGCAAAACTCCCTCTTGAAGATCCACTGTTCTGCCAAAGCAGAAAGAATGAAGAGACACCTTGGGTTTAAGTCGTGTTTCTCTTTGCTTGTGAAGAGGAAACACAATACTATATGCTCTTCATTGTCCTAGCTATCTGAATATTTCATTATATTTCCTAAATATAAGTATTTGTTATACTGGATGTGGTACCTCATTACTATAATCAGTCCTTAGAAATTCTAAACTTTGCCTAAAACTGCTGATTATTTTCAGCATCATCTAAAAGTACAACTGCTTTTTGCAGTGAGGCAATGACATGAGGCCATATTAGGCTACCCCTTTTGCATCAAGCCACACAGCAGAGTAGCTTTAAAATGCCTGATAGGCTTTTAATCCCAACGGGAAAATTAATAGCATGTTACAGTAAAGTAGATAAATACACATACAGGAAGTTCTGGTTACAGTTTGTTTTCCTCTAGAATTAGGAGCTCTTAAATCAGTCACAGAGACAGACAACCTGACCTGGCTATGCAGTATAGATAACAGGAAATTTATCCAATGGAAAGCTATCCCAATTAGTTGTTGGATGTTTAATACAGAATGCTGTGCCACAGGAGGAGTGATCAGCACTGTCAGTACGTGTGGAAGTGTTTTCCACCTGGAAATAAAAGCGACAGTGTGTTTTATCCGAAGTGTATGCCTGTCCTGTTTCTAAGGTTCCATGCTTTGGTTTTCACCCTCACATAGTTTTACTCTTACAATGCCTTGTGCACTTACATTTAAATGCATGGCAAGTTACAAATATGCAAGCAGACAGGACAGAATTTGGCTCTTCCAGCTCCTCATCCTTTCCTTTCAGCCACAAAACCGTATTTCTATGGTTAATTCCCTGCTCAGATTTCTGATAGTTAGAGTATGAGAGCGATTGCTGGGATGCCTGTGAGGCCTCTCTTCTTGTTCAAACGGCCAGATAACAGGAGTGGATCAGATAGGAACATCAGCGTAACTGTGAAGGTGAATGGGACACCCAAAACTGTCTCAGGGGCATTTGTCCAACACTGATAAAGCTAAAGATGAAGATGACTATCAGATGGATTAAACAGTAACAAGGCAATTAAGAGAAACTTTGGCAAAAAAGGAGTCAGCCTGAAAAGCTGTATAAAAGCAGCAGAAACATTTGCAGCCATGGGGAAGACAGCAGAGTGCACCATCACCGTAAAGGACACAGGGGAGGGAACGCCCGTGCCTAGGGGACCTTGCAGGGGCCTTTCTCAATCGCATGTGGGTCTGTGTTGCAGGGGTGGCACACATACAGCTGGACCACCCTGTCACGCACAGCAGAGGGGACATGAGCTTGTGACCTGTGTACCCAATCATCCATTTAGCTGTGGGGGGCAGCACACACAGATGTCAATATAACTTTGGCGGATCATAGACAGCCATATAAAAATTTTTAAGTGGCTATGTTTTGCAAGCATTTAGTATCAGTTTATCTATTATATTGCTGACACTGATCCTGAAAGCATAGTTCATTGATTGCCAATTAATTTCATGTCACTAAATATGATGGAACACTTGGATCCTGATCTGACAATAGGGATTTGAACATTTCTACAGTTCTAGAACAGCAGATGATTACAAAACAAGTCCAGCAACCTGTGCTTAAAAGAGCATTGTGAAATACGTGAAACATCAAAATGGTCCTTGTAGTGAGGAAAAGATGCATCTGTATTAGCAGGTTTTCACAACTTTTATGTAGATATCTGCCTTCTGCCACGTTCCCAAGCATTCCAGATGCCCTATAGATCCTCACTGTAATCTTTGTAATGATGAACAAGGAACATAAGCCACATTTTCATGGCTGATCATGTTGGTGAAAAATCTGTCAACAGCAGTTGTGATACAGCCAATGCCACCTCTTACCTACAGCTTTATTTGCTATGTTTCGAGTGAAGCTGCACACTAGGGTTCATTATTTCACAACTGTAGTGATCTTGTGTGAGGCACATATCATGCTACCAAAGGTCATCACCCCAGCTTTGTACATTGCTTTAATGTGTTGTGGTACTAAGAATATATAGATGCAGCCAAGGCAACAAGTGAAAAGCAAATAGTTTCTCATTGGAAAAACATTAAAAAGCAGATGCGTAAAAGCCACTGATTCAATCAAACTGACTTGACTACAAAAAATTGCATATATGGAGAATTCAGCAGGAAGATTTACGATGTCTGCTTTGGTGGCCATTGCAACCTTGGCTGACCTCTAAGCAAATTTTAGCACTGGGTCTCAAATTGGACAACACTATGAGGAACCTACTGACTTCTTTCAAGTTTGGGTCTGACCTTGGATGACTCCCGAGGAAACCTGCTTGTCCACAGTGACCTTTAGTTTACATGAAGTCTTATGGAAACTGCTTCTGCTTATACAGCAATGATGTCTTTTGGTGACACTAAGTAGACCTGGTAAGGTTGGACCAAAACAGTGGTGATATCAGAATCTTGGGCTTGTTACCCACCTGCCAACCAACTTCTGCTGACTCTGCAGCAAGTCTCTGACACATTCCAAAGCTCAAATAGAAACTGGATGTTGCCATGCTACTTAGGAGTGTACATTAAAGTATCTTGAGAGAATATAATGGTAATTTTATAAGAACTTACACACTTCCTTCAGAAACAATAAGCACTCTCTATATCTAGCATGGGATAGTAATGCCTTTGACAGCAATAAGGCAGATGCCTTTACAATCAGTGACCTTTTTTCAAGAGGAAATGACATTGGAAGTGATGAAGTAGAAAATCAATGGGGTTTAAAAGTGTATACTTTAATATTCTGTTAAAAGTGGAAGAAGAAAGACCTTGAAGTACAGAAATACCGTGTCTCAATAGTTTTTATGTCAGAGCTCATGAAAATGCTGTGTATCCATGAAAACAGCTGGGCAAGGTGCTGCAAAATATGTGATGTTTTAGATTCAAAACTTGAATGAGTTAAAGTCTCTATTTTCAATTTTAGTATGAAAATCTTTGGACTTAAAAAAAATAAGCAAAAGGATTACAAATTGTTTCTGCTGGCTTTCCTGACGTCCCTTCTCCAATGAATAAAAGTACTGGGTATATGAACTTAAAGTAGGGTATGGAAGTCACACTTCCTGACTAATCCTATTTGGAATGAAATTCATTCACACAGTCTGCTCAGTGATGGCAGGTATCTATCTGGTCTGTTTTGCTATCCAAAGTTGAAGAGTGTCTTTCATGGCAGCTCGAAGGTCCATGAGAGGACTTTACACTCTTCTGCCCATTAGTAGATAAAGTAAAGTAGATAAATACACATACAGAAGATTTCAAAACATTTCCCAAACCTGCTTGTCCTAACAGGCCATTTTCATAAGCCTTGGAGGAAAGGACAAGATTTCCTCTGCTTGAAATGCCTTTAAGATGTCTCAATTGCCAGCAGCAAGCATGGCCATGGCAAACTGCAGGGTCTATCTACAGCTTTTAAAAACAGCATGTGGAAACAGATTTTCAGGCATCTCAGAGTCTTCCCCAATAAGAGAAGTACAACTCAATGGAAGAAGTGAAACTAAGGAAGAAGTGGTTTATGTAATGGTCCTAACAAGAAGTGCTGCTGTAGTTTTTCCTGCCTTTTTCATTTGTAACATGAATTGAAGAAAGCTTTCTGCTGAAGTTGCTTTTCCAGCATCTTTCAGACTTGAAAATATCTCAACATACATATCTCCTATTTTAAAATACAGTCTTGGGTAATGACAAATTTTGGGTTTAGTTATAAAGCTTAACATGACATAATTATATATGCTTGCTTCTGTACATTATTCCCAAAGTTAGGTTTGCCTGCCTACCTACCCAAACAAAAAAGTAACTGGTTTTCAGACAAATGAGCCTGATCTGTTGTACGGCTAGGTTGTATCATCACACAAACATTAATACAAGCAGAAAAAGGAAAGTGGGAACACTCACCCGAGGATGGGAAGAGAGGAGAGACCAGACCAGATCAGCTGTTTTCAACAGCTGTGTGAATTTAGATTTGCTTTACTCAGCTGTGTAACCGCACTTAAACACCACCTTTCAGTCTGAGAAAGATATCAGACAAATACATCTAGAATAGTAACTCGGAACATGGAAACCAGGCTTAGCTAAGCTCTTACTGCTATGAGAAACTTGGTTTTACAAAGCACATCTGACAGGTATACAAATCACAGGACATTATCTGTTATTTATTGAAAGTGACATGTCTATCTCCACACTCCAGCTAAACTCTGCATGGATTATTATAAGTCTGCTTTAACATAACTTATTAATTTATTGAGACAGTATCCTCCTTCACAATAAAACAACAGACCTGGGTATACCTTAGTGGTGGATTCCCTTCTTCTTGAGTTTTGTAATTTATTTATTTCTAATGGATGCTGCAGCAATATGGTGTAGACTCCACATTCCTATCAGTTTGCCAAGTCAAAACTACTCTGGTGCTTACTGTGCCTTGCTGTGTTTGGAAAACAACTCTGGAATCAATAAAAAACTCAGAAGTTCACATGACCACTGCTCCATCATAAATGAAACAGTATCACCTTTGGATTTTTTTATTATTATAAGTATTTCTAATCAATGCTAGACATCTTAAATACACTGAATTTGCTTCTCCATTTTTTAAATTTGTGGCAGCTTAAGACTGACAGTGTGATTTCAGCAGCCAAATAAGAGTTAATCATTTTTACTAGGTCTACAGTCTGTCTATCCAAACTGTATAAAGCCGAACGGCTGTTGTGCAAAACTTAGGGGCACCTGTCTAGGCAGAGGAAGCCCAGTGTTACCCAAGCTCCAAAGCAGCTATCATTTGAAAACTCTTTAGCCATGTATGTTCTGCCTCTCACCATCTATTTACATAGATCTTTTGTTGTAATTTTGCCATTGTTGTGTGGGCTTGAAGGGATGTACTACTTTTCTTTAGAAGACCAAGCTACCCTTTCCGTGTGTAAAAGGATGTTGAAACACAGAAAAGTCATGGAGTCCTTTTAGAATAAAATATCTCAGCGCTCCACAATTCTGTATCCTTAACTTCCATTTGAAAACTGTTAACTCCACTGAGCATCTCCAGAATTGCAGGCTGCTTTCTGTCACAGTAATGAATGGGGCCCTACGCTGCCATGTCTGTGCACTTAGTGATCTGCAAAGTATTAACATGGTAACGACAGCAGCCTGGGATAGCACCACTCAAGTACAAATAACTGGTGGGATGCAGCTAGGATCAATACTAGAAGTTGTGTGAAATTAATTTATATTCACAGGCTAAGCTCAGATGTGCATGGGCCCCAGCACATACTGAGACACAGTTTCCAAGATCAAGTTAAAACTACTAACAAGAGACTCCATAAACATGACAGTGACAGTGCAACCATACCTCACTGGTTTTAACATGCATGCGAAATTACAGCCTTAAAGCATCAACCAGAGATACTGTGGGAAGTCCCACCTTTCCCCTGCTGTAGGACTGAATAGCTGCGGATAGAAGAGTGCAAGCTTTGTTTCTTCTAGAGCTAAATCTGCCTTTATGTTGCATAAATGTGCACAAAGTTTAAACTCAGCACTGATTTCTGCAACACCACCAAGCATTCCCGCTTCTTGCAACCTCAGTCAACCTTTCCCATTTGCTCTCTTTTACCTTGTGTATTAATTTTGCAGCAATCTGATCTGGCTGGAAAATGTTAATTTTATTGCTGTGAAATTAGCTTTCTTCAAGATCAGTGTTTTGCAGTCGTGCAAACTTGCATTGGCCTAAGTGCATGCATGGTTTCAGTGCAGCAAGGTAGTTAGACAATACCTTGTCTTTCCTTAGCCTTTCTCCCGAAGGCTGAGCAGCTGAATTCCACTGTATTTTGTTTCACCCCTTTACCTTTTTGACTACATACTCCCTTATTTTAAAGCATGACATTGTCATGAGGATGCCATACTAAACACATAATAAATAAAACGGAAATGAGTTTTTGCTTGAGCTCAGAGCCTGAGCTCATTTTCATCTTCTCTGTGTTCCACACTCTAATTAATTTCTTGGCAGAAGTGCAGCATTAGGCTTCACAGCCAGATGTATTCTCTGTTAGGGGAAAAATACCTGCTTACACTGCAGTCTGTCACCACTTCTCTGATGTGTCCACAAAAGACACCTGCAGAAACATTGTTAGTCTCTTCAAATCATACACAATGGGATTGTTACTCTCTCCTCTGTCTGAAGAAAGAATGAAAAACTGGAAGGAAAAAAAAATTAAAGACAACTATCAGTATTGCTACAACAGGCAGAAATTTCTCTCTGCCAATACTACCACTGCGGCAGTTACAGAAACTCATCTATTACTTCAAAAAAAAAGAAAAGATTTGTAATTCATGCTAATATTTCTTAGCATATAACGTGGTGCTTTGCTTTTAATATAGACTTCTCAAAGTAGTTTTTAAATGTTCTGGTTTGAGCTAGGACAAGACCAATTTTCTTTTTAGTAATTTTACTTTTCACAAAGCAGGACACTAATGGTAAAATTGATGCAGCAATACCAAGTGTCTTATGCAAGGCTACATGACATTTCAGTGTCAAAATACAGATAAACCTCACTTCCGCATCCCTGAAGCCCACTTTTCCTATACCAGATTATCTAATACCAATGCACATTTCTTACCGTAGAGCTTAGAGTCTACAACCACTTGAGAACCCATTTACATTAATTTATCTTCACTATTCAAACATAAACTAAATGCACAAAACCTGTTTTTCTATAAACCGCATAGATTTACATTTAGACAAGAGGCAAGTAGTGAATTTCCACTGAGTTTGATGTCTGATCTTTGAATTCAGCAAACTAAATGTCAGCAGCTTTTGAAAGTAGAGTTTAATTCCTCTGTTCCCCCAAGCCTTCGTGTAATCATTACATAAATTTTGTGGGGTCATTTGCTTTTATTGGAGCTTCACTTCTCAGAAACTAAAACTACAACCCAATACACAGAAATGAGTCATTTTATGTTCTGTGTTTGTTCTAAAAATCACTACTAAAAGTAATCTAAAAGGCAGATTTTATCTGGCTGAAGACTGCATTTTTCAATGCGAAGCTATTCAATCGCCTAACATTAAAGGTATACTGAGGAGTGTGATTTTTGCGGTGAAATTGGGAGGGTACCACCAAAAAAACACACTTCAGGTCTGTTATGTCCTATCAAGACTCTATGTGTGGGCCTGTTCAAGCCACGACTCCTTCGGGCACAGCAGAGGTGAGGGAGCCTGCCGGCCTAGGGATGTGTTGTTACCTTAGGGGGGTCTTTTTCCTTTTCAGGCTGTAAATACATGTCTCTTACGTGTAACTGACTACGGTGATTTTCATCCAGACTGGACTGCAGAAGTCATAGGATGTAAACGCGCTTACTGTATACCTGTAAAGCTCAATGAAGCTCAAGCAAGCCCATCTGCGCTGTTCTGCATACAGTATGTTTGGATACTAACCCAGTTCTGTCATTATTTAGCTTCCTATTTTAAGCTTAAAAGTCCCTCCATGAAATGATGCACCTGTCACAACGCGGTTCCCCCAGCTACCGGCAGCTGGGGCTTCCTACGGCTTCCTCCACAAGCTGCAGGTGACGTTCTGTGCTTGTTCCCTCATCCCAGCGCACACCAGCGTCACTCTTCCGGCCGCTGCGGCGCCTGAGGGGGCGGGGGGGAAGGGGGAGGAGTGGGAGCGCAGCCGGCCGCCATTTTTCCTCCACGGCCCATGAGGTAGCTCCACCTCCCTGCCACCGCTGCCACCGCCCAACACAGCCCACCTCGGCAAGCACTCGGGCCGCTCGGCTCCCCGCCCGCCGAGCTCCCGGGACAGCGCCGGTACGGCCCGCTCCCGCCCCACGCCGGCGAGGGGCAGCGCCGCGCCTGCGCGGGAGCGCTGCTGAGGCCCCGCCGCTGTGAGGGCAGGCGAGAAGGGGCCGGGCGCATGCGCGGTGTGGCGGCTGGTGCGCAGGTGAAGCAGGCGGGCGGGCCGGGGTCGGGGTGTGTTGTCGTCCCGTCTTGTCGGTGGAGGTAAGGCGCTGGGCCTCCCCGTAGCTCGCCTCCTCCTGAGAGGTGGGTCTTTTCCGAAGCTCAGACCAGACCTGGAGGGTGCGAAACAGGCCTGATCCAGGCTGGGAGCGTGGCGGTTCAGCCCGCGGGCGGTCGTCGTGTGTGGCAGCTGCCTTAGCTGGCGGCGGCCGGCCGTTCTGGAAAGGCTGTGGCGAGAGGAGGCCTCTCGTTAGCCCGTGAGCGTGGGGAGGCAGGGGTGACTGGCGCTCGCGTTCACCTTCCCTGGAAGCCGTGAAGTCGCATTTAGAGCGTCAGACGGCCTCGGCTTCCCCGCTGCCGTGCGGGCTGGTCACCGGCTGCAGGGGACGGCCTGGTGCTGCTCGGTCGGGCCTGAGGAGTAGCCGGAGGGGAAGGTGCTTTACCCTCCTGGTGTGAGGCAATGCATCTGGGCCGTCTGATTAGGGACACTCACGAGGAAAAAAAGGTTCAGGTAGGCACGTGAAATGGAACTGTGCCGGAGATCTGGCGAGTTACAGCTGTGTCGGTGAGCCGGGTGTTAGTGCTCCTTTGATGTCGGGAGAGGTTCCCCTCTGCTGTCCTGCTGTCGTGTGGAGCGCTGGAGGCAGCGAGCAAGGGAAAGCTGAGTTCTGATCGTGCGAGGTTTTGCCAAGATAAATGCATTTCAGGTTTTTCAGCTTCCCATCCTGGGTTGAATTTGTCTGTAAAACTTTTAATGTTTTGCCATGGCTCTTAACATAACTTTTAGGGAAGGAGAAACTTCCTCTTATCTTCTGCAACCCTAACAAAATGGGGAAGCTGTAGAGCTGTTGGAAACTGCTAGGGAAAACTAATGTTAAAGGATTTGTATTTACACAATATGAAGGCTTTTCCATCAATACCTTCTGTAAAGTGCTGAGCATTTATTTGTCTTGTGTCACAGCACCCTGCATGTCACTGTGATGAAAAGGGTATATTTATTGTGTGTCAGTTTTCTTGCACAGGTTGAGTGTTGTGCAGGCTCATCATACTTGTATAGTGAGTAAAGAGTACTTGAGGTCTGGCTGACTGGCACTGGTAAAGCATGCCACTTTGGAAGGTATGCATATACACTTGCTTCTTGAATGAAGCCTGCAGTGAAATCTCAGATGTAGAAGTCAGGTTGTCTCTTGAAGTCTTATTTGAAAACAAAAGATGAGATTATAATGAGGGCTGCTTTGATTTTGTTTTTTTCTATGAAAACTTTTTTTGTTTAGGTAATTTAAGGATTTCGTTTATACACAAGAGAGGAAGTAGGCATGTCAGCCCTTTGTCCGCCACCATCTCCTGCAGTTGCTAAAACAGAGATCTCTTTGAATGGCGAGTCACCTTTATTAGCTGCCACTTTTGCTTACTGGGACAATATTCTTGGCCCCCGAGTGCGGCATATCTGGGCCCCAAAGACAGAACAGGTACTTCTCAGTGATGGTGAAATAACTTTCCTTGCTAACCACACCCTGAACGGAGAAATACTTCGGAATGCAGAAAGTGGTGCAATAGACGTGAAGTTCTTTGTCTTGGCAGAAAAAAGGGTAATCATTGTGTCATTGATCTTCGATGGAAACTGGAATGGAGACAGAAGCACATATGGACTATCAATTATACTTCCGCAAAGTGAACTTGGCTTCTATCTGCCCCTTCACAGAGTGTGCGTGGATAGGTTAACACATATTATAAGGAAAGGAAGAATATGGATGCATAAGGTAGGTTTATTATTCATTACTAAAAACAGTTGTCCAAGTTGTCTTGAGCAAAAGCAAGAATTGAGGTTCTGTGACACTGGTTATGTAGCAATCCAGACACAAAAACTCAGAATTCTGAGACTGATCTCTCTGCAAGTATACAATTTTGAAGGAAAAAAGTTATCAATGTGTCAGCCAATCTAAGGCTGGAGTTTTTGGCCACGTGACTTATCCTGGTAATATTATATAACCTGCACCAGGCTATCTAGATGAAATAGGTGTCCTGTACAATTTTTCATCTCTCTGAATTTGATATAAATTATTGCTTTTTAACTGTGTTAATTACTGTATTTAAACTAGGTAGAATTGTAAGTTTTACTGTGTTTCAAATCGTTGTTTTCACTGTTGAGACCCAGAATAGGGAACTGATGCAATTACTGTTGTCATAGTTGTTACAGTTTTGTTTTTCAAAAAAAGGTATTAAACAGTTTGACAGGTGTTAAATTGTGTAAAACTTTAGTCCAAATTTTTCTACTTTTGAAGTTCAAAAGGAAAACATGCTAAATTTTTTGGCTACGTTATGGATATTTCCTTATTAAGTGAAAATTGTTGTGTATTTTTGTTTAAAACAAGTAAGATTCTAGTAATAGAAATTAAAATCTCTCTTGTATTCATGAAGTACAAGTTGTCTTAGAGCAGTAGGTCGCATGTCAGCTGTAATGTGTGTGGTGGTGCATGTTTGTCTGATAAAGTTTTGTTCCTCTTCTGTTTTGAGACCTCTAGTCAACATACTTTAAACTTCCTTTTTGAGTGCCCTTATCTGAATTAATGAAGATTCCAGAAATAATAAACTGATGTTCATTTTTGTTTCCTTTTTGCTACGCAAACAAACTCCATTGATGTTTGCTGTATTCCCTGATGGTGGCTGGCAGTGTTTTCCATCACACTGGCTCTTGATACTTCTGGGCTTTATTTTTCAGAGGAAGGGTAGGACATAAAGTTAATTCTCAATACAGTAGAAACACAAGTATTTTGTTCCTAATCTAGTATTCTAAAAGCCCATTGAATGTTGTTGCTTTTTGACATAAGTGAATGCTATCTCATGTTCTTGATTACATTGCTTCTCTGTCATTTAGTGTCCTCTGTACTGACTTTTAATGTAAGTGGTCAAATAAGAATTATCCATCATTCTTAACTAGTATGTCTTCTCTCTTTTTGTATATTAATCCACATCAGTATGTTTCCATGGTAAAAACAGACTTCAGGTGGGATTGAGAATGAGGAAAAAAAAGTTTTCTGTTAGTTTCTTCAGAAATTAATAATTAAGTTCATCATTCATTTTCAGATGTTCTTGAAGCAGATAGGTCAGCTGGGTTAGCTGAGGCGGTGATACATTCTGAAATAGACATTTATTGTCACGCTTTTCTTTTTTCTTTCTTCGTCCTTTTTTTTTTTTGTGGAGGAAGATCCAAGATCCCTGCATATATCTGCAGTTCTGCAGCCTTACCTAGAAGAGAGAAAACTACTTTGATAATGTAGATGAAAATTTAGGTATGAGTTGTAGAGTGATAATACTGAATTAAAACAGGTTCATTTTATGTTTTTCATTTTGAGGCAGTTCAGCAGCTATGGCTACAACAGAACAAAAAATGTTGAAGTCATATCTGATAGGAAATACGTATCTATTCTGGAATTTATAATGGTTGCAGTTACCAGCTCTCACAAGTTCTTTGCAGAGCCGGATGACAGTTCCAGAAAGACTTTAGAAGAGAAGAAACTTTCTAAACTCAAGGAGTAGGAGAAACATGGAACAGAGTTCAGACTGGCAAAGAAAGGCAAGCAACTCCCAAGCAAGTTGTCTATGTGGGATTAGAAACCCCTTTTATCTACTTCAATTTTGTGTTCCAGATGATTGTCTAATAATTTCGAGCAGTCATATTTCTAAAAAGAAGTGGCTTACACCATTTGTTCAGCCTTATTTTCATGAAGACTGACTTCTTTTACAGCAAAGGATCTTCATTGTCAAGCATGTTTTACTTCACTGACACTGAACTTGAGGATGGAGGTGTCCAAAGGAATATTGCCTTGTTCCAGTATTGTTTTTTCACAGATGCTGCTTTTAGATGGTTAGACAAGTTGTGTTACTGTTTCAGGACAACTTAATGTAACTTGTTAACCTATTCATCCGCTCAAAAAAGTCATGTAAACTCTTTTCCCACTTGAAGTTGATGAACTTTGAAAGATGAGGAAACCAATGAGTAACCAATAAAAATGCAATAGCATGTCAGCATCTAGCAAAAGGTATTATTAGTTCTCACAGCATCTTCTACTTTTTGTGTATTATATTGATTGTTACAGAGATTAATGCTGAATTCTCTTTGTGAATAATAACTTGGCTCTGTGTAAGTTGTGCATTGAGTGCAGTTTGCTACTCTGCTGCCGATGACTCTGTTTTGAGAACTTTGTCCAGTCTCTTGTACACTATGTTTTGTGTATTTTGAGGTTTCATGTCTGCTGTACTTGGTTATAAAACAATGTTTTGAAGACTTGTCAGTGTCTCAAGGTGCGGTAGGGGGGGAGGCGGGGGGAAGTCCTATTTTTCCTACCCTCCTCAGACAAATAATTTTCCTCATTCTGGAGACCTCATTTTTCTCTTGCTGCATCAGGAACCATCAGTCTGTACCTTCCCCATTTGAAAACAAAAATCCATGTGTGAAGTGGAATTCTGCACTGTAATTGATCACTTTGCATTTTCTTGATCTGTAATGAAGAAACTTAATGTTTTGTCATTGTCATCACACCCTCCCTTTCCTGCTGCTCCTACCCAAGCATGTGAGAGGTTTGGTGGGGGGCAGAGCAGGGAGCATTGATCTGTTTAAAATGACATCACTTCCTGCTAATGTCAACTCTGTAAAAAGAAAAAAAAGACTTGAACATCGAAATTTGAATCTAAGAAGCGTGACTCCACAGGGAAGAAACTGTACCATTTGACTGTTGTGTGCATACATACATAGACAAATACCAGAGCGTTTATATTTAATTGCTTCTCTTGCTCAGGAGAGGCAAGAACATTTCCAGAAGATTGTCTTGGAAGGCACGGAGAGAATGGAGGATCAGGTAAGGGCCGTCTGGTTGATGTGTATGGCACACCATCACAAAACTGTATGACTGCATCTGGTGACTGTAGAAGTTGGTGCTGCTTCTTATTTTTGGGATCCAGGAAGATACTTTGGACTGGCTGATGACCTGCCATGCACAGGAGCAAAGTTTCTGAAGACAGGATGGTGGAAGCTGTGAACAAATTGAAGGAAAATATATTTCATCACTTTATGGGTAAAGTGGAAATCTATGAAGAATATTACCTTTCAGAAAAGGAAAGTCATTTACTTGAACTTGAAGCTCTGTAAAGGTAGTAGCTTCCATAGATTCATGCTCGCCTCCTGTCAAGGATGGTTTTCACTAGGTCGTTACCTTTTCCGAGTTATAGAGACATACGGAGTCTGTCATGTTGGAATGTGGTTGGAGACCTAATGGATGAGACTGTGGAAAGAATTAGATTTCTGAAACTAAATATGAAACTGTGGCTTCAGTTTCTTGTGACAGATAAATCAGATGAGTGATTTTGTATGTTAATAACGGGTATGCCTGGTTTTGGTTTCCTGTAATAGTTAAAACATCAGACTTGGATCTAAAATGCTTAATAGTAATTGCACATAATACGGTATGATCAAATTATCTCACTCCAAATACTTCTTGTCTAGGCCAATCAAACTGACTGTCAAGATTAGCATAGGATCCTGTAAATACATTTTAAACAGGATGTTGAGAAGCAAAATGTATGTTTCCAGTTCATAGCTATTGATGAGCAAAGCCCAAGAAGTCTATGCGTCAACTTCCACTCATACTATACTTCCAAACAATAGGAAGTTAAAGATGTTTTGCATGTCATTGCAATTTCTTGTTGGTAGTAACTTCTAATACTGCACAATATGCTTCAAGCATTATGTTTATTTCACAGGGCCAGAGCATCATTCCAATGCTGACAGGAGAAGTCATTCCTGTAATGGAACTCCTTTCATCTATGAAGTCACACAGTGTTCCAGAAGAAATAGATGTGAGTCCTTACGTTCTTTGCATTCTGAATAAAAAAGTGGCTTTGGCACTCTAGTTTGGCACTCTCTTTTGCAGACAAACCCCCACAGTTGTCATAAATTCTTGTACACCTCTTGTTTCACATTAAGTTTTCCTAAGTGGTGTAGGGAATGGTTTAACATAACTGGTTTAGTTCAGTAAATGTAACAGTACTGGCAGTGGTTTTTATGCTCAGCACTTTAGCAAAATTGGCTGTGTGGGATGATACCATTTTTAAGAGTGGACTGGAAAGGCTATTTGATGCAAAACAAAATGAATGGGCAGGTAAATGGTTTTAATGTTGATACCTGTTTTGGCATGTTTAGTGTTCTCATGGAAGAAGTTATCTCACATGCACTAATTTAAAGTATTCTGGACAAGGTTATAGGAAAAAAAACTACTGGCAGGAATCTGACTTGTGACTGGTGAAGAACATCTAATAACTGGGTGACTGTCTCATTTTCAAAATGCCTTTGCTGAAGTCAGAAGGTCTTTTTAAAGTTATGCTTTTCTGGGCAGTCTAATTTAGCTTAAGCTGTTCCCAAACAGTTCCCATCTAGCATTAAAACCAAAAATCAATTAATTGAAAGGTGTTGCAGATCATTGTCTAACCTTTGTTTATATTTACTTGTATTTCAGATAAGTGACACAGTGCTAAATGATGATGACATTGGGGATAGTTGCCATGAAGGCTTTCTCCTCAAGTATGGATTTCAGTTTTTATTTATGCTGTAGTAAAATGATTTAAAGTTGTGTGTACATATATGTATATATCTATCTGTATGTACATGTGAACATGTATTAAATTAGGTGTTCTTTATAGGAGGGAGAAGGATGACAGGTATTTGGCTTTTTGAAATTTTTGTCTATAAAATGCTGTAGAAGTTGCTGTCTTTTTTAGAAGAATGGCTCCAGGCTAATAGCTGCATCTCTGTAGACTGTGCTGTCATGGAGTCACTTGCTTGATAATGGAATTCCTATCAAATATAATTTTTCTTTGATACTTTTGTTTAATTTTATGAGGCTATAAGTCAAAGTCTTACATTTTTATGAACTACTGAAAAACCTGGACTGTGTTTACTGCATAAACTATGAATAAGAGTCATTAATGGTATAGCATATAGAATGCTCATTACTAAATTGTGTATTTCTAATTTCCCCCCTGTTTTTAGTGTGTAAGTGGAAGTAGTTGCACTTGAGCGCAATTTTGTGTCTTCCTGTGGGAGAGCGTATTTCATAGATTTTTAACTAATGTGCTGTTTCAGATGTTTCAGAACATCTCCGATGTAACTGCATTCAATTATGTACTGCGTGGTGCCATCTATTTTTACAGCATCACGTATGCTTTCAGTATTACAGAAGTTCATGTGTTAAATTGACTAATTCTTTACAATAATGTAGTATTTAGTTCCATAAAAAATTGGAAAGTAATGAAGTGAATATCGTGGAATGGATTATTGTAAACAGCTAGAGCTGTTTATACTACAATAATGCTCATACCAGGTGAAGATTTATTGGGCAAGCAGTAGACTGTAAGGTCTCAGTTACCTCTTCTTGCTGTTTCTTCTCCCTGGAAGTTTGGTCCTGAAAAGACAGTAACAACTTGGCCACTTGTGTGAAGGGTCCACATGTCTGCCTTTTAGCTTATCTGTATAAACTAATCTAGGTACAGAATTAAAGTCTTAAATACGGTGTTGTATGGATTTATACAAGTCATTGAATGAAAATTGGATTTAACTAAATAAACTGCCTTATCAACAATCCGACCTTTAAAATAAGCAGTCATGCTTTCTTAGTAACTTCTCAATGAAACTGAACATCTGTATCTGCCCTAAAGGAGGAATTCCTAAGCATTCAGATGGCCTTAAATTTAACTCTTAGAATATACTTGATAAAGTAAATAGTAGCAGGTCCACTGTAAAGTTCACTTGTAGGATTTCAGAGTCTGAGTGTAGCTATTATAGTCTTTATCAATTAGACATTTTTATTAGAACCAATTAATCACATACAATGCATCCTTCAGTAAGATAGCATAAATGTACTTTTGTATATTAACTGATACTGGAAAAAAAAAATTAATAGTAGACTTTCTAGGTTATCTAGACATTTTGAACCGGTGGGCCAGGTGTTGGTTTCAGAAAGTGCAGGGGGCTAGGGAGCATGAGGATAAGAAACCTTGATGGAAGTTTCTTAAGGACAAGTTAAGAGTTGTCACGGTTAGTACAGGTATATTTACTGCAGCCTCCAAACTTAAGATATACTAAATTAGATCTGTGCTGCTGGCAACTCGTGAGACAAGATCACCCAACTTCCAGCATGCCTTTGTGTATTCTGAGGAACTCGAGCTTGGGACGTGCTCTTGCCCACGTGTTACCGAAAAAGCGGTGTAAAGAACTTACCAACACCAATGTGATGTAGATAAGCAGACACTTCTTTATGAGCAGTGCTGGGTGCGTAGGGGAATCGTTTCGCCAACAATGCACACCTTATTCATATTACATGCTGGTTATATAGAATACAGTAATACATATTAATCAAGGGTTCATACATAAACATGTTAAATTCCAGTAAATCATTTTAATATCCACGCCTCTATCCGATCATGCGCACTAGAGTCCTGAAATGAGTCTGGGGTGTAATAGGAGTCTGTGGTCCATGGGTCGGTGGTCGCGATCTCCCCCTGCCGGAATTACTTTTCACCTAGTTTCTTCATAACTTGGCAGATATAGGCAGGTTGTTACAGTTTGTTTTCTCTGATTTCCATTAGTCTTACCTTTTGACATGCAAAAACAATATAGTATTGTTTCAAGTCATTCGAGGCTTTGCAGATGCGATCATAGAAGTATAGCTGGTTACATGGTTACACAGTGTTCCAGAGTTACTTATACAATTATTCTCTGAGTTTTATAAAACTAATATTCTTACAAAATTCTATTTGGTTATTTAGTTATGATCTTTTTTTTATCATAAACCCCTATATAAATTTAAATCAATAACAAATTAATGACAATCAGTAACAATTTCCCCCTTTGAAAGTTTTGAAAATTATTTCAATACTTTCACATAAAAGTTTATTATGTTTCTGTCTCACTGTATGCTGGTAGTGAGAGTCTGGAGATTTCTCTTATAATCATGCGATTGAATGCAATTTTATTAGTAATTTGTTTGTTCAGGCAAGAGTAAACCAACATTATCATTAAGAAAACCATCAGCAAGATAAATAATGTGCCAATTAATGATCTTATTCATGAACTTAAATTCCACCCTAGTCCACTTAAGGTTTTACCTATCCAGTCTTCTGACATATCTTCTCGGATTTTTTCAGTGTCTTCGTCGATTTTTCCAAGTAATTCTAGGTCATGTTCTATGTACTGGGTTACATTTGGAATATGTATGCAGCAACTCTATCTTTGAGGTATCCACACACTCCATGCTCTTTAAGCAAGAGCATGTCTAGTGCCATTCTGTTTTGTAGAGTCATCCTGGATGTTGCCTGTAACTGTAAATTTAGTTCTTTGAATCCTTTTCTTGTGACATTAGCTAGTCTTTCTACTTGTCCAGTTAGTTGATACGACCATTTGTTATTTCTGTATGATGCTATGGGATTCAAAAGGAATTCACGAGCCAAATCAATTTTTACTCCTGTTGAGGGTTCATATCATGTGTCATCTGTTTCGGATCTCTTAGCCCACTTTAATTTTAAAGTCTCTAAAGATCCTTTAAATGGAGATTTCTTCCAAATTGGGCACAACGTTGGCATACCTAAAGTAATTTGTTTTATTTTTCCATCTAAGGGCAAATACGATGTCCAGGTTCCGTCACTCATTGCCCAAATCAAATGTCCTGGGCTCTGAATTGTAGATTTTCTACAGCTGAATAATGTTCCTTTTCTGGGTGTAAATGTTTTAGTCAAATTGAGACTATTTTTAAGACCTCGGCAAAAAACATCCAGATTTTAAAGCAGCAGCCGAAAGAGGAATTCTCTGAATTATTAAATCTGCATTTCTGCAATCATATACCTTTTCACATTTCTACCAAGACACTATATTTTCTTTTTCTCTTAATGAGTTTCCTTT
>VZSC01018826.1:0-62096 GCA_013398225.1 Steatornis caripensis
GACTGTGCTCAGCAGCAGGCAGGAGCTGGATTCAGAATCAAGAGAAGAATAATCAGGTAGAGTCCTCCTTGCTGGGTAGTCCTCCTTACATGCTTAAGCAAGGAACTGCTTAAGGAGGGAGTTAACAAAGAGCGTCTGTTTTTTGTTTAATAGCCAGCCCAGCTTTAAACCGTGACACCAGCACACAGCGATGCCATAAAATGAAGAAAACGTAGCAGCAAAGCACAGCTTAAATTCATTTCCACTTGAAAAAAAATGACATATAGTTTTACTTCAAGGACTTTGAAACCACTAAGCAACTTGGCTTTTAGTAGAGCGAAGCCTGTGAGAAACATGGACTCCAAATCCTAATACTATACAAATGGAAAACTCAGAGATGTCCTTGCTGGGAAATTTGCCTCGATTCCCGTAGCACGGCTGGAAGTGGAATGACATCTCCTGACCCAAGACAAATTACACAGAAGCCTTGACCTTTGGTAATGAGTTCTGGCTTCCCAAGCCGTAGTGTCACAGGCAGTGGCAGCAAACGTGTATTTGCAGTCAGTGTTTGTAGGGAAAAATGCATGCAGTGCAACCAGACTAATTAGAAAACATAAGAACTGACATGATGATGTACAAGAAATGAACAAAAAGGAATCCAAAAATCATCTCCTTTGCTGCTTCTTGCTGAAGATGTTTCAGCATATTGTTCTTCAATACAATTCAAATTATCAGCTGGTAGAACAATTATCTAACTAAAAGATATAACCATGATTAAAGTCTAAACAATCTGGTGAACAAACACCTACTCAGCCTTGCTTGAAATGAACTTCAATTCCCCACACATTTAGTGCTTTACCTATGGATTTTTCTAGTGATTAAGCTAGCAGGGTACTAGGCAGCATCTCTTACTCTCTCAAGCATAATTTAGAATTGATCGCATCACTACCAGGAGGACCAGTGCATTGGTTGCATTTCTTTGGCCTGGCCCAGTCCATGCAATTAGATCGTATCGTGTTTCAGGTTCCCATCTGAGTGCAGTTTATTTCTCTCCCAGCGTAAAATCCAGGGAAGCATAAAACCACATTGGTATGTACATAAGACATAAATTGCAATGAAACAACAGGGCACTCCAGCTATTTCTCTTAGAGGTACTGCAAAATCCCCTATCAATGCCTATATGAATACATGTATTCAGCCGACTGAAATGGAGGTAAAAAGAGCACTGAAATTCCATTTTCAGATAAACAGCAAGAGCAGACAGTAGAGGGAAAACAGGCAAAAAGGTGTATTTACTGTGTTAGGGAGAGGCAGTGCTCTTGGCTACACTTCAAGACCAGAGCAGCATCCCACAGCTAAGGGGATGTTCACTCTTAGATGCCTGGGGCTGTTGCCTGCACTCACCTCATTATGCTGATGCTGCAGTATTGACCATTATTTCCATCTGCCCATAGCTCACAGTTGGGTTTGGGGGTTGGTTTTTTGTTGTTGTTTGGTTGTTTTTTTCTGATAACTTGCAAATTAATGAAACATCAACAGAAAAGCCTGGGGAGCGCACAGAGAGGGAAGCAGGCTCGCCTTCGCAATAGGTGAGAAAAAAGGGCACAAGCGTGATCAGCAGCACAGCAGGGCATCCAGGGCTTGACTTGATCTGCTTAAAAGGATGTTTTCAGGATCCAGTCCTACTGTCACCACCTTTGTGATGTCAAAGGCACCCCAAGCACAGCAGGTCCCCTCCACAAAGCCCCAGATAGTGGAGGGGTCTCAGCAACATCAGCAGGAAATTGTCCAGAAGGTTTTAATTTATGTTCCAGAGTTTAAATTGCTGTTTTCATTAAAATGGAAATGGGCAAAGTGCCCCAATTTCAGCCTGTTCATGAACTCTGTCCATGTTGGGATTTTTAAAAAGAGTTTGTTTCAAGAAGGATGGAAGGTCCCATTGTTTTCATATGGAATAATACACAAAGCATTTTTTCAATGAAAAACATTCTATAAATATTTTTTAATCTTGCAGTCATATGAAAAAATATTACTTTTTTTAAAAAGTTCATATCAGAAAATTTAGAAGCTTTGATTCTGTTATAAGAAATTATATATTTATTAATTGAAACTGAACAATAGTGAAAGTAACAGTTTTAGTTTCCTTTTATCAAGCTCCTTAATAATCAAACTGTGAATTCAGGAAACTTTGAAATGGCCTAAACTGACTAAGCTGAGAATCAAAATCACTATGTCCACTTTATTCATTGCACATCGTAGTATCATTTTGTTGCTTTGCTTGAAATTTGAACACCAGCTCCATGTTTTGTAAATCCTACTTTGCTTTGAGGTCATTTCAGCTGTTCATTTACCTGATGTATTCACAACTTCTATGCAAGTGCTCTCCCATGATGAAAGGAAGAAAGAAGAAGGATAAAAGAAAATTTTTCCTGTCCTTTGTACTCTGTAGTGTTCAAGGAATTAGATATATTGTTTACTGAATCAAAAACTATTAAAAGATACTAATTCCTTACTGATGGATAGAATATTATTACCCTTACATTAATACATTGATTCAAACGGGACATAGCTCCCATAGCTGTAGGCAGGTATCATGGGCTCAATATCCACATTTAATTTTTCCTTTTTATTTCATTATCAATAAACAAATTATGGGATAAAACTCTTATAACTAGGCCATTATACACAAGTGAAAGATAAACATGAAATGCATACGCAGTGTGTTAATTGTGTAGACTTAATGATGACTGTTACTACAGAAGTAGCAATTTTTTCTAACTCCACTTAATTTGATGACTAAAGCAGCGCTCATGATGGATCCATTAGCTCAGTGCAAAGGACATGTGCCCACATGTAGTTTGTTCTTTACAGTGCAGAAAATTTAATCAAATTAGAGGATAAATGAGTTGACAACAGGAATGACTAGCTTAGATTTTTAGCTACATGAACTCAAAACACTTCTTTGCATTCTTATGGAGGTGCAAGGAAACAATTGGCTTAACTCCACTTCGATAAAGTCATATAGTAATTTTTTGTCATTCTATTCGAAACTTCTTTTACAATGCTTTTACATTATTTGATGAAAAGACGTTAATGAACATTATTAAATAAGAAACAAACTTCTGAAAATGCATGACTGCATTCATATAGAATTATATAGTACCACAGAAATTATGGGAGAAAACTTTAAGCCCTCAAAATTTTCCTTTCATTAATGATGATGAAATCTTAATGAAGGGGTGAAAGCTACAATGCACCCCACTGGGATGGAGAATGGTGATGAAAAATCTCCCAGTCCCATTATTATTGAGGCAGTTACACCTGCCCTCACTTAAACCTTCAACCGTACAGAGAAACACAGAGCCGTCTCCCAAATGTAAAGTCCTATCATCCTAAGGGGCTGTCAGGAGGGGGAGGTACTTTTCAGCAGTCCAAGAGAAATCTAGAAAACTTCTTAGAGCTCCCATTATAATACAAAGCCCTGTGAGCTAGATCCAGATAACCGGTAGGTACCTAAACACCAGCGGCTCCCACAGAGCCCACATGCAGGTGTCCACACATGCCGTTATCTGCCCAGCATGAGGTATCTGACCTTAGGAATTGTATTCCTATTTTCAGCTTAAAATCTTTCAAATGATGAAGCTGAACAGCACAGATAAATGCAGACACACTCAGGCATCTACTCAGGCAAGTTGCAGCTGGGAAGAAACCTTATACTCAGGTAAGGGCAGCACAGGATTTTGTCAAAAGACAACTGGTCATGCAGCAAGTCTTTCTTCAAATGTCTTTTCACAGAGCCATGATGAGAAATTTAAATGGAAACGTATTCAGAGAGCAACAGAACTCAAATTTGGCGATGCCAAAACAGCCACACACCCCAACAAAGCCACAATGCCAGGAGCCACTCGGCACCGTCAGTACCATGCAGGGCGCCCAGCCTAGTCATCGCAGCTGAAACGACACAAGGATGTCACCCGCAGCTGATGTGATGTTCTTCCCACAGAAGGGCTGCAATGTTCCCTCTGTCCCAGCTAACGCCACCCATGGCAGCCACTACGTTCAGTCATCATTTCCAGAGGTCCCGCAGAGCTCTGAGGATCTTTTTGAAAAGCACTGATGCATTTTAATGGGCCATTTCTGCAGAAAGGGCCAGTCTGCCCAGCTGAGGCCTGAAGCAGAAGACAATTTCATAACCCTGTGTAATAAACAGTGTCTTAATGAGCATGGCAGGAGGAGGCAAGAGCCAGTGCTCCTTCTTGCCACACGCCAGCCTCAACTGGTGAGGTAGACGTGGCTGACCTTTGTGTGGACAGTAGGCGAATGAACCCATCAATTTGTCTGTGATAATGATAGAATGCATTAAATTAAATTAAGAGTTTTACGGCAGTGAAATGTCAATATGCCAATAGGCACTGGTGGCTTTCCGTGTGACTAGACAACACCTTCACATCCAGAAAATGTCACTGTCTTGTGGCAAGAGCTAACAGGCGTTCAAAAGGCGTTTATTCAGGGACCCATGCAGCTACACATCACCATGCTCATCATTACCTGCCACCACACATGGTTCAGCCTAGGAAGACACCAGCAAAGCACAGGGATAATCCACTGCTGAGGGCAATACGAAATACAAACGCAACCTTGGCTTACTGCAGCTATTGGGCTACCTTTGAAGCATTGTAGAAAATGTTCAAGTGCTCATACCAACACAATGTTATGCCATGGGTGCGCGAGCTGAAAATAGAGAAGATTAAACTGACAGTCTGTATTCTGATTTATGACATAAAAATGGCAGGATCTTTACTCATTGTGCTTGATAAACAGTTATGTTGCTTGACTTTTTAATTAAAATGTGAAGACTATTTATTATATGACCATAAATTGTTTGTATAACTAGTTATGGTATTGAGAGATCTGAGAGCAAAGGCCAAATAAAATAAAAACTAATAAAAATGTATTTTTTAACCATAAAATCAATAGTAATTTAAGCATGCTAGGGGTCACAATTGTATTTGAGAAAGATTGATCATCTCACAGGAAGAATTGTTAAACATTTGGCTGGTTTCTTCCATTTTCCTAGCATCATCTTCTTCTGCACAACTGACAACAAAATGTTAAAACGTTGATTTTAAAACGCTAGGCTTTGAAAATCACCCGCATTTGTGCATATCAGGCACGTGATAGGGAAAACGTATCTTAAAAACCTACCTGTAAGCTCACTAAGAAAGGTGAAACACACCACAACGACATACTACATATTCATATGTGGCAATAAAAGTAATCTGTAACACTTATTTCCCCACATATGAATTCAATGCCAGGTAATAAAAATTAATGTATCATAGAAAAGGATCTACAGGCACAATTATGGATTCCTTTTTGTACCACTGGTATAAAAAAATCTCTTAACGTACAGTGATGTAAAACTTTCATGCCAGTTGGATGAGAGAAAACTGCAAGGAAAAACTACAGCTGAAGGAAGCTAATTATGGAAAATCTTGCATAACATAATGCTGAACGCAGAAGTGAGTATAGCTTCCACACTTTTCTGCATTACAGATGCACAGATTTGTTTAGGTATATACCCCAGAACTGTAAAGAGAAATGTGAGCATAAAAATATTAAATTTATGTAAATAAAGTAAGAAACAACAAGGTAGCGTTGGTTGCAAATGCCTCCCTTTCCTTCAGCATATCCTCACATGTATGCAGGGATCTTCCCCACAAGGACCACATCTTGACATCTGAACAACAGGTTCAATATAACTTCTTATTTATGTGCACAAGTAAATAAAAAGAGCCAGGGAAAACTTTACACGTTACGAAATATTAGATATGCAAGTCTAGGGAGTGAAGCTTACAGGGTCTCAGCTCATTTAGTCTTTGACAGGAACACCAAAATCATTACCGCACCTAAAGCCTGGAAGCTGTTATTTGTGGAAACTGTATTTGAAAGCAAACCAGCTCAGAGCGCTCACCTTTTCCTGGAACCAATTTCTTGCATTAGTCTAATGCTTTCTATTAGAAATGATGCCTGCCACCTGTTTCTGAGAAGGTCTTACACCTCTGCCGTTTGCTGCCAGACACTGAAATTCAGCAGACAGAAAAGCCCCCAGCTAGACAAGCGCTTTTTCTTGGGTTCGTTTTCTTTGGGGCTGCTCATGTTCCCACTGCTCCTGGTGGCAAAAGCAATATTTTTTTGCAGCCTGTCAAAACAGTGATTAAATCCAAGACTGCAATCTAAAGTCAGCCCTCAGCAGCCACAGAGAGCCCCAGCGGAGGCAGCTGGGTCCTGCCTGCACCAAGGGTTTCATACCTTGCATGGGGATGGACGGGAAAGATGCAGGGACAGAGCTCAGCAGCACATCCCACCCCCTCGGTGGGATAATGTGCTCCTGTAACAAACTCATCTGAGGGCCTCACTTCTCTGTGGACACTGAACCAGCAACGCTTTGCACCACAGCCTCACCTGCCCTGTACAAGCCTGTTGTGGTTTAACCGCAGCCGGCAACTAAGCCCTGCACAGCCACTCGCTCACCCCCCCACCAGTGGGGCGGGGGAGAGAATCAGAAGGGTAAAAGTGAGAAGGGTAAAACTGAGCTGATGCACAGGCCCAAGAGGCTGGGGCATGCTCAGCACCCAGGAGTGGACTACAACACGCACTGAGGCTCTTGGCAAGTATTTTGCCGTGGGTGGCATGTCCTGAGAGGCTGCTAAGGTGTGTTCTAGACATTTACAAGTCACATACCCTCCTTTTCACACAGAGATAATTATTGTCTCCTCAGGAGCAGGTTTTACCTCTGCCTGCTGGTAAATTAACATTCCTCTGAGCACTTCTATCTCTGCATCTGCCTTGCTGTGCAGCCCCCCTCCAAGCTACGAGCAGCATCCTCTGCCAGTCCCTTAAGATGGTTCAGCTGGCAAACGTATTCCTTCCCTCATGCCTGACGGGGGATGCTGCCTTGCTGCCAACTCCCTTCACATCTCAGACACCTCCCCATAGATGGCGAGCTGGGAAAACTGCTTGGGCATGGCTGGGGCTCCTCTGTTGCAATATAGATCAGGCAGGAATCTGTAAAATGCAGTGCAACACATGTTCACCTGTGCTGGTTTTGGCTGGGATAGAGTTCATTTTTCTTGACAGTATCTAGTATGTCTTGGATTTGTGCTGGAAACAGTGTTGATAATACAGGGATGTTTTTGTTATTGCTGAGCAGCGCTTACACGGAGCCAAAGCCATTTCTGCGCCTCGCCCTGCCCCACCAGCGAGGAGGCTGGGGGTGCACAAGGAGTTGGGAGGGGACACAGCCGGGACAGCTGACCCCAGCTGACCACAGGGATATCCCATACCATATGGTGTCATGCTTGGCATGTGTAGCTGGGGAAAGAAGAAGGAATGGGGGGACATTCAGAGTGATGGCGTTCATCTTCCCAAATAACCATTACGGGTCATGGAGCCCTGCTTTCCTGCAGATGGCTGAACACCCACCTCCCCATGTAGTGAACGAATTCCTTGTTTTGCTTTGCTTGCACGTCTGGCTTTTGCTTTGCCTGTTAAATTGTCTTTATCTCAACTTACAAGCTTTCTCACCTTTACCCTTCTGAGGATTGAGCAAGCGGCTGTGCGGGGCTTAGTTGCCGGCTGGGGTTAAACCACGACACAAAAGTTCTGTGAAACCTCTCATGTTCAATGAACTGGCATTTTGAAAGGAGAAAGTGCTTCATCATAGTATTTCCCTTTAGCTCTAATGTTAAGATACACCACGATAGTATGATTTGCAATGAAACTCTCACTAAAACGTGCTGCGCTAGCAGGGCTGTTTGTCTGAAAGGTTATATGAAAGATTTGTACAAACGTCATCAAAGATGAAACGACATGTTAACTTCTGGATTATAACTAATCTCTCTGGAAATAATAATTTATTCAATCAACAAAATAAGATCACTTACATTAACCTTGAAAGATCTACTAACCACTCCTCTCCAAGCTTCACATATGCAGATGATAAGATTTAGCGCGTACAGTTCCCAGAATCTGTTTCCTCACTCTATTTTCACCACAAAACAGTGAAAAATATCCTCAGGCCTTTTTACTGTTTTGTATACATGGAATGAAATAGTACGGAAGCTAATTTTCTTCTCACATGTTCATGTTTATCTCAGGCTCGACTTCAGCAAAGTTGCTGTACTTCATGTAAACATAAGTGGCAAAGCACACAGGGATGCAATTTCTCCATACAACATTNTGGCATGTGTAGCTGGGGAAAGAAGAAGGAATGGGGGGACATTCAGAGTGATGGCGTTCATCTTCCCAAATAACCATTACGGGTCATGGAGCCCTGCTTTCCTGCAGATGGCTGAACACCCACCTCCCCATGTAGTGAACGAATTCCTTGTTTTGCTTTGCTTGCACGTCTGGCTTTTGCTTTGCCTGTTAAATTGTCTTTATCTCAACTTACAAGCTTTCTCACCTTTACCCTTCTGAGGATTGAGCAAGCGGCTGTGCGGGGCTTAGTTGCCGGCTGGGGTTAAACCACGACACAAAAGTTCTGTGAAACCTCTCATGTTCAATGAACTGGCATTTTGAAAGGAGAAAGTGCTTCATCATAGTATTTCCCTTTAGCTCTAATGTTAAGATACACCACGATAGTATGATTTGCAATGAAACTCTCACTAAAACGTGCTGCGCTAGCAGGGCTGTTTGTCTGAAAGGTTATATGAAAGATTTGTACAAACGTCATCAAAGATGAAACGACATGTTAACTTCTGGATTATAACTAATCTCTCTGGAAATAATAATTTATTCAATCAACAAAATAAGATCACTTACATTAACCTTGAAAGATCTACTAACCACTCCTCTCCAAGCTTCACATATGCAGATGATAAGATTTAGCGCGTACAGTTCCCAGAATCTGTTTCCTCACTCTATTTTCACCACAAAACAGTGAAAAATATCCTCAGGCCTTTTTACTGTTTTGTATACATGGAATGAAATAGTACGGAAGCTAATTTTCTTCTCACATGTTCATGTTTATCTCAGGCTCGACTTCAGCAAAGTTGCTGTACTTCATGTAAACATAAGTGGCAAAGCACACAGGGATGCAATTTCTCCATACAACATTTGGATTTTTTGAAAACAATTCAAAGTGCATACTGGAGTTTGGTCCTGGTTTAAAACACATGCACAATTTTTTCAGGTATTCAGGAGACCTTCCCAAACTTGAGCACCACCAGGGATCTCTGGTCAGACAAACAGCACAGGTTTTGAAATCCTTATGCCCCAGAAAACACCGTGGGTAAGGGGCTCACAGTGTGTTCAGCACGTGCTGCTGAGCTGCAGAGCAGAGGGACAGAAGGCTGGGAGAGGGACTTTTAAAATTTTCTTTTATTTTCTTTTATTCTCCCTATCATCTATAATTTAATTGCACCACCCAATGAGGTGTATTTTTGTCTCAAGAATAATTCTCATGATTGATAGCTTCCTATGGAAAATGTCACGCTGTTGTGTCCTTTGATTCACGTTGTGCTGCTGCTCCCATGCAGGTGATGCTGTGCCTTTCCCCACTGCACCCAATGCCTGCAAAATTAGAGGTTTTGCAGCAGTCGCAGGCTCAGCCTGGCCATTTCTGGAGTGTAGCCATTCCTGGCTTTGGAGCACTCCATGAACACCAAATGGACGAGCACTGAGATCTTGGATACAACCCATCTTCATGTGAGTAGTATACACAGCTCAGTGAGCTGGCTGGTGGGAAAGGCAAGGACATTCCCTCAGCCATCTCCTATTTCTGAGTCTTCGATTTTTTCTCAGAAGGGAAATTGAGAACAAATGAAACAGAAAAGGTGATTCAGATCCCCTGGCAGGTAAAAACTACAGGAGCATTTTGCAAAGCCAGGTCCATACCCTGCCGGAACTTCATGACTGCTCCAGACAAATACACCAACAACAGAAAATTCCAATAAAAGATGGTTCAAGAAGAGCCAATGACAAATGCAAGGCAACACAAAGCTGAGGTGTACTGCAGACAACCTTCAGCTACACTCACCAAATTGCAAGAAGTCAGCTTTGCTCAGTATTCCTGTAAAGCAATGGCATTTACCTACCGGCTATGAAGAGGCACCAGGATGGCAAGGTTTCCAGGAGAGTTGGAATTACCTGGGAAACGGTCACCAAAGTCCAGATCCATAGAAAGGTTTGTGTGTTGGACTTCATTTTAAGCAGGGTACCTGGGGAGAGCAGGTTGTCACAGGATGGTTTCTGCAACTGCTGCATGGTTACATACAAGAGCTGCCTACAAAGACATGGAAGAAAAGCATATGTTGGCCAAGCATTGGCCGCAGCAGTCGCATGTACAGGTGCAAACTGCAGATATTGAAACATGTTGTGTCTACAAACTGGCAGCACCCCTGGAGACAGGCAGCAGCTGAGCCGAGATCTGAATTTCAGCACTGAAGTCTAAGCCCAAGGGCTCAGCTCTTCGGTGCTCGATCCAGCTCTGACTGAAGCTGAGAGGAAACTTGATTCCAATGCACTAAGGAGCAAACTTTACTGCTGTTTATATTTATAAATATATAATTAATATTTCTGAAAGATTCATTCTGGTAGCTCTGGAGAACAGCGGCATCAGAAGAAAGCAAACTTGAAAAGAGGAAGGAGAGGTTGAATCAATAATGGGGAGCGTCGTTATCATCCATATATTTAACAACTGCACTTTTCTGTGCCATTTTTAACAGAAATCACCCTCATTTGCTATCTGTACATTTGTGAAACACCTTTACACTGCAATCCTCTAGGAAAATAATTACATTTAATAGAATCCACCCACATTCTAAAGCTGAGATGGAAAGTACTTATATTTAATAGAAGCTACAGCTTCTAAATGATTATGGTATTTAATTTGCATTCTCTTTGCTATTTTAACTGCAGCTTTATTAGAATAGCATTGTTGGTTGCAGTGTTTATCTTTAACCACCATTCTCATGATAAGAAACACACAGAAAACAGATGAAAAACAGGGAAAATATAGAAAGACAGAGCACAAGCAGAGCAGGCTGAATATTTGTGTTTGGGGAAAAAAAAATCTCAGATCTCTGCAAAGCTCAAATCCCCATTTACCCTCCCTGCCAGCTTCCAGGAAGAGAAAAGATGTAGGATGTTGCTGGCTCATTTCCATACCAATTAAACATCCTTTTGCTTCCGTGGAGAGGGGCAGACAGTCAGCAGGTGAAAAGTCAGCCCTCCAGCAAGCTGTGCCCATTGGCACCGCTGGAAGAAGTTGCTCACAGTCTGCCCGTTTCCTCTATCCTTAGATGCTGGGACCAGAAATTCCCATTTCTTTCTCTGCTTTCTCACCCTCAGGACTCACTAAGCTTCATAGGTTGGACCTGGTGCCAGATGTCTGTGTTTCTCCAGTTCAAATCCCCAGCCAGAAGATTACACACGTCTGCACCGAGAGGATCATCTTGAATTTCTGTTAATGAAATCATCACAAACATAACGACAAGGTTGTAAGGATGGGCCCAGCGCACCCAGAGATTTTGGCAGAGGTGAATGGGTGAGAGGGGAGGTGGCCAATGGGACATGTGAACCAGGCGGGTGCCCAGAGTCCCCCCACCCTCCGGAACCCACAGCCCTGCTCCAGCCCTGCTAGGCTCAGCCACAGGGGTTATTAGGAGTCAGAGGATAAATTGCAGAGCGGGAAAGGTGAACAGAAAAGGCAACTTGATCACAGACTCCAATAATCACTTTCTGAGCTGGAACCAAAAGGGTATTCAACACTGAAGTGGTGAATAATCATACAGGGTGATAACAATGCTATGTCAACAGAGCTGCAGTCTCAGCATTTACGTTCCCTTTTGCTACCAGTTCAGTATCGTTCCCCAGATACTTTTAGAGCAGGTCTACCAGCGCCCCAGCACGTGCTTGCTCCCTGTCTGAGTGCAGATGCACCTCTGCCTGCTTCCGCAGCGTAACTCCAGCCTTGTGCGGTGCCTGTGGAGCTGCTAGGTGACAGATACAGATTAGGCCACTTGCCTAGAAATCAACACAACTCAGTCCTACAGAAAAGCCCATGATCAGTCGGCATCCTTGAAGCCTTCCCGAGGCAGAGAGCAAGGAAGGGATTTAAAGAGGGAAGGCGGGAAGACTCCAGCACTCACCATAGCACAAGACACTGGTGAAACATAATATTTTTAAGCAACCAGAGCACCCCAATAGCATTCACAGCTCATTTACACAGGACGACCCATGTACCTGCAGCCAAAAGATGGTCCCTGTCCAGTACAGGAATCTAGTGAATAGAGACAAGAGCAAGAACTCTGGAGTTACTCAGCTCTTCAAATTTGAAGGAAACGTGATACTAGACAAGCAAAATGTCATATAGGAGCCTTATGTGTGCTGAGTCTGCAAAATTAGTCATTACATTCTCCTTCAACTTTGGCCATAGGTTGGGATTTGCTCGGATTCTTTCAGTCATCTTTGTTGCTTGCTGGATGGAGCAAGGAGCACCAGCTCACCTTTTTATAGATGTCACTGAGTTTATGGCCCCGTGAAACTGTGCTAAGCAGGCAAGGCAAATGAAGAAAATATAATGTCTCCATTTGTTAAGAAATCAGATTCACACTAAAAAGTAATAAAACTGTCATGACTTTTTTACTGGTTCTCTTCTTAACAGGAAAAAAGATACTGCAGTGAACTCTTGTTTCTGATGAATGGCAGACATTGGGAGAGCAACACGTCTGCTGATAAGATTTTAAGAAAAGGGACATGGGGGTTTTTTGTTAACTGATGCCTTTGAAAATGTCAAAATTTTGCTCAATGGAGTCATGAGTTTAGATAGATCCACACCAGAAAGAAAACTTTGATCTAGCATAACACTCCCCAAACCTGGAGCAGAGCCAAGGACGCCTGCAATTACAGCACAGCAATACGCCTATATCCTGGGGTTCCTGCACTGCAAAGCATATAAAATATTTCAGGCAGCATAAGCCAGATAGTATTTCAGATAGCATAATTAATAACAAGTGTTTTAATTAACCCTTGTCAAACAACACAGAACAAAGCACTATGATACCAACAAACCAAGGCTGGTGCAGATTTTTAAAGATTTGCTCAAGTAGGTTGTCATCAAGAGCTGTGGCCTGGCAGGAAATTCAAAGGCAAGAGCCTAGCTGGAACATTTCTGCAGAGACACATGAGCTTGCAATTATTAAATGCAAACCTAGCAAAGAGCTTACTAGAAGGGGGAACAGAGGTTCAAACCAGAATTAGCTCTTATTGCCAACTGAGAGCAGTTCTTCAATGGTTTCTCTGTGCCCACTGAACGTCTGTCTTCAGCCCTTCTGTAAATACACTCCATGTGATCTTGGGGAAAAATATTAGAAAAGAAAAAAGACCTTCAGTACTTGTACTCTTTCTTGTGAAAGTGTTGCTACCACCTCCACCTCCTTTCTTAGATATGCTATACAAAGTGGGTCTGCTGAGGGGTTTTGTGTAGCAAAACTTCTTAAGATGATGATGCCAGAGCGCAGAGCACAGCAGGCGCACCTCTGGCCTTCACTTATACCAGGCGCCTTCGGCTTTCGAAGCCTTCTTTTAAGCAGGTTGGTTCATCTGATCAGAGGCAGGCTGGCTACTTGGAAGTACATTTTGTAGGAGATTATAATGGCAGAGAAATAAAACTTAAATACTCTATTTCGATTTAATTAATTGACTTGCAATTATCCAGCGTAATTTATCTGCAGTTCTGCCAGGACAGGACAGAGCGTATGTTGGCACACCAGAGACAGACACGTGTGGCCTCCGGAGTGCCCACACTGGCCCCAGTCAGTCCCAGTGACTGAACTGGGACCCAGTCCTGTCAGAAAACAAACTTTGGGGAAATGCAAAAGGGTTCAAATCCTTATTGTGGCTCCTTTCCAGCATGCAGTTTGAACACTGCAGGCCACTCACAAGCGGTGTGCATGGTCAGGTCAAGCCCTATAGCCCATCCCTGACCTCTGGCAATGCACCAAATCACGCCGCTGACATGGACGAATGAGTCAAGACAGGAGTTGCCATATGTGAAGATGCTGTCTGGAAGGTACCTTTGATCCAGAAGAGGTGTTACAATGCAAAACGACGGTGTCCTGTTGCACACCATTGCCCCAATCCCCCACTAAGTCTTTGGATCGTGGCTGCATCTATCAGGCACCCGATACACTTTGCTCTTTTCTAACAGCGGCTCAATAGTTTGTGTTCCCTTCAAGGTGAGCTCTTCCTTCTATTTTAATTTGGCCGTGTCAGCATGTTTTTGTGCTCACATTCAAGTGAAGCTAATTTTACATGGCAATATGCCAGTTCAGGAAACCAATACGCAAATTCATAATTATTCATGCATAATTCAGGAATTATTTGCATACAGTAAACAGACCATCATCCTGATGAAGTGACAAATGATGTAAAGTGCTAATGAAAGAAAGAAAAATAGACAAGACGAGATCATGAGACCAAGAGACAGAGAAAGTGGGAGTGGAAATTTATCCTCTAATGAACTTTCCAAAGTCTCTCCAGACTCTTGTGCATAAGAGACATCCAAAACACCTCTAAGCACAGCCCCAGAAGCCATCCCCTCTCCCACACTTCCATCCCAGACAGTACAAATATTCCCAGTGAGCAACACATTTTCTGTCCTGCCCAGGGTTTATCTGGGTATAAATCAGATCTTTCTAAACAAACCAGAAATTATTTCTTCCAAGACCTAATAATTCAAAAGACCCGTTGTTGTCAGAGGTGAAGTGTTTCATTATTAAAGGGTTCCTTGCTGTCTCAGGAGGGTACCTACACTCTTATTGTGTATGGTGAGATTATTTCAATCATTTCACTGCAAGAGCAAACATTTCCCAGTCTCATTCCAAGTCTCTCTTTCACTCTTATCCTGGGGTCTATGAGTGAGACAGAGTCCCCACCTCCAGCAACTGTGAAAATATATTACTAAGAGTGCTTGTTAGCAACTTGTTCACTGAGGAAAAAAGGAGGAAATGGATTCACACTCTGCTACTCCAGCATAGGACTCATTCGCATTGCTTTACAGTAAATGTTACATCCAGTGGTGAGACCCAGACCTTACTGAAAGCATGCTATTTGCAAAGGAAAACTACCAAACTTTTTTGCTGACAGTAAATTCTTCCTTTTTAAATATGCAGGCTTCATTAGCGTTACCTCGCGCTCTAAAATGTAAATATTTCAGAAAAAGGCTTTTAGCTTTCAAGATTCAGAATAAATATGCCTTGTTTTTAATGTGGTTTTATGTAGATTAATATTTCTACCGGACCGTACCTCTAAGTAGTTTCAATATTCATCTTAATAAAAATCTCAGAGAAAAATGCTGAAAATTGTTGTGAGAAGTATGCTTTTAAAAGCAATTTTTCAATGTTTAATTTTTAAAACTTAATTTTCTAATCATAATTGCTAATGAGTTATTTGGCAGAGCAAGGAACAGTGCAAAAACAAGTAAGAAAGCACAGTTCCTGTCCTGATTTACAGTACATGACCCTGTTGCTTTGTGCACATTACAATTGGCATAAAATTAAATAGAAGTGATAATGTATTACACCTGGTAGTAACTCCTGCTAGACTAAACCAAGTCCAGTCAGACTGTTTTAGGCTCCCGGGGGCTACTGGAGTTTATAGCACTTTTTGAGCGTATGCATTATTGGGTGTTTTATCATTGATTAAGTGTCATAAGAGGCCTGATTTTGCTATCTGCTTCCATTGAAGTGAAATCAGTGGTATCGACATGGACTTGCTATAGATTAATTATAATTCCACTGAACTGAAAACATACTTATTATTAACAGAGGGGCAGTCGACATTGTCACTAAATACAGGTACCAAAACACTCATTATCTCTAAGCGTTTTGATTATATAACAGTTTGCTCATTTCTACTCTCACATGAAGAGCAGCAAGGCTGCATTCAGAGGACAAAAGGAGAGACAGGCTTTCTTTGTGTGCCTTTTTGTTTGCTTGCGCTTTAAGCAGGTAATATTGCCTCTCCACAAAACCTATTTACAAACATGGCTTGGTCTTGCTTTCTTCGTGTTTCTTTTTTTCCCCATGAATGGACTGCCGGGGGGAGCTGAGATTGGGAGATAAATACATTGGCTGCAGCAACCCTTGAGAAGAGCTGATGATCGGTGCGCTCTCATATGCATGATAAAAAGGATTATTTCTGGTGAAGATGCTCTAGGAGAAACTGTTCTAAGCACGGTGCACAGCAGAGAGGGAAGGAGGGGGACAAAGTCTGGAAAAGAAGACAGGAGCACTTTGTGCCGTAAGAAAAGATTTAAGCTTCTCAGAATGAAAGACAGGCATTTTCAAAGTGCCTAATTTCCAGAGAATTACATGGAACGTAGGTGGCTTCAAGGCTCTGCCACAGATAGGTTTCAAGGTCAGAGTCTAATTTTATCCTGTGATATAACAGTCTGTGTTATGAAGCTGCTGAGGCATGCCTGAACGCCTGTTGCTCAAAGTCATTAGCGCCTCAGTTTCCTCGTTCCTCTGAAGCTGCGGACAGCGTGAGAACAGGGCAATTTGGGATCACTCTGTGACTTCTTGCACGTCAGCCTCGCGAAGTGCGCGAATGACAGTCACTGCCACAAACACCGCTCCAAGCAGCAGCACAACCGCCGTTGGCGGCTTTTAAGATGAGCTGGAAGTGATGAAGGGGAAGGAATGAAAGCAGAAATTCCTGCGGTGGACACAAGCTACGGAAGATACATTTTTTTCCCAGTTATCCCACAGAAGCCTCAGCTTGAAACTTAACCACTTTGGTGCAGGAACTGGAAGTGCAAGGCAGGGAGATAACATTAGCAGTGACTTTGTGCTCATTAATTCAAGAGTTACTCTCAAGTGAACTTGGCATTGCCCTGGGAGAAGCACTGGGATGAAATCTCTTTTCAAGCAAAGTTAACCAAAAAAATAAAGCAAAGAAAAGGCAAATTAAATGGCAGCAAGACAGACCTTAAGGAAGCTGACAAGGATGAACACTTTTTCATGTCTGTTCCTCATAGAGGAAAGGAGGGTATGATAGGACCACAGGGCTGGATGGTTCTGGCCTCTGAAAACTGGTCCATTGCGGTTGCTGGAATGGGTTCCCTGAGATCAGGACAGGCAGAGACCTTTTCATAAGTGGTTCCTGCCTTGGAGCAAGCACAGGCCAAAATTACTTTCTGCATTCCCTGCCAGCCTTGCTATTCAATCATTTCCTAATATCCATTAATTCCCTCTAATTTCTCTATTGGCAGCTTCTATGTATCCCAAAGAGACAAAAGGAGCCCTGTGAAAGAAATTCTGGTAATGTTTTTTGGTGCTGAGAAGGCTTTGTCTGGTTCTCTGGAGTATCTCATGAGATAAATCATGTTATTGTTAGCACGGTTTCTAACAACGCATTGACAGTTCCTTGGGAGATACTGGTCCTGTCAGCCTTCAGAATTTAAAAACAAAACAACAAACACAAAAATGTCTTGATTCTGGGAGACTTACTGAACACCAGCAGAGAGATCAGCAAGGGGCTTGTGTTCACACACATTATGGATAGACGTAACTGAAAAGAAACAATCAATAATCCCTTTACTCACATAAAAATGACTGCTATCAGCACATGAGCTAGGAGAGTTGTGTGGAGCAATTAGAAAAGAAATAAAGAAGAAAAAGAAATAACTTCTCCCTTTGTTACTTTTCCTATAAATGAGGCACATGCCAAAAATGAACACTTTTTTTTTCTTTTTTTCACAAAAACAAACCTATGATCGTAGGGCTGTGCAGAAAACACTGGAGAGCTGAATACATCCTTGCAGCCCAGAGCTGCTGCTGCTCTGCAACTGTCAGACAGAAAATGTCAGGTTTTGCTATCACCACCACATTCCAGGGCCAGCTCAAAACACGGTTAAACAGAAAGACAAATTCTAGAAGGGCAGTCGCTTCCCAGTGAAACACAGCCCATTGGGTGTGTGCACACGCTCGGAGGGGTCTGCCCTGAGCACCCACATCTGCCTGCCTCCCTGTGCTCGCAGCCTCCAGACACATGCGGGTTTTTTCACGCCCTGCAAGCCCTTTCTCTGCTGGGAGCTTACCTATAGCAATATTAAAGCAGTCTCCTAATGACAAGCTCAGAGACAGATTTTTCCTTGTCTACGCAAGATTACTGACAATTCCACCCAGCAAAAGTATTGACTGTCTCTGGGATGGGGTCGTGCCTGCAGCAGCAAAGACAACAGAAAGCTGTAAATTGTAAAAGACAAATTAAGTCTCCATTCACTGTTCTGAGCACTAGCACAAGGAAAGCTTTTTCCTCCCAGCATAAGGCTTTGTAAGACTTTGCTAGATTGAAAAGAAAAACAACACATGATGACACGATCTTTGGGCAAAGGAAGAGCCAAGGATGAAGCTGTTACATCTGTAAGAGCTGGAAGAGATGCAGGATGATGCTGTGGGAGCAGCAATGGTGCCCAGAGCCATGTGGCCACTTCTCACTTCTGCAGCACAGGTGACAGAGATCAGATCAGTGTTTTGGCTCCAACCGAGCTGACACCAGCCACCAGCCCCCCAGTCTAGAAAGTCAGGGCCATCGCAAACATGAAAGCATCTGGCTACTGTAAACCACTAATTCTCTTCCAAAACACTCTGTTAAAGCAAAAACTTCACTATCTTTCCAACATAGCCTACATTTATTTTGCTTCGTACCTCAGCTTGTATTTCACTGTATTAAAATCAGCTTATTCTACACTAGTCTGGTGCTGACTAGAAATTATGCTGTTGAAGATTATAAATTTTTCATGTTGTTATTTTCAAAGTAGGAAAGATTTGCAAGGTGGGAGAGTCTCTCCCATAATCCTTTTACCCTAATCAACGAAGCTTGTAAACTTACTATAAAGAAAACAATCAGAAAACTAGTATCACATTTGTTTGACAAGGTTATCTTGCACTCCTTTAATATTTTTCTGGTTACGAAGCAGGATTTAAAATAAAAATGCCTTCAAGGTATCATCACCCCTAGCAGATGGCAGAAGTCACAAGGCAAGAGCTGTAATTGCAATGAATATCAGTCTTAGAATTTACTGCCTCCTACATCAATGCTGAAAAGAAAAAGGCAGGAGGGGGTGCTGTCCGCTGATGTTGAGGGCACCCATTTTTTGATTTGATCCTCCTGCCCCAGAGGCCTCCCCAGAAGATGGCCACATCCCACTGCAGCTGTCTTGGAAATCTCCAAACTGCTCAGTTGTTTCCAGGACCAAAGTCAGGGGGAAGATACGTCACCTTGCCTGCTAATAAGACCCCAGCTGTTTTTCTTCAATGCCTTTGATGTAGATTCATGAGGATTGGCAGGGGAAGGGCACGTAAGCTGGGACCATGCCTTCTGCATTCCCCTTACAAGGGACCAGGTTCAGCCCAGCACTTCCTTAACACCAAGGTGAGTGCGTGCAGAAAACCTGCGCTCCAAGAAATGCTCCATGTGCAGATAGGTTAGACTGGTTTGAATTACATGCTTTCATACTGTTTTTCTCCCTCATATTCCCAGACTCATGCAGGACCAGCAGGACGTGCTGCAGGACTGGCTCATGATGCATGGGTTTAGAAGCAGCTGTATTCGTAAACCACAAGGATGAGTTCAGAGCTGCGTCCTCCGGGTCTGCTTCCTGAAGTATCAAATCCCCACCAGCAACATGGAAAGGCAAGGAATGAGTAGCACCTTGCCAAGCTTTTCAGCAAGGGCTGAGACCAGCTGGCCTGGCTCAGAAAAGATGCAGAAGTACCCAACGCATTGCCTGTGCTTCGCCTGCAGCACTGCTGCCAGCCGCAGGGAGCATCTCTGCTTTTTGCCCCATCTCTGCTTTTTGCAGCTGAGTCCTACCCACTGGCAGGCCTCCAGCACATTGCACAGCAGGCTGGGGGATCAGGAAACCAGCCCCGGAAAAGGGTACCATCAAGCAAAGGCAGCATCATGTGGAAGGTGAGAGGGTAAATGGTGCAGGGGTACAGGCAGCATTCACTCAGGAGCAATTCTGGAAACATCCACCAGAGTAGGTAAATGCCAGAGAAGAGCATTTTCCTTTAATGGCCCCTGCATTTCCCTTTTATCGCATCCAAAGTATGCAATAAAAGAAAAAACAGTTGAAGCCATAAACAGCCACAAAGAAACAGCCTGGCATCTCCTGAAATATTGTGCAGGGTTGGACCCATGCAATTTCAGGAAGGAGCAGCGTGTTGGTACAAAGGAATAGTATCAATGGGCCCATGCTGGCAGGAAACCTTATCCTTACCTGAGATACCCGTCTGAATGAAAATCTCACACTGTGCACACCTCATCACTCGTTCTGTTCCAGGACCCTTGCCTGCAGGCTCCAAGGTCATCACCAGGGGCCACGATGCCACCTGGGGAAGCAGACGTGGTGGATAGATGCAGGGGTGCCTGCAGTGGTGCAGCCCCACAGCAGCACCAGATGTTGCAGGTCCCAGAGATGTGCCAAGACGAGACGATCCACGACAAGGTCTGTGCCACCACACAGCAGCATAAGGAACCGAAACAGCAGAATTCCACCTCCACAAACAGTAATAATGCAATAATATCAGAGCATCCCTAACTGAACTGCACCTCACTAGCAAAACCTTGGCCCTATATCTGACATACCAAGGAAAATTGTTCTTTTTTTTTTTTTAAACTAATAAAGTGCCAAAACATCAGACTGTGTGCGATGCTATGGAGCCCATCTAGGGCACTAGGATATCTGCTCCAAGCAGTACCTGGAGCAGAACTGCAGGATGGGAGCACCCTGTGATGCAGATACTACAGCACAGCACCAACAAATTTCAGTGGGACCAGAAAGCTCAAAAGTGAAAGGTTTCAGACAAGACTCTCAGTTTCAGAAAGAGTCCGTGCTGGGCTCACCAGCTACTTGCATGAACCTCATTTATAGGAAAGACGTGATAAGCAATTTCTCTCACTATATACGTGGGACACTGCTGCATGTGAGGCATACCTGCTCTCTCCAGCTCAGATACAGCTTCTGGACAGATCATACGCACTGCAGAGCTACAGAAAGCTTTTGATATAGAAAAATTAAAGGTTGGTTCCACTGTGCTAATGAGCAGTCATTATTTGAAGATGCCAGCATCACAGTCGAGGGAGAAAGATTCTGCAGCAGGGTGAAAACACAAAGAGGTGTCAGGGAAAATCATGATTGCCTTCCCTATGGATGGGAGGTGCTCTCAAGCAAAGGCTGACACAGTATATCCTGAAAAGCAACTAAAATGAAAGAAGTTACCAGCCGAGGTAACGACGAAGCGGCAGAGCAGCTACAACCGAGTGCTTCCAATTCCCTGGCTCAGCTCTACCTGAAGTACGGAAAACGCTTGCCGGCTCCAGGAAGGGGGCGTGACTGCAGTCGGCTTGACTGAGTACCGGGATTTAATCGGGGTGACCCTGGTGCCGTGAAGTTTGATCTTCTCCCTCCTTTCAGCTGCATTCTCTACTTATCTAGTCTGTGTAGGCGCTTGCTGCCAGATTTTCTCCTTCCAGCAGCACTTTGAACAACAGGCAAATATCTGTTGCCCAAATCTCCTCCTTCCTCCCCTTTACACCAGGGGCTCGGGAAATCATAACAAAATAAACCCACAGCAAGCCAAAACAGAGCCAAAATCCCTGGTGAGAGGCAGAGGGTCTCCACGAAATGCTCAGGTGGGATAGCCTCCAGGTCTTGCCCAAGCAAAGCAGGCAAGGAAGGGAAGGCAGGAGCAGGACAGGCCTGCCCTGGGGAGCATGGAGGCAGCAGGATGGGTGGGAGAGCACGGAGAGGGCTGTGGATGGGCACCTACACCAGGGATGGCCACAGAGAGGGCAAATTACTCACTGGGGCTTTCTGGGAGAGCCCATCCACCCAGGTTATTTAATCCTACTGATTTTTGCTGTTAAAAGAGCTTCATAAATCCAAGAAGGGAGAAAACAACATAATTAGCAAGCAAATTACACACCGCAACATGATGAAGAGTGAATAGGGTAGAGGTAACTCATTGAGATCTATCTGCAAATAAGTCTCCCATTGGAGCAGGCTACATAAACAATTTCTCAGAAATTTATTACAGCAGCATGAGTCAGGATTGGCTTGAAAGCAGGAAAAAAGGTAAGAGTTCACCAAATCCTAATTGGCAACACACGTTTGATCAGACTCAGAACTAGTATCGTAACTACAGTGATATAAACAACGCTGGCTTTCCTGTGAAGTGTGTAGAAAGATGTTAAATAATATCTACTGCAGTTTTAAATTTAGCTGGACGCTGTAAAATAATGCCAAGGTAGAAAAAAAAGAAAAACAAAAGCAAAAACCAAAACAGCCTGAAAGACCAATTTCCAGTATCCAAGTATCACTAACCAAGGACACGAAAGAGCGTCATAATAATATTTAGTGTTGTCACATATTATGGTATTGGTTGTCCAGCCAGCAACACCGAATTGAACTACAATTATTCACTCCGCATATCCAATTAGAAAGCAAAATCTCAAGTCCGTGACATAATCAGTCACTCAATGTCAGGCTTGTATATGAGACACAGCTGATGACACTCAGTTGTGCATGGCATGGAGGAAATGCCAGTGCTGGAATCGCAGCTTCTGTTTCCAGCAGATATTACTGTTTATGACAGCATCGATTTCTTTGTCATAAATTTACAGATCCTACTGCAGCGCACAGATATCGCACACTAAATCTATCAGAAAACATTGCCCAGTATAGCTCTTGGCAACACCAACTCCACTATGTCGACCAGCCATAATAGGGCTCTAAATGAGGAGAACAACTTGGATCATATGTTTTGCAAATTATGCACAGGAAGATGTAAACAAGCTCCATTAAGATTATTATGCATGAGTTCATATTTTTGCACAATTTACAAATTACCTATAACCGCTCTTCTCAGATAAATAATGTTGGAACGATAAAGCTGATATTTTATGCTGAAGACTATGACTTCATTGTGGCTTTCAGAGAAATTACCCTCAGATTTACAGTCTTATTACCCTGTGACCCTTAAAAATGTCTGAAGAGACTTGTTTATCATCCTAGTCTGGCAGCTGAAAACAGTCCTTTTCTTGTTCCAGATGACTCAGTGCAAAAGCACTATGGGTCTGAACTGAATCGTTTAACAAGGTGGTCTGAAAAATTCAGCCCCAACTGTGTACCAGCATTTATGCTCCTGTTCTGCCTAGGAGAAAAGCTGCCTCCAGAGGGTGAACAAGGAGGGTATCTTTCTCTTTCTGATTAAAATCAATCATCTTATACAAAACGGGAGTGCTAAAAAAGACAAAACTTCTAAAAGCATTTGCCCAGCAGTATCTCCAGATCACACCAAGCTTGTGATGCTCCTGCAAGAGCAATGCATGGAGAGCCTGTGGGGTCAGGATGAAGACACAGAGCTCCTGCAAGCAGCATCTCCATGTCCTGGACAAACACAGCTCCAAATGCATAAAGCCATGGCCTCTCCCTGGGGCTCTGATCACACCGAGCATGTCGCTTTCTAAGGGGCATGTTGCATGTCCCTTTCTAAAACCCTCCATCCTCAGTGTTTCTGGCTCCACTCCTAACCACCTGCTGGTCTGGGGTTTTCTGTTGAAAAATGTCAGGAGGAAACTGCACTCAATTTCTCAGTGCTTTTGTATTTTTTGGCAGTGCATAATCAGATCAGGGCAGACTTGTGACTTTTTTAATTAACCATATTATTATTTCGATACTATTTTAATCTGGATTGTTAGGTAACAGGAATGCCTTTCTAAACTCATGTTACTCTGCAAATTGCTTTATTTTGTACCTACTAAGCACTGGTCCACTGTCTGACACTAGAAAGGATAAATTGATATGAAGAGATTGCCTATTTTTCTACAGTATCTCCTGTCAGAGCTAGAATAAGGAAAGCACCTCCCTGAGATGACAGTAACACAGGACAAACATGTCATTTCAGCCAGCACTGCAGATGGCTTTGTTGGAGGACAGCAGTGGTGGATAGGCTTCTTCCCTTGATTGGGCTTGTACACATGCAGGAAGACTTAAATAACATTTGTTAGATTTGTAAAACCCTAAATGACCTTCATGTGTCTCTAAAATAGTGTTGGAGCACTGCCAGGTGCACCAGCCTTGCACCATTTCCAAAATGATACTGAAAGCCTTTGCTTGAATTGGTAGTGGGGTAAGACCACCTTGTCCCAGCCACTCTCTTGGCACCGGAAGGGCTCTAAAAAAGATAATTTGAGGATTTCTGCAGAAATCTCATCCATCTTCCAAATCCGGCCAGCGCAACGGACACAACTGCTGCAATACTGACTGCCCAGTGGACTAGAGGGAAAAGCAAAAGATCGACCCAACAAGACCTGGGTCTTAATCCAAAAGTAACCCACACCTCCAAGAGCTGCTGTTGCTGTTGAGTCAGAACACGCGTGTGTGCTTTCCTACAGATGTGTTCAGGCATTCAACTTCCGAATTCAGCTTGCTCAGGGGCTGCTGCTCTGTGTAAAACTGTGCCCAGACTCTGAACATAACATTTGCTAGTGGCATCCGTGTTCTCCTTGACTATGACATTCATAGCCTTTAACTACAGGTATTTTAGAGTTATATTAATGTCTCCTGTATTATGTAAGGCAGATTAGAGTTCTGTTCTGTTTAATCTTGTTCATCCATCATTTATTTAACTTCACACATTGTCATTCAAAGCAAGTATTTTAAAATCAAGGCTCCATTAAACCTGTTAAATTATCTTTTGTTCTGAATAACTGTTATCAACTGGTGCAATAGCTTTTAATAACTGAAACAGAAGACTTTGAAAATAAAAATACGATTGTTAATGTTGGAGTATCCCCAGGTCCTCATTTCAAAGCAGCTCAGACATTAATCCTACAACTTACAAATAAATTATTATTAAAAAAAGACTAGGAAAAGTTGTAGAAACAGAGAACTAAGCGATTTCTTCCATCATTGATTTTGCTTTTTTAAGCCAGTAGGTCTTTTTTTCCATGCAGCAAACAGAATAGCTTTGATGTTTTATGTAATGCTGTCACTCACTGAAAGGCAACTTGGAGTTCAGCATAAAACTCAGATCGCACGGAGAGTCTAAACTCACAGCTTCCGCACTCCTGTTTATGAAATGTTTTATATTTCACATTATTAATACCGCTTGAAAACTATGTTTGGAAGAGACACAATTGTGGTGAATCAGTCTTAATCACTTTGTAATTAGATGTAGGTTTAGTAACTTCAAAGTGAGGGGAAATATTGGTCTATTTCCATACTATTCTTACTCTATGTCATGCTTGTAAAAACTTCAAAGTGTTTAAAAAGCCAGTCTGATTTCATACATAATTAGTTATGGAACTGATACTTCCAAACAGAAGTCTAAGGCAATAGCAACTCTCTAGCATTTGGCGAGGAAAAAAGCAAGGCAGAGACAACAGCAAGAATTAGCTGATAGCATAAATCACCTCCCTGCTTCCCAGAGGGGGAAAGCTTGGGATCAGACAAAACATGCTGGTCACACTTCTTTAGGCTTCTTTTTTGTGCTAGGAAGTTAGCAAGGAAATCTTATGGACTGAAATGTATTAAATGGTCAGAAATAGGTGGCTAGACCCAGAAACACATTTGAAACACAACAGTGCAGAAGAGTAACGTGCTCTAAGGGAAGATGTCCTCACTCCAGCTCTCTGGAGGCCAAGGGTACTTGGTACAGCATCATTTGAAATTTTGTCATGTTAACATACAGTCATTAGCTTTATCTGGGAGAAGCGTTAAGACAGGCCTCCTTGTTATCCTTCCTTTTCCCAACGCTGGCCAATACCATACCACCCAAATAAGCCAAATTGCTCTTCCATGGACTTCAGTGGTTACACAGCCTACCTTCACCTCAGCAGTTCTCCAGTGCAAGAATCAATGTGAACTGCTATTAAAGTATTTTTTTCTGTTATTCCTCCATCAAAGTGCAGAGAACAAAGAAATACTTTTGCAAATACATACGTATGAGATGAGATGAATTGCAGGCAATACGTATGCCAGTTTTGGGTAATCTTGCTCAAAGTAATTATTGCAGGCTACAGCGAGGAAGTTGCAGCCTCCCGAATACCTTCAATCATAACTGATTGGCCTCGAGCCAGATAAGCCTGCAAAAATCTTTTCAATCACATGATCCTACAAAAACCAATTTGGTTTCATGATGGTGATGAATTTGTCCTCTCACTAACCTTATTATTTGCTTGCTTGGAGAAGACCCAGATCAGACGGCTTTGGATTTATCCACATATTTTTGGTGTTTTGTTAATCACCCTATTGCTTTATCAATGTTCCCATATTGGACAGTTACCTCCATCTGAAGAACACTTGTTAATTGTTAATACTTGGGAGGCTGAGCATTTGTGATAAATCTAATTAGAGGGATGGTATTTCTCTTGTTCTTGCAGAACGTAATAATCAGCTGTAAGACAACAGGATAAAAACAAGTGGAAAACAGAATAAAATGCCATGTGTTCTCATCCATGGGAAATCATGCTAGACCAACAGCACATCATTCCTTATAAGAAACCTGCCTTGTTGGACTGAGGAAACACACTTGTCCTCATCTATCCAGAGCACAGCAGTCATCGAAATCTCCCTGTGTGAGTTACTGCTCGGAGGTGGAGCGGTTGGGAATTAACAGCAGGAACCGACTCCATGGGGATTGCCAGCAGGCTGTGCTGAAATGGGACTTCTCAGAGCACAGACATTACCGGAGATGACACTCCTGTTCATGGTGGCCACTGAAGGTCCTGGTCCACAAAGCAGCTGTCACGCTCAAGGAACACGCCAGGCTCACGTTCAAGGCAATAGCCGTCTTACAGAGGAAAGTGTAACACCAAATTTGTGTAAAATGGCACTGTACTACCAGGCTTTTCTTTTCTTTTCTTGTAACGCTTGATTTGAGAGTTAGAGAAAAGGTGGTGATACAGAGGGACTAATAGAGCCAAAGAGCACTCTGCTCCAGAGACACAGCTTGCCCCTGCCCTGCATCGGGCTGCTAATTACTGCCCCAGGCCCCTGAGAAGGGAAGCAACAGAAACACATTTCACCTCCTCAAGAATCAAGCTCTGAAAAAAAGGTGTAATCAAGAGTGCAGATTGCTTCTAATTCAGAAACTTTCGAGGTCTGCTGCTGTGAAATAGTTTATAATGAAGCAATTTCTACCACCATGCTGAAGAGGAGAGACGTATAGGCCAGGAACGGATCGAAAGCCACTCCACCAGAATCATCGCTCCTGAAGAGCCATCAGTACTGCTGCTGAAGTGTCTTCAGTGCACGTGACTTAGCATTTATCACCCACGCTGATGCTGTGCTAACCAGCCCCATGCAGGTCAGCGTATCGCTGGCTCATCTCTGCTGCCTGTGCTGCGCTGAGCCCGGGGGCCCAGGCAGCAGTTGAACTCCTCCGTGCAAGATGTACAAGCGTGGAGTACAAGATGTTCTCATTTGCTTCCCAGAAAAAAACTTCATGTCTAAATAATCAAGTAGTGGAGGAAAAAGAGGTTTTGTAATGACAGCTGCTGAAGCCTCTGCCCCACAGGGAGCATCACCAGGAAAGGGTCAGCTAGTTCAAGGGTTTAATCCACACAGGGGTGATAGAAAGCCCTGCACCAAGCCAGGAGGCCTTGCTGTGACCTGCCCATGGTCACTAAACCCTTGTTGGTCTGCAGGATTTCCTCAACTCAGCCAGGACCACAAGGGCACAGGGGTGAGTGGGAGCAGTGAAATGGCCAACTGCCAGGACCGGTCCCTGGGGCTGAGGCTGCCAGTCCTGCCCCAGTGCTGGGAAGGCTCGGCCAGGGCTGCTCCCAGACTGCGGCATCACAAGCTTAGCACTCACCCTAATGAGCTACCAATTACATCAACAAACTGCATTAATTTTAATGCTCTCCCATTTATGCCAGAGTCATTATGCTTTTGCACTCCATTTACCTGACGGTGTCCACTGAGACAAACAGTGGCTTATTATTAAAGCCGTAGCATCTCCGCACGCCCATGAGCCCCAGGCTGGAGGACCAATGCTCAGGAACAAGTTCGCTGAGACCCAGATGCAGCACAGGGGATGCAGCGGAGGGTGGACAGGCACTCTCCTCGCTGCCAGGTTTCTGCAGGGCAGGATCAGTGCGTGGCTGAGGGGAGGTGGTATTTTTGCATCCAAAAACATCTCAATCCCTCTGCAACTGCAAGGTGGCTGATGGAACTGAGCAGGATCCTGGGCACAAAGGCACCCATGGGCTCTTCCATGCGCAAGCAGAGGCACCCAACCCCTCTCAAGCACGCGTCTGGTAGAGGATGCAAGTTCATCAGAAACTGCAGGTTTCACGGGAAACAATGCAGGTGGCATTTTTCACTCTTCCCCATTGAATTTTTAAACTGAAAATACCATGATTTTCAAAGAAGGTTGAAAAGGAAAAAAAATATTACAAGACAGTGCATAAACAGAAATTAATAGAAGTATTTCCACCGGATTTTTAAGCACAAAAAATCTTTTATGAGTATCTATGGAAAAATTACGGCTATTTTGGATCAGCTGTGGAGTCAGCATCGAGCAATGGATTTTGCTGAGCATCCACTCCTCTAGAAATACTTCCCGGGACAGAAAGCAAAACTCCCAGACTTCTCAGCACACTCAATTTGCTAATTTTGTCCAGGGAAATCTACCCACCAAACTGATCCCTTTGCATTTTAGAGGGAGAGGTCCCAAAAAAGACCAAGAGCATTGCAGACACTTTGGTCCCTGATCTGCCCTTCCCGAGGCTGAGCTGCAGTGTACGTACAACATGGTGTACATACAACATGGTGTACATACAATACAGTGCATGTACAATATGGTGTATGTGGGCTGATCAGGGTCTGCCAGAGCCTTTTCCTTGCCAGATACACATTTTTAACCATTTTAATGCTGATCCTCCCTGCAGCCCCTAAGCAGTGACAAGGGGCTGAGACACGAGCAAAGCTTGGAGGCAGAGATTAAGCTGTTCACGAGGTGTTGTGGAGCACCAAACTCCCTCTGAGAACTATGGTGTGAGCTGAGCTCCTCCTTGGAGCAAGCAACAGGAGTAAACAGAGCAAAGTTTGGAGAACTTCTTCTGGCTGCCAAGGCATGTTCGGCATCGCAGGCAGCTATGTTGAACTGGAGCTGTCCTTAAGGAAAATCCAGCAGCGAGTACGGAGAACAGGGCCCTGGAGAGAGGGTGGAACAAACTGTACATCCACAGCTGTTGACTAATGAACAGCAGCTTATTATACAGTGATCAATTAGTGTTAAAGCACGAGACCCAGCCCGTTCCATGAGCCAGTGACAGAAGCGTCCCCGGCCGGAACCTGTGGCACCTTGGTGCAGGCAAAAAGGACTTTTTTACGCAGGAAGTAATTTAGTCCCAAGAGTTAGTTCACATCCAACCAGACATGACAAATGCCTGTTTGGCTCCTCACTTGTTTGGTTGGTTTTTAACAAATCTATTGGCTGGACTTGAGTAATAATCCAGCACCTGGACTCTTAGTAGAGTATGGACACATTTTTGGTCCAACTCTAGATCTGCTCAAGACAGAAGGACTATTTTTACTGACTTTGGAAGGCGTTGGTCAGGGCCTACCTCCTGGAGGCTGTGCTGCCCCAGGCACAAGGCACGGGGAAGGGGCGTTGGTGCTCGTCCACACGCCTGCCTGGACTGAAGCCAGCACCCGCTGGTCCCAGCTATCACTCTGCAGAGCCAGGGCTCCATTAAAAAAAAAAATTGATTAAGGATTATACCAGCATACTTTTTTTTCACACGTGCCAAAAATTACCTCTGTAAACTGTCAATGCCACAGCAGAGCTCTGCAAGGCAAGGTATTTGTAAGGCTATTTTAAAGATTATAACAATTGGGAAAGTGAGTAAAAAAAAATGAAGAGTTCCAGCTGAAAACTTTAAAGTCAGTTCACCAGCTAAATAAAGGAAGGAAAACAAAAAATAATTAAAAATAACTTAGCAGGCCTTTAATACTACATTTATCAGACAATCTAAATATAGCGGCTAATGTAGTAGCATTAGACTTGAACACTCTTTAGCAGAATTAAGTTTGGACAATTCATTTGCTATTTAGCATCTACGTGAAATCACTCAGCACCTTGATTTTTTTAAAACAACGATAAACAGTGCATTTTTATCTGTTTAAAAAAAAACATATAATGGTGGGCTAAACGTAGAAAAGGGGAGTGATACCAGAGAATGATGTAAAACCTAATTAAAAACCTTTGGCTGCCACAGAATAGAAAACCAATTAAAAATCTCTTTTTGCCTAGAAAAGTCCCAGAAGAAATTCCTAAATCTTAATTTGCTTCTGTCCTTATCTCCACTGTGACAGGTCTCTGAAGCTCCTCTGCCAAGCCAGGAAGATAAGAGAGAAGCGAGCAGCAGCGCACAGGGTCTGCCTCCCCCTCCGCAGGCAGGGCCGGCTGGACCACAATTGTTAATTATGGAGCACAATTTGATACTCCATTAGAGAAAGGGCTTTTAAAACTATTTAAAATTTGATATGCAAGCCTAGATACCTTGCTGCTAAGTATAGCTCTCATGGCCAAAGAAGGATGACGTTCAGCCCAGGCCATGCCTTGAAGCCACCTCCTCCTGCCAGCAGTTTCAGCTGCTCCCAGCTTGAGCCATTCCAGGTACATCAACTGCAGTGCAAGCAAGGAAGTAAACAAAAATTTTCAAGTTTATTCCAAAAAATATAATGTTATAAGGATCAGCGCGCTTCTGTCCTGCTTGGGGGTAGTGCCTCAGAACTTTGCCAGACACTTGATACCATTTTGGTTTATTACTGCAGAGAATTATCGAGGAGACAGGCTGGGAACACTCAGAAAGCCTTTTTACAGGTTTATATTTAATTTAAGAATCTAATCTAATTCTTTAGTAGCCTTTTCTTTTTGCTAAATTAGCACTTAATTCCTTCCTTGCTACTTGAATGAATTCATATCTGTGGTCAGCCAGAGAAGATGAAATTGGAAATTAACAGTTCTGGGGGTGTCATGCTGCATATGAGTAATGAGAACTAGGGGGTTTTTACATGAATTTTGACATTTATTAATTTTCTTTAATACCATTTTTTGTTCTGCCTGACAATCTCATTACAACCTGGGGTTTGAGATTCACAACCATGGCAAGTGCAGAGACCAGAGATAACCAGAGGTCTCAGCTCTGCTCCCAGTTCCATCACTGGGAAGATGCAGCCTGCCCGCTGTGTGCCCACTGAGCACAGCAGTGGTCCTCCCGAGCATTGCCAACACACGGATCAGAGATCCCAGGCCACCAGGACCCTCTGGAGTATGATCTGGAAGTTGGTGTCGTGCCAGAGCGGGAGCATCCGAGGGCACGTTGCCAGATGCGCTGGCGACCCGATGCACCCTTGGAGTGAGTGATACAAAATCACCTTTCCTCCTGCATATCTTCCCTTTTCGTTGAATGCTCCCTGACTCCTGTTACTACACTCCTTTTTCCTTTGCTTTTTTAGACCTCTCAAATACTCCTTTCCACCAAGCAGACACAATGTTCCCTACCTCTGTCGAGCCACGCAGCTGAGCCAGCTCTGCCCACCACGGGCAGTTGGTGACCCTGCTCACTGTCCCTCTTGCCAGCTCTAGTCTTCTCCCCTGGACGAAGGGAATAAAACTTTTCATAGCAAAACCCTACAAGATAATGGATGACTGACCACTGCATCTTCCCTCTGGAGATCCCAGAGGCATCGCTTGTGCTGTCGGCTTGCTGGGATTGTCTTGTTTTAGTGTGTAACCATGAGCTTCCCAAAGAGCAGCTTGGGCAGTGCAAGTCCTTTCGTTATTTTTCCTGCTGAAGCCCCAGGCTCCATCAAAGTCACCCAGCTGCAGAGAAGCAGCCTGCATCTGTTCAGACACAAGGAAATATTACAGTGCTGCAATTACACAAAGCAAACTTTCACCTTGAGAACATATTGGCATTACTTAAAACGTGTACTCCTGGTAACTTTTTTGTTCCCTTTTGCTTGCACACATCACAATAGTGGCTGCAGCAAATTGCCACATTGAGCGTGCTGTGCCGCACCGCTGGGGCTCCGATTTCTTCTCGCTCCTAGCCCCCAGGCTCTTGCTCCCCATGGACAGGGCTGGGTGCTCTCCAGCCTTTAGGTCTGCAGCTCCCAAAATGACTGTGCTGGTTTTGGCTGGGGTAGAGTTAATTTTCTTCACAGTAGCTAGTAAAGGGCTATGTTTTGGATTTGTGCCTGAAACAGTGTTATAACACAGGGATGTTCTCGTTATTGCTGAGCAGCGCTTACACAGAGCCAAGGCCCTTTCTGCTCCTTACAACCACCCCACCAGCGAGGAGGCTGGGGGTGCACAAGGAGTTGGGAGGGGACACAGCCGGGACAGCTGACCCCAACTGACCACAGGGATATCCCATACCATATGGTGTCATGCGTAGCAATAAAACAAGGGGAAAGGGGGGCAGGGCGGCCACTGCCTGGGGACTGGCTTGGCAGCGGTGGGGTGGTAGTGAGCAATTGTTTTCATTTGCATCACTTGTCTGTCTTGGGTTTTGTTTCTCTCTCTTTGTTATTTTCTTTTTAATTACAATTTATTATTATTTTATTTCAGTTATTAAACTGTTTTAACCTTAACCCATGAGTTTTGTCACTTTTATCCTTTCAATTGCCTTCCACATCCCACTGAAGGGGGGAGTGAGCGAGCAGCTCTGTCGTGCCTAGTTGCCAGCTGCGATTAAACCACGACAACGACTTACACATTTGGTTACTCAGCTCAAAATCCTCAAGAAGAACCCCTTTCTTCCATATGGGCACAACTCGCCAGACCGTCTTGGGCACGAGTCCTGCTGGAAACACCTNGTAGCAATAAAACAAGGGGAAAGGGGGGCAGGGCGGCCACTGCCTGGGGACTGGCTTGGCAGCGGTGGGGTGGTAGTGAGCAATTGTTTTCATTTGCATCACTTGTCTGTCTTGGGTTTTGTTTCTCTCTCTTTGTTATTTTCTTTTTAATTACAATTTATTATTATTTTATTTCAGTTATTAAACTGTTTTAACCTTAACCCATGAGTTTTGTCACTTTTATCCTTTCAATTGCCTTCCACATCCCACTGAAGGGGGGAGTGAGCGAGCAGCTCTGTCGTGCCTAGTTGCCAGCTGCGATTAAACCACGACAACGACTTACACATTTGGTTACTCAGCTCAAAATCCTCAAGAAGAACCCCTTTCTTCCATATGGGCACAACTCGCCAGACCGTCTTGGGCACGAGTCCTGCTGGAAACACCTCCTTTTGCCTTCCCCACAGCCAGGTTTCGCAGTGCAGGAAGGAGCCACTGGGAACTGCTCAGCCAGCACCCGCCCAAGCAATGCCCGCACGGCCTCAGAGCAGGGTAAATGGTCCCTGGGTTTTCTGCAAGCTGCTGCCTGGAGTAGGAGATCAGAAACTTTCTGCAGCAGGAGGGGATGGCTGCTGTAACAGGGGACACAGGGGAAGATGAGCAGCAGGGCCCAAAGACCACAGAGACATGTCCTCTTGAGCAGCTAAAAATGCCTGCAGAGGACTAGATACCAACCTCGGCTCTTCCTCTGCACAAAAGGAAAAGGGTTTTCTGCTCCTGTAGAAGTTCACAGTCCCTGCTGCTGTCGGGGATATGCACACAGAGCTCACTAGGCACACAGACCTCACTGCACATGTGAGCTCAGCAACACGGTGCCACTGCTGGCAAAGTCCACGTGCGAGCGGGTGCAGGCTGGGGCCTCTCCATGCAGAGGCCGGGGAGCTGCAGCTGCCAACATTTGCGGGGGAGGTGCTGCTGCCTCAGAGCCCAATTACAGAGCCAGCAGCAGCGATGTGTTGTCCATCAGCAACTCCCTTGCTCGCTCAGAAGTGTTATGCTCCGAGATGAGTGACGAGAGCTGGAAAACCCACCTGCTGTAGGGGCCTGCTTTAATTGCAGGATCTTCCCCCAGGACAGGGGCCTCGGAGGGCAAATATTTCCTCCCCAGGGATCAGCTGTGATCCTGAGCTCTCACCCTCTGTCACGCTGGGCAATGTGCTCCCAGGGCTCCGGTGGTCCTTTTGCTTCAGGTAGGTGCGCTTTTCATTGCTTAGCATTTGCAACCAGCCCTCAAGGATCATTTCCGCGAACGAGGGTGATGAGTCGTCTGATCAGACTGCTTACCATGCAAGTGAGTTGTGCTGCTGCACTCCGTACATTAACAAGGCAGCTTTAATTTGGGGAAGGCAGCTTTAATCCTGCTGGAGGAAAAAAAGCCATCAGGAGTTCATTTAGTGCAGTTCAGCAGGAGCTCTGCATGTCAGCTCTCACACCATCAGATGCTTAGTAAGAGGCAATTCCAATTGGGAATTACCCCATTTAGCACTTACTGCTAAACCTCTGGGTTTGATTATTTTAAAGTATTTTAAATCGCCATTGCTGGTGTTTCCCACAGAACTTTCAGCATCAAAGCAGGTCCCTTTCCACAATGGCAACTTCAGGACCTCTCTAAGGTTGGTTGGATCCAGAGCTCAAGGAGCCCCAGGCCATTAGACCCACCCAGGTATCCCAACACCATGAGCCTCAAGAGCTCTTCTACACATAGAAATAGGCTTTTATTTTCCTTTATGCCAACCCTTTAATCCTGAACAACAGGCCGCCCTGTGAAAAGGATGGAAAGGGACTGTCTAGAGGTTTGTCTACTGTAAGGTCACAGCAGCTTTCCCTGACGTAAGTCACTAATAGCATGACTAGACACAGTAAATGACATAAAAGTCTAGAGTGGACAATTAAATATAATTTCAAAGCGATACTTATCCTACTTGGAAAAAGCACTAGATTTACAATGTCTAATCCTTTGTAAGATGTCTGCATATTAAATAGCAATATCTCATGTGACCACATATTCTCTTGGTGCCTTTGTCAGTCTATCCTCTTGCTAAAAAATACTCTTGGTTTGTCTCTGGGAATACAGTAATTCTCATTAGCACATCATGATCAGTCATCTAATACAACAGCTCAGACTAATATACAGGGAAAATACATCAAAGAAACTAAATGATGGCTTTATAACTTTCTGAGTGGTAAACATAGTCAAAGCGATCAGTTATTTTCTTGTGAGAATGTAACAGGAAAGAAACCCCAAACCACTATGAGAGGAAGCTAGCAATAAGCTTGTACATGTATAAATTAGACCATTGTGCTCAGATCATGCATCACACCCACAGCTACATCCTTTAATTCCCCTTATGGCACCTCTTGGAGGTCCTCAACATGAGCCATACCTACCTGGCAGGGTTACCTGCCAACTGGGAACACCACCTCTGTGCCAGGCTCATTTTGGTTTCTTAAGTCATAGCTCTCCAATGTCTCTTCATTACAAGAACTTGGCTACTGAATTACAGGCAGTTGCTCATTGAGTTTCTCTAGAGTGGGTGTTGCTTTTTCATCCCTGCAGAAATACTCCAGCCTGCAGGATGCAGCACCTGCATTGCCTTTTCACTCAAAGGCTTAATTTGCAAAAGAAAAAAAAAGTACGTTTTACGGAAGTGTTAATGCAAGCAACTGGGAATTCTTAAGACTACACAAAGCACCTCCCATGAGTGTGCTGGTCATGGAACTGGTTTGGGCCCAATAGTTGCATAAATCAGGATCTCCCTTTCTCCCTCCCTGCCCCCAAGGTCAGTTCCCTTATTTACCAGCAACTAGGCTATTTGTTTAGATGCCTTACAGGAAAAAGAAAGCTGCTAGTTACCTTACAAAATAGCATCAGGAAGACAAAAACAATCACGCCCACAGGTTTATTTTTATTGTTGTAACAAAGATTACCCAACAGTGAAGAAATGTAATGATGCTTTTTGAAATACAGAACTCTTCAGGGGTTAAAAAAAAAAATCCCCAAATCCCCAACGTACAGATTTTGCCTGACAGCGGGACCCTCTTGGGATCTGGTTAGACAGCAAATACCACTTTGCATGCAAGAGCTCATTTGCCTTCTCTGCTTCATTTAGCTTCTTGACTGAGAAAATGAAGTGACCAAAGCAATGCTCATATTCTCCAGAAGGCATCCAGTTTAGAGATCACCCACTCAAATAGCACGGCTGAGCACAGAGCAGCCAGTAACAACAGGGGCAGGCCAACACTGCTGGGCTGGCGAGCGCTGAATCCGGCCCCTCTCACAACCAAAACCAGGCTGAGGCTGAGTGCGACTGCAGTGAGCTTGGCTGCAGGCCAGATGCTCCCTTATCTGGAGGAAAGTGGTGACCCAGGAGGGTGTCTGAAGCTCACGGGTACCAGGCTGCCTTGCTAAAGGGCATGCACAAGGCCCAAGGGCTTCCCTGGCCTCCACCACCTTTTTGAAGCAGCAAAACCCTAGGAACCTATTAAACAGGCTGAAAGAGAAGCAGTGCTTTTACTAAAATTGCTTTACGATCACCGTATCTTTCATAAAACTCTCATTTTACCAGTAATTTTATCATGTTGTTTTGGTAAAAAAACCTCCCTCACTGCTTGGTGACAGCCGCGAACAAACCTCACACCACCCTGTGCCTGTAGCGATGCTAGCAATACACTCCAGATTTCTTTTTTTCTGAGCCTAATATGACTTGAAATAGCTTTTCAAGACATGTAAATCTGATCTGTGACCCATACACAAACATCTCATGTTGTTCCACGTCATTCAGTGTAGCTGGAAGGAAAAGGGACCTTAAATGAACATAAAGCATTGCATCTGAGTATTTAACACTGCATCTTTTTCTGCTGAGGGAAACCAGTTCCCCTGTTACATCCTTCTTGTTTGTCACTTTATTCAGCTGTGAACAGAGTTATTGGCAACAGATATTCTAATAAGGAACCAAAGTTACTTTTACTGAATAAATAAACTGTAAAGCTTTTTTGAGTGCCTACAGAATATATTTGCTCTTATATTGCCTGTGACTATACTACTGAAGTCATACCATTGTGGTAAATGAAGCACAAAAATACCAGCCAGATTGAAAGGTCTGAATAGGACAAACGTTGCAGGTGAAATGGCTGGTGGGGCTGTACAGTTTCTAAGAACGAGTTGCCAGTAAACTACTGCACCTCTTTTCAGTGTCTTAAAGACGGAAAGCAAAGGTGGGGACTTGTTGAGAAGTGGTAAAGAACTTCCTATGGGCAACGAGAGGGAGCAGGGCAGAAACTGCCATACATTTGCCACCGTAGTGCACCGTTTTTACAACCAAATGTTGATGTATAAACCATCATCTATGATGGAACAAGCACTAAAAATGGAAGAAAGAACATTTAGCCGTTATTTAGCCACTCAGGTTTTCTATTTAGCCATTTGATTTTTTACCCCCTTTTTTTTTTTAAACAATTCATCCCACTTGACAGCTTGTTTACAATTTGTTCCTATCCACAGACAGCTGACAGATGTGATCTGATTAGCAAGACAAGACAGCCTAAATACAGAGCAGACAGCACAGCAGAAGACATGCAATGGGACTGCAAGCTACTTTTCAGCTTTGACATACCTACCAGTCTTGAAGTTTTCATCTGAAAGTAGACATGGGCATTAACCCCTGCAATTCCAGGCAAAGTTAGGTTTCAAAACCGACTGCATTTAGGAGCAGACCCAGTTTCTGGTGACTTACAGAGAAAAAGTAGGTGGCTTTCTGTGGCTCAACTCATTCAGACAGGAACATTTTCAGCTCAGTTCCACTATCATTAGCAGAGTCACTAAAATAATTATTGCACTTCAGCTTGTGCGCTGGTGACCTTCTCCTTGATGCCACCTCTGCAGTGCTATGGTAACATGAGCCGGCGTGACAGGCACTGCAGAGTGCCACAGCTGCTCTGATCTGCAGGAGCCGAGGTGCCTGCGGAGAAACACACTTCTCCAATACCCTGAGTTGTCAGATGTGAAGTCATCTGTATATTTTCCCAGGAGGAAGAGGAGAAACAAAGAAATTGCCTAACAAACCCAAAGGGGTATCTCTAGTGGTAGTAAATTCAGATACTGGGGGGCCTCCCTTGCTAGGGTCTTGACATCACATGCTTCAGCTTCTCAAAAAAACCCCAAGTAGCACACCTAGAGAAGAAGCCACTTTGCAGTCTTTTGACTGGGCCCTTCCAAAACATTATTCTCTGGTGTTGAAAGGCACACGAAGCTATCCAATATTCATACCTCAGTGTAATGCATCTGAGAACATGCTGTCCAGGATCCGCAGACAATGAGGTCACAGGCCTGGTCCCACTGCTTTACTTTCTAGTCTGGTTGAGTGATTTTACTGAAGACTGTCAAATCACATGGATAAAGTGTTCAGTTAGTGAGCGGACACTGACACTTGAGCAAGGGGCACACCACCTGCTGCAAGAGCAGCACAGGTAGGCTCAGGGTCTGATGGTTCACATCACACTGCAGCGATGCACTGCATGTTGGCAGAGGCAATAACCAACAGGGATGAGCATCTCTTGGCTCAGAATGCAGCTGGCTGAGATACCACCACATTTTTTTAAGCAGTTACTCAGCTGGAAGATGGGGAAGGCCTCTCACACCATGTGGGGCAGTGCTGTTTCAGCGTGGCAACCCAGCCAGGTTGCAGCCACCTCCCACACTTGAGCAGGGATGGTTCAGAGCCAGGAGGGGCAGCCTGCACTGCGTTAGACACTTAATCTGTACCACACCGTTGCAAAAATAATGAAGACTTAATCGTATAGGAAAAATAGTTGTGATTAAGAGATAGAAAAAGTAGTAAATTGTAAAAAAAATTGTGGAATATAATGTTTAGGAATATTAGGAGTGTTAATTGTAACAGTACATTCTGATTTGGGAGTTTAGAAGTTGAATAGATTGCTAGCCTAACTTTTAATTAAGTTAGCTTAATCATTTACTGAGAAGCAAGCCTAAAGCTTTGTTTAGAGGATGAGTTATGGGACAGCTTGGCTCACAGCCAGCCTTGAAAGCCAAGCTGGTGAATAAGCTCAGGTCACTATGTTCCTAACAAAAGTTTAGCTCATTATAATCTCATTTTAATAGTAAAAGGTACACCCACCAGAAGTAGTACCATTACTCATTATGCAGACCCTTATTCATGCAGCATGTGCAGTAAATTTTAGGACTACTGTACCTTTAGATGCAAATGACTAATCTCATAACCAATCAATGTAAAGGTAAAATCTAACAGTGGACTTGAAAAGTATATAAACTAAATTTTTGTTGCTAGGTGAACACATTGGAGGAGTGATCCCCATGTTCCCAGTGCGCTGAATAAAGAAGCATCTGCTTATTCACATCAAATTGGTGTTGGATAAGTTTCTTTCACCCCATTTGGTGACAACACCAGACTTTCAATCAGTTACTCCTGCGACGAGCCCAGTTACTTGCAGCAATTCAAGAACTGTTTCCATAAAACAACCAGTGCTTCCTCATGAGGTTCTCCTATGCCTGCCCATGTGTGGTCAATACAGCTACTTGACAGTGTAGTCTTTGTTGTTGACATCAAAGAGCTCTGAACCTGACCCATCATTCGCCTTCAGGCAGATCACAAGATGCTAGGGCTTTTGAAAACAAACCCCAAAAAGATCAACAAACAGTCAGAGAAAACAAGTACTTCAAACCTTAGATGATAACCAGCATCAGAAGTGTGTGATAAATATTTGCTCCTGTTTCATGCACAAGGGAACAGCGACTTTCCAGGTGGCTTACAAAAGCAGAAAGAGAAAGGTCTTCCTTTAGCAAACACAATTAGGAAAATAAAGATGTATCACACCCTCCTACCAGGACTCAGTCCCTGAACTCAGCTCATGGACAGCCAGGGCCAAGGGTGCCCCTCCAAGACTCTCGTCCTCATCTCCCCAAAAGCAGTGCTCAATCCTGTGAAGCTGATGAGCCACACTGTTGGGTGATCACGATTCATGATGTTCCTGCTCTCAGGGCACTGCTTTTGCCTGCCAGTAGCAAAATTTGGGACTTCTTCCAGCAGGTCCCTCCCTCCATTCAGTGAACATTGTGTTAGTAAAATTTAGTAATATAGAGGCGTCTTTTGCCTATTAGCTTTCATACTTGCATCTTACACACTGAGCATTCCTCTGCTTAATTTTCAGCTATTACCAATGGCCAAGTAGTAAGATGAACACAGGGTTTCATGGCTTGATACTGCAAAGTCAGCTCTATGTGAGGCATGGAGAGGAGGAGAACACTCAGAGCAGGGGCTCCTGTAAAAAGAAACTCCTGTAATTTTCAACTTGTTTGCTAATTGCTAGGCTGATCTTATACTGCTCAAAATAGTAACTGCTATTTCCCTTCAGCCAGTGGACTGTTAATGAAGCTGGAATTTGTTCCAGCGACCATATGGCACACGTCATCTCTATCAAGTTATCTGAATTCCAGAAAGTCCACATTTATAAGGGTATAAATATGGAAGAGGAAAATGAAATGTGATTCCTTAAGAAATGCATTTTCTGGAGTAACTCTAAGCTGCAAAATGCAGCTGTTTATTGAATGGCATGGTTTCTCACACCACATGCCGTTAATGGAAGACTAAAAAATTCATCTTGATTTGGAAGAGACAGCAAAACCAAGGAGCGATATGTAGAACGTGCAACGTCTTTTAAAACTCCCAGATCTAATGCCTGGTCTAATGCAAATGTATGTTTACAAATAGGATGGGGTTTTTGTGGGGGGGAAATAAGGAGAGGGAGAACAAACACGGCTTTTTTTCTCATCAGCATCACTAAGTACAAGACACATGCTTGGTGACACAAGGTCATGGTCCTAACTGCTTAGTCTCTGCATGCTCCAACGTGCTTAGAACAAGAGGCAAAACTTGTGAGAAATATTTAAGGACTAAGCAGAAAGTAGTGGAAAAAAATCCTGACCCTCTCCAAAATCAGTGGCTGAGGAGTGCTAAAGCTGAGTGGTCTCGTCTAGACGTCCTCTTACAGTGACCTCTATAAGCAATGACTGCAGCTCAAGTGTGCCCTATGCTTTGAAGAACCAAGATTCAAATTATTCCTATGAACAATCAAGGATTAACCAAAAAATAAATTATTCTTCCACACTGTCAGATGAAGATGTTTTCCAGGCTCCGCTATCTGCACAGGAGGATTGCTACAAGCCTTGCTCAGCCCTGCTCAGGCAGGCACATCCAGCACGCCTGCCTTCACAATCTCACGTTCCCTCCACTGACCTTCAGCTTCCCAGCACCGTGGGCTGGAGCCTCAGCTGGGGCAGAGGTGGCTGCGCCACCATCCTTGGCTTTGGGCGGCTGCTGTCACCGCAGGGAGCAGACCCGGCCCACAGGCAGGTGCACAGGAATGGGATTTGAGGCTTGCTGCCTCCGTGCAGATGAGCGTGCATTGTTATTCCATGGCATATGACAAAAGTCACAGCTTGGGGAATAATGCAAAGATGTTTGCTTTTTTCCTTTCCCAGTACTGTGTCACTGCAGGCCAAATGGAAACCTCCTGGGTTATTAAACAAGATAAATTTCACAGGATTGTAAACAATAAAATTGTCCCAAATTGCAGAGGTGCTGATAGCAATACACTATAATCTGGCTGGCATCTGAAGTTTCCTTCCTTTTCTTTGTTTCTTTTGGCCACAGGAAGAAACATCCCCTCCTTAAATCTCTACCGCCAAAAGCGGCGGCAGCAACGCCAAAAAACCTGAATGATGAACCAAAACTTGATGTTCCATGTTGTCTTTGCTGGGTTTAAGTAAATGCTATAATAGTTAGATAGAGAAAATGGCTTTAAAAATGGTTTCAAAAAAACCCAAAGTATATCTTCTAATATTCTACATCATTTAAAAACATTCAGAAGTGACTATAAAGAACACACTGCGACTCATGGGAACTAGGGCATCATTCATGTGATTACAGCAGAGAAGTGAGGCATTTGTTACATACGAACTTGAGACATCCCATATACGCACACAGTCAATAGTGTTGTATATCAACAGAACCAATCTGTCTCTGTTTTGGGGACAGACCGGGGGCTTTACTTCATTGTCTTTATTCACCGCAACAATCTTTTCATTGCTAATACCCTGAACTCCTGACAGAACATGTCTAAGGGACAGCAACTCTCCCTCCCCTTTCTAGAAACACTGAGACGTTGACTTTTCTTTCTTAACTGCAATTAAGAAGCTGCTTTGATTTTCCATCCAAGTTCAATTCTCCTGTGCCTGGTGCAGGATCTTTAGTTACACAAGGTTGTTGCTTTGAAGCTGGGAGAGCATCGCTCTCAACCAGCCTTTGTGGGCAGAAAGGGAACCTTTCAGGCAGATGCTGAGTAAAGCTCACAAGCCAGTGCTCTACCACCTTATTAGCAAGGAATACACACTCTATAAAAAAGCTACATAGGCACTATTTGCAAAAATATATCTGAAAGAGTAAAATATTCAAAATCAAAGTAAACAAGCACAGGTCAAAGTAATCTGCATTTCAATGTCTCATCCCGGGCAGGTCTCTTCTCCAAAGCAAATTATTTTTTCAGATGTATCCTACTGCTAAGAAAAGGGATGACCTCCCTCTTTAGCATACCTAACCACAAAGCACAGGAGCCCGCACCCATTAGCAGGAGTTATATGACTTTGTAATGATATTTATTGACAGCTGTCAAAGGTTTGGATAAAAATATGGAAAGATATACTGGCAGGCACTGCGTAAAAAACATGGGGAGGGGACTCAGGTGATCACTGGTGCATTTATTTCAGTGCATAAAACATGTAAGGAAAATTACTTCACACTTCTAAGAAAAGGTTACAAGCAATGAAAAACAAATGGAAAAGAAACGAAGCAATTTTTTTACAGTGATGTTGAACAAGGGAGGTAAAGGCAAACTTGTTAATTCAACAGAGGCCAAGTATTTTGGAACTATCCTGGATATAGGGAATGCATGTTAAAATGGACCGATTTTAATTTTTTCCTTCATTAATTGATACAGTTCTGTGAGTTAATGTTTAAAATCTGAAGCATCCCTACAGATCTTTTTCCCACAGTGTTGCACAGACACTTGCTCTCTACTGGGATCTGGAAAGTGTGAACAAACCCTGACCCTCCCTCCTGCAATTTCCATACAGGCACAGAAGAAAGAAAGGGCAGAAGCAAGGGCCAAGCAGGGAGAATTGCATACCAAACAGTTACTGTATTTACCCCCTTCCAGAGGGCTCAACAGCTCTAGTACACAACCCTCCTTGAAAAGAGGACAAGAAGATTCTGGTGGTCTTAGACGCCAGGGTAACTAAAATTTTAGTTCAGCCTTAAGAGATTTGCCTTCTGCACCAGAATTTAGCTGGGTTTGGGCTGGGCAGCAAGTAGCTGGTGCATCATTAAATGTGAAAGCCATGGTCCTCATTCCACAGCTCCACACAGTCTTTAGCAGCCCAGAGCCACAATGTACTTTAGACAGAAGAATCAAAGCTCAGATTTTTTCTGTAACTCAGTCAACAGGCAATATGGAAGACAGAGGAGGTGCTTTTACACTTGCCCAGAAAAAACAGAACCCAGCCAATGCAGAATGCTGCAGTCTAAGGTAGAACACAGCAACAGGCCAGCCAAGAGCGCAAGCAGGTATGAACAACTGAACTCTGATACATCTAAGCCAACTATAAATTATTTTTTAAAAAATTATACATATATATCACCCCAGACAGTCTGTGGGAGCTCAATGTCCAAATGAACCTGTGAACCATGCAAACAAACTCTAAAAAATGCTTCTTTCTGCCTAGAATTACAATTTTACTCCGCAAATTTACTAGCTTTGCATGTTTCCAGTCACAAAGACACTTTAATCTGAGATCTTTTCACATTACAAACTGAGTTTTCTAAATGCTTAAGAAACAGAGCCCCTAATACAAAACTTTTTAATGAATATGTGGATGGCCTGATGGCACGCAGCTAGTTCAGAAAGAACCAACTGAACCTTTCACTCCCACTACAGACTCAGAGAGGCATTACTCATTTCACGAACAAAAAGTGAAAAACTCAAATAGCAGCAATAAACTCTCCCAAAGATATGGACTCCCCCCCCCAGCATTCAAGATGCGAAATAATACAGAAAGGAGGCAGCAATCCCCATTCCAGATCATCCCTCCCAGAATGTCAACCGTGTAGGGCTCCTGCTGCAGCACCACTCCCACCACTCCAGATAACCTTATCTGGGCTTACATCTCCTACAAAGCACCTAGTCATTAAATAAACTCTGGAGCACTCCTGTGTATTTCATTCCATGCTGGAATTCCTGACAAAAACTACCCATGCTGTTTTACTGAGTAAGATATGTTGTGGAACAAGTCCCACCACATTTTCTCCAGAAGAGGTAATCAGCAGATCCAACGGGGCTGGACATCAAAAGATAGAGCCTAAGGACTGACAAAAGAAGTTCACTTAATGATGTGTAAAAGACTGGCAATAAGAACATTTGAACTATTGCCAGTAAGTAAAGTCATCCTAATTCCCGAGCTTCTTGTCAAAACTGTGATCACCTTTTCACAGCTGAACGGGTCCCGCAATACTCGTTGGACCAAAAGCTTTATCACTAGGCAAAGCATACATTAACTCTGCATTTTAAGACTTTTTTTCTGACCACATCTGTACACAAAGAACTATCATTCACATTTTAAACTAATTACAAGAGAAAAAAATACCTGACAAGCTACATAGGCTGTGCAAGCAAAAACACTTTCACAGAGCATGGAAAGCAATAAAGTGCTACATAAGAGAGCTTGAGTCACCCTCCAGATCTCTGGGTAATCTATCACTACACACAACCTAAAACACCATGTAAGGTGCAAGCCAGGAGGAAGCAGGAGACGCATTACTCCTTCAACACACACTTATCTTTTACTCGATTGAAACTGCTTAGGTATTTCCAAGTATGCATAAGCTGAATTACGATTACATTTGTCAAAGGTATGTTACATACCAGCAGTGGACTATTTTCTCCCTTGATGTGAGGACCATGCAACTAGAAAAGCCTCAGCTTTATCAGTCCTGATTAGGAGCGGAGGAAGTAACAAAGATGTCAGCTACAAAAAGGAAGAATTAAAAAACAAGCAACCAGCAGAGTCAGACATGAATGCGAAGATGAGGTAATTACCAGCTGGAGGGTAAATTAAGAAATAACAATTCTAGTAGGTAGAGTGAACATTGCAAAAAAAAAAAAAATGCTCTGAACTTTCTGGATCAGATAATCCCCAAATCTTTGGCTATACAATTCTCCAGATGTTTGTACTGCACTTATTGCTGTGGCATCAAATTATTTTTTCATCTCCAACCAGCCCACCAGATTAAGACTGTAAGCCTTTAAGGAGAATTTGATTTATCTGTATGCAAACTGCCTTAATCAAAGATTTCCATTATTCCACTAAAGAATCACACCATTGGTTTGAGCTTCTGACTGTTACTAAAATGCTGCTCCTTGAAGATTCACCACCCTTAGAAACAGAATGGACAATTTAAACCCAGCAGTGGTATGAGAAACAACTCATTTTTGTCCTGGGTGCAGGTTAAGACTCAAAGCCATTCTTTAGCACAAGCAAACTCTAGAGCTGCAGGTCAGGCAGCTGCCTTCTGCTGCTCCAGTTCTCACCCCTGGATGACAACTCCATTATCCCAAGAATGCCAAGACTGCAAATGCCCCAGGATAGGCTAGGTCCTGCAAGGAATTGATTTTTCTAGGCCAGACTCTTGGACTTATACAACTTCCTAAGAGAAGGGGAACCATGGAAAACAGGACATCTGCAGATGATCAGCTCTTTGATGTGAACAGGGCAAAGAAACTTTTAAACAATCTGGGTTTTCCCAGGTTTTCTTCCCCTTTGTTCTTGTCCTATGTCTAAACACAGCACAAGAGAAATGTCATCCCAGATGTCTCGAGTCATTCAGAGTGCTGTGCTTCTTTGCAGAGATATCAGCCAGGCCTTTTGACGAGTTATATACGGAAGTGAGCACTTCTGGCATCTGCTGCTAACTGGGTACCAAAAAAAAGGCAAAGTCCAAATGAATTCTGAGATTGCAGTGTGGGTCTGCCATCATCAGGAGAGGGCAGACAGTGCCAGTGGCACTGTCTGCTCACAACTAATTTAATCTTATTTGCATTCAGGTCAAACATCTACTAATTGCTTTTTATCCAGATGCTTTTCTAATTTAGGTACCATAACTGCAAAAATGAAAGCATTCAAGATTTATGAAAAAAGAGGCAGCTGCTTATCATGTGGACAGTGCTGGCTCTAGATACTATGACGGGCTTACTCTTCATAAAAGCAGCCTTACTGGAAATGGAGATTGAATACCCGCTATACCTACAGCTGTGGATTCAGAGACAGAAAGGGTTTGTTATGCTATGGTTAAGAAAGATGTAATGAGCATCAAGTCATTTCACACTGATTACAGAAGAAAACAGTTTGCAATTTTTCACAAGTCTTTGATGTTTGCTTTTCAGTCCTGGTGAGTAGATGTTAACTAATATCATTACGAACACTTTAATCCAGAGGGAGACATAAGAAAGAACCTCAAAGATTAATTTGATTGAAGGACTAAATTAAATCCACTATGCTATGTCCAACACTGATGACAAAATGACGTTCAAAAAGAATTCGTCCACTTTAAGCAGAGTAGATAATGAGTCCCTAAAAAAACCAAACCAAAAACCAACTCTACATTGTGGCCATATACCAGCTCCTGGGCTATTTTCAAGGCTCAAACACAAAACCTTGACATCTTGACTTCTAACCGTCTCACAACGGTTAAAATCCACCTTAAGCTTCTTCCAAATGGAGAATACCAGTGAAGATACTCACTTTTATTTAAACAGGGCATCTCCTCCTCATCCCCAGCATACAGACAGCAGGATATATTTACATTACCAAAAGGAGCTGCAACTACTTCAACTACTTTCTAGTTTAATTAATAAAATAGAAACGGAATATGAATTTCAGGGTTTTTAAACCCAAGCAGGCTCTAAAATTTGGTCTATGAGCTGGAAAAAAATTAGTAGCACGTGACACTTAAATGACAGAGCAACATTTTCCTATCCAGTGCTTTGCACAGCATTACAAGAGTTTTCTTAAGGTGATGAGTCAACTCACCTTGACTGGCTACTTCCCAAGAGTATCCACTGGTGCCGCTATTAAGACCAGTAACAACCTTGCACAGCTACGCAGAATTAACATTATTATGTTTTTAAAAAGGAAAAATTGCTTTTAACAAAAACAATTGTAAAACCTGGTAGTGATCACTACTACTAGACTGCATGAAGAATAAATATCAGTACTTCCAAAACTGACACCATAGTAATACTGCTGCTTGATGCATCAAGAAGGGACAAAATACAAATAGCATACTCCCAATAAAAGTCTATTAAGCTTTACATGGTTTTTGGTAATAGGTAGCACAATAAAATAACGTAACTGATTTAAACAGTTTTCCCCAGATGATGGCCCTCTGACTGTGTTCATTGACATACAATGGGAAGTTCAGAACAAGCACAATGCTATTAGCCTTCTAATAGCACTCAGAGTTGCAATTTGTCAGCAGTGCACTGTATTTTGGAGCAGATAAAGATTTCTGTAAATTTGCATGGCTGCACACATAAGCAGTAGTTCTCCAAGGAATAAATAGTTTGTTCTTTTGTCAGTCCTTTACAATAAAATGAACACATCAGGCCAAAATAGTTTCTTAAAAGTAGGTCAAAAATACCCATGCATGATCACTTCTGCACTGGTTTCCTAGCAAATTAATCTACCCACACAGATGTACGTAATGCATATCCTGGAGACAGTGAGGCAGAGGAAGAAAACCAAATACATTAATGAGGTAGCTTAGACTGAATAACTGCAGTTAAAAGTTTTATTGAACAAAAGAAGGTAAAATGTGGTAGTCCAAGTTCACTGAGCAAAAGCAGCTCTCTTGCTGAAGCTGCACTTTGTGCTAAACAACGTTATTAACTCAGACTATACAGAGGACACATTATGCAAGTTATCCCAACAGCAAAGGAGAAAAGGTAGATTAAACTTGATCTGATGGAACAATTTGGTCAAATTCAGTGGCTTAAGTTAATGTGTCTAGCCCTTATCTACCTATATTCAGTACAGGCATACAACAGAAAATATAACTGCACTGAATTCCCATTTGTTAATAGTGTGTGCTTCCATACAAGCGGAAGACAATTCCTGAAAAAAACAAATTAAAAAACTCAAGAATTTTAAATCTTTTGTTTGAAGTGTCACTCAGCCGACTCGGGAAAAACACTCAATACATGTTATAAAAAACTCCCAGCCCCTACGAGGTCCACTTCTTGTATAGTGCTAATATTTTAAAATTATTTTTTTTCTCCCCTCTGCCTAAGAAACTTCATATGCTCTGAAATCACCCACAAAGTCAGGTGGGTAAACACGTAAGTCAAAAATATTCTGTGAAAAGAGGGAGGTAGCTCAGGCCCCTTGGCAACCTTCTGTCATAGTTCACATTGATATGGTCTACCTCCCCTGTAATCGGCAGTCAAAAATGAAAGGAAAAAAGGATTTCAACTATGAAATTTAGTGAAAGAACGTGTTCAATACAAAGTCTTCAAATTTGACCCACTGGGCTTCCAAATGTAAGCTATAAGGTACCTCACACCCAATACACAACATTAATAATGTACCTAAGTTCATACATTTTATGGACAGTATCTTCTCATTTGTTAAACATTTGGCTCAGGTGAGTACACCTTTTTTGTTAACCACTTGACAAACATTCTGGGCCAAACAAACAGCACAATGTCAAAGTCTTTTTTTTCCCAGTAACGAAATGCTGTAGGCTAAGCCTAACAGAAACTACAGAAGAAAAACAATAGACTCCATGATGCAGTGCAAAGGTGTTACTACAACATCATAAGTCAAGGGACGTTTCTAAGGTGCTGAAAGAGGAGATTCTCTAGACGGTGACCCTGTATTGTCCTCTGGTGGGAAAACAGTAAGAGTGCAGGCTCGAATGCCACCAAGTGATTCTGGAAGGTCAAATACTTTATGCCACTCATCTTTTTCCGGATCATATTTCTGAACTATTTCCACCATACACCGATTATTCCAAGAATATCCTCCAACAACATAGATTTTATTTTCAAAGACAGCAACCCCAACATCACTTTGCCCACGTAACATGGCAGCAATTGGAGTCCACTGGTCTAGAGTCGGTGAGTAATATTCACAGCTTAGAACATCATCATAATCACTCGTTCCTCTAAAATGATTTCCACCAATAACATATAGCTTGTCTCCTACAGTACACATGCAATGCAGACCTCTGACTGTCGTCATTGGAGCTTTCTGAGTCCATTTGTCTGTGTCAGGGTCAAAACACATAAGTTCCTTTTGGAAAGTGTCATGAGTAATTCCTCCTAGAGAAATAAAACACATATTAGAGCACTGCTTAACCTAATAAACAATAAATAGAAGAAATGTACATTTTCGTGAATGAATTCAGCCTTCCCTAAAACTTTTTCACATTAGTTGAGATTACTATCATGTATGTGCCCCATTTCAAATGACAGTTTTAATGCACCTCGTTCCTTTAAATGAAGCCATGTCTCATACAGCACATCATTACATAAGATGATACCAGCAGATTAAAAGAAAAAAATTGTTACCTATGCTTCATTTTGGCAAAATTATTTCTTTGCTTACATTTCTTCAGTTTGCTAGTTTTGTTTCTCACCATGAAGAAAACAGGAATCTGCTTCCCTTACAAATTTTGATACTATGCCATCGTGTTTTAAGTAGTCCTATCACGTAGCAGAATTTTCCTCAGAAAACTTTTTTCATCAACTTGAACTGAAGAGAGGACACAGATTTCAAATACTCTTCTGTTAATAAATGCCTATGGTTCTCTCTGTATTTACCTTCTCCACAGTTCCCTGCAAAAGCGGTTGGAGAGGCTTCAGGGGAAATCATGGGACGATTTCCCATCAGTGGATGAAATGTCCCACCTTTGTGCAAGGTCACTAGGCAGGTCAGAAAGCAGTCACACCAATTTCAGACACTGTAGGCTTATTAGCTGTGGTTTAAGAACATAATGCAACTATATTTGAGGTGCTAAAAAATATGCAGAGAACACACTGCTGCTGAACAACCTCCTGCTGGGCTAACCACTCAACACTGCATTATCATGCTTGGATTATTAGCAGACAGAGATGGCATGGTGTCTACAGGAGTTTAATTCTTCAGTTGGACAGTAAGAATTAAATACAGAAAAAATAGGAGGAATGTCCAGCTCTGACGCTTAATTACAGCCATAGCAGTAGCAGTTCTTGGGAGCCTGTCAGGGAGAAGATGCTTTAGCGACAAAGGAACCAATCTTTACATTTTCAACCCCAAAAGTGTCTAGGCTCATGAGGATATCTGAGAGGACAGGAGGGAAAGATGACTCTGTGGGAAACAAACAGCAGCTACATAAAAAAAACACAGCACGGAGCATATACACATGCCACTTGCAGTAAAACAAGCAAAATGGGCAAAAAAAGTACAAATAGCAGCAAAATTATTAGAAGCAAGCTTAACGGACTTGCTCTTAGGAAAATAAGAAGCTGTATCTTACAGTAACATTTTAAAACAAATCCCTCCTAGTCTACTGACACAAGGCTCCCTGATTCAAAATATGTCAAGGATCAATCTGCTTCAGTGCATCTCCCCACCAGTTCTCTACAGCTAAGCAACCTTGTCCCACCTCCCGCCCTGAACATCAGCTTAGCTCTTAGAGGACATTCCTTAAAAATCCCAGTAGGGCAACATACATAGGTCTGTGATCTCTGTAGAGATCACTGACAGACAGACTGAATCCTCTTTAAAAACTGAGCAGATATAAAATTTTCAGAAAATGTATTGCACCCAGTTTGGAAAAAAATGGAATGAAACTATAACCTCAGTGACATATAGGATTGAGCATATTACAAACGAAAGACCAGTGAAAGTGCAGACATCACTTGTATGTTGTGATTAACATGAAAACTTTCCCCTTTCCATTAGCTCAATGAAGGCAGATGTTCTCTTTTAAAGTATTAAGAATTTCCAATGCTTTCCAAAATGTATCAAAGAGGATGTGTTTAATGGTTATTGCTATATCAATGTGATGTTGCCACAAAAAATGTATTCTGACAGTTGAAGTGAATAACTGCTTTGGAATTCAGAGCTGTCATTTACTACGTAAACGCACAATACTATCTAAAATAATTCTCTCAGACTCTGCAGTATGTATATGCTATTTGACTGGCTTCATATGAAAGTGCATTACTGCTCATACCACAGCAAAGCTACTGCAACCAGAGACTAATTTTTATTGTCTCCTACTGAAATAAGAAAAGTTAGATAAGCAATGGTTTCATAGAGATTATATGATCATAGGAATTATTTACCTGAAATATACATTAATCCCCCATACACGGTTCCAGCGTGACCATAGTGGGGTTCATTCATTTTTGCGACATAGCTCCATTCATTCATTCTGGGATTGTAACATTCCACAGTGGCTGTTTAAAACAAATGAGAATATAAAAATGTTGAAGCTAGCATGGCAGTTTGGTTCTGAGTACAGTCGTAGTGGCAGTAATATATTCATAAACAGAAGAAGTATCAATGAGAAACACTGTTCAGCTGAGAAAGTGTCATGGGAGTTATTGAGCATTATGTCAAGAGACAATACAGAAAAACCTCAAGCTTCGCCCCAGAGGAACAAAAAGGAAGAAAAAGCCCTCTTGCATGCCACTTGTCTCATTCCCACTCCTGCTTGACACACAACCTGCCCCAGCTCGTGAACCCTGCCAGAGGTACAGCTGTGGGACACCGGTGGAAATGGCGACAAAGCTGGGCGAATTGAGCTTTTCTACCCTTTCCTCTTGTACAAGTCCCTTCAGTGTCTGCTGTAGAGATAGGGAACAGACTTAAAACCTCTCTCAAAGAGGATCAATACATCTGGCAACCAGAACAGACCCCTGTCTTCAGCAATTTCCCACCCATGCAGAAAATCAGGCTAGATTTCTTCTTAGTATTTCCCGTTGAAATGGTCCCACGCCTTCAAAAGGGGGCAGCAACTGTTGACTAATTTTCTATTGTCTCACAATGTTTTATTAAGTACTTGCACAGCAACATACAGCACAGCATACACAAGTGACTAATTCAAACAGTTTACAAAAGCCACGCTTTAAAAAATTCAAGATGAAACATCATTGAATCTTGAACGGAGAGAAGCAGTGCCTGTGTCGATACACAGCTCCATTTGCGCAGTTTTCTTTGTGAACTGGAATGTTAAAATGACCAAAGGATTTATCAAATCAGAAATCGCAGAGGTTAGTACTAAGTAAAAAAGATACCCAGAGCCCAAGTGCCCTTGCAGAAAGCATTTCTGAGAAGGAATCCTTTTGTCAAAGTGGGATGGAAGAGATGTGGGATTGCAGGAAAAGGTCTATGCAATAAGCACAGAGATAGAAATAGAGAACAGATTTAATAATGGATCTGAGCAAGCTGTAGAGACTGGCAGCTTGAATAGTACAACATGACCAGAGGGGGAAGAGATCCTGAAAAACCCTGGAATATAGCGACCGTACAATGCACAAAGCAATTATCAATAATTGTGTTATCTTAAAGACAAATTAAATCTAATTTTAAATAATTAAAATTAAGAATCAGATACTAATGCTTTTTATACAATGTTTAATCTCCGAATAGAGACGTTAATGAACTTTGCATACAAGAATGAATCTGTCTTTGAAAGTGGCATTCTACTTGCTCTAGAACAAGCTTTCTATTCAATCAAAGGTAAAAAAAATCTGAGCCAGCTCTATGGAATCAGTGATGGTGACTTACAATCCAGGATTACACATCAACTAAAGAAGCTGAGAAACTTGCCAGTTCAAAGGCAGAAACTAGTCAGTGTTCGCATAAGTGTGCAGACTTAGCAGTACTGGCCAGGCCAGTAAAGCACATCGATCAGTAACACTCATACAGTGGTTGTGTATGAGTAACACTCAGATACTATAACGTACCGCACCTTAAACTTCAAATCTGTCTTTAAAAATCCCCCAAAAACCTTTGGAGCATTTTGGAAGATTAAAGTACAGCTATGGTCTCAGACTACCATCAAAAAATCCATAGTCATGGAAAAACTTAGCAAAGAGCACATCTCAGTGACCTACTGAAGTCTCTTTTAGTGCTGTAAAATGCACAACCTACTTATTGTTGCAAAACAGGATGATGTTTTGTAATTCCATGCAATTAGTATCTCAAGTAGACAGACTCAAAATAGAAGCTTCCAGTTCCAGTGTGAGGAATACTGTATGACAAACAGTTCAGCATCATCTAAGGTTAAAAATAAAAAAACCAAACTACTATACTGCCCTTAAGAATTGCTAAACTGTTTCAGCACACAGGATTTTCTTCAGCCTTTCCCCACCCAGGAGCTGAAATTTAAATTTAAGAAATACAGAAAGTGCTGGTCCAGAACATTAAGTTCATGATATAAGGCAAAACACACTAAATTCCTGTTTCTTTGAAAACAAATTATATACCTTGATTCGGAGGTATGAAATAATTAATTTCACATTCTTGAAACTGTTCACAAATAATGAAAGCCTGAAATGCTTCTGGTTTTGTAAGACTGCCTTGCACAAGGACACCCAGTTATGCCAGCCATCTCAGGGCTTTGTAAGATGGACAAAAAATAAAAAACTGGTGCAAAGTAACTGGAGTCAAGTTTGTCTAGACACCACTGTTGGCATGCCAAATTTATGATTTAAAAAGCCTGCCCAATGTGGGCAAGTTCCCAAGTTTACTCTAAGAGATCAGTCCTTCACGAAAGACTTCTCCTACAATCTAGTTTTCTTGCTACTGCATTTTCTACTCAGCCATCCAAAATGAGCCCCAAGCTGCCTTTCACATTACACACATGTACACGTAGATAAAAGTCTGCATAAGTAAAGGTACAAAAAGGCATTTAAGCATTCTACAATGAAAATTTTTAAAGTCAGGCTTGATTTTTTTAATATTTTTTTAAATAACGTTAAAAAAAATCTTTAAAAATTTTGGTATTTTTCCTATTTGATATCCTGTAGACTTTGTATATCCATCAAGGACTGGCACAACCATAAAGCCAGTGAATGCTAGAGACAGCCTCTTGCACAAATAAAGGTATAGGCACAAAGAATGGGTTCCAAAAACTACATCTAAAATGGAATCTATGAGTTGTATTCCTGGTTACTGCCATCTTTACTCCACACGCAGTATTCACCCAATCCCCAAATACACCCATGCTCTTTCTCATATAGAGGTATTCATCTATTCCAATATTCTTTTCTAAAAAGGAAAGCTCCTTTCCACTCCACTCTATTTAGCAATCAGAAGAAAACAAAGATGTGCAGAAATTTCAAGAACAGAGAAAACCAGAATTGACATGCAAGTAATTATAGCTGTCCCAGTTCTACCCTGACAGCAGGCCGTTCAGACCTACTGTTCACTGCTACGCTGCACCGAAATCACCATTCTACTTCCTTTCACAAAAACAAAGGTATCTTCTTTCCCATAGCGCTTCCACTCTGTGCTGAGGCGAGGAACTTAAATTTCTAATACACTATAAAGACAAAGCATGTGCAAAGCAATGACAAAGCCAGCAACAACCAGATTAAAATGGTATTTAATGCTGGATGACTGTTTATCTCACTCTGCACTATGGATTGCATTTAAGAGAGAAACCAGAGCCAAAAGATCACCTTAGCAAGAGAAGATAAAACATGCAGAAATTGGTACACATTACTGCCACCACTATCACCACATTGCAAAGACGTTATCTGAGAAAGGACGCTGTTGAGTCCAAGATCCCTCACTTTCTGACGTGGTTTCAAAATTGTCTTGAAGTACTGTTTGACAGTATTTCAGACAAGTCATTCCAACTCAAATCTAGTGTGCTCCAAAAAAAGGCTAATTATTTCCCAGCTGAAAAAACCCTATTGTTCTGCATAGTCATTTCTCTATTTCCTTGCAAGGTCACTCCACTTCTCTCTCTCTTAACAAGATCTCCCTCTGCACTGCAAAGGAAAAAAATTATACCAAATCTCAGCTATTAAAGGTGCCCATTAATTTAAGAGGCATCAGGATGTTCTTCTATACATCGTCTCCAGACAGAGAATCGTACTCAGAAGAACGGCTGCTTTACTGAACCTAAGCATATATTCTATATAGCATAAGACTGATGGATTCATTCTCCCAACAGCATGAATGATTCAAATCAGGCTTTATTTACGTTTAACAGTGGAACTTCTGATCTGTTCATTACCATAATCTGGAGAAGACAGGCCTCGTTTTAATAGAATTAAGCAATCTCAAAAAGACACAAAGCTTTGGCAGTCCCAAGGGATGCTCAGTCTGCACTCAGTTTATAGTGCCATCTGTGATGCTATTTGAGGAGTATACAGATATTTACCACTTCTCTGTCAGTGGCTTCTAATGTGTCTTCAGGTTTATTACAGCAGCACTTAGCAACTGTGTGTGATGTTCCGAAACCCAGGACCTTCATTTTGTTACATCATTTCTATAATACAGCTTGCTTCTGTAGAATTGAAAGCTGACTTAAATTAAACAGAGCCCTGAGTAATTTTGCCCCCAGCATAGCAAGGAGCCACTTCAAAATAAGCTCCTATGCAAGTGTCCTCCAGTTCACGCTTCAGTTTGATATTCACACTACTACACAGACAAGCAACAGCTCAAACGGATAAGGATGCTTATTTTTCCTCTTAACTGACATTTAAAATATCTATACTATGCAGCCTCACAAGAGAAGTTTCTACATAAACAAGGAGTTGTTTGAATTGGGGGTTAAGCATCACAGAGGGCCTTCCCAATTGTTGGGCAGGGTGTCAAAAAAACCACGTAACTATCTTGCCCTGGCCTCGAAGTCTCCTCTTTCTGTCTGTATTGCAGTATGATGATGAAGGTATCGATAAATCTGTGGTTTAGTCGCAACCCAACATTCCCTAAAGTGCTTTGGAAAAGCACGTGTATATATAGGAAAAGCACATACAGAAAAATCTCAAACTCCGCTCAAGCCTGAAATACATGGAAAGTACCTAACTGCACCAGTTTTCTAACACTTTAAGTCATAGCTTCTGCCATCATCAAGCTCCACAACTGAAATATTTCAAAAAAGGGCTACAACAACCTACTTGTCTGAGAAAACAGTATCCAGGGCTCTGCACAACAGCACAGCTGGAAATTGCCGATGAGCTCTGCTTCGTGAGTATCTGCGAACCACACCCCGTTTTCCCTTTGTTTCCTTTTCCAAAAAGTCTTGCCTTTTGCACACCTGCCTTCTCCAGGCTGGTCTCCTCCTCTTGCCGGACTGCTGTTCTCTCCGCCTTCCAGGAAGGCCTTTGGCAGGTGTGTGTTTTGACATTTAAAAAGAATCAACCAGAATTATGCACAATCCTTCTCAGAGCGGTGCATGCTTCCGCACAGCTCTAAATTGTCACAGAGTTGAAAAATCTGAATTATAATTTCATCATTCAGTACATTTCAAAGACACATTTACCATATTCCAATGCATGAACCACATATGTGCAAATTCACCTGTCCTTACCAATGAACCAAACTTTTATCAGTGGCTGTTTATTACTGCTAAAGCACATACAACTGAGGTAGAAAGTGGTATTTACAAAGTTCTCAGAAGATTAAACATTTGAAAACTGTTTTGGGAAGACTTGATAGAGAGCTTCAAAAAAGTATAATTTTTATTTCAGTGAATGTCAGGAGGAAAAAAAGAAAAAATTCATTTAATCCTTTGGCCCTTTTCGATAAGAGCTGATCTTCCAGAAAGCTGAATTCAGGTTTTGGGGATTTTTCCTCTCTAACAACAGACTGAAATTAGTTTGAACCCAAGGGCAACTTCTTTAATATCTGTCCAACCCATATTTGACCTTCTCGTCTATGAAAAGCTTGAGAGTTTTTCCTCATCTGAAGAGAATGGAAAAGTTTAAGCTGGATTTCATCTTTTGGCTGTCAAGGTTTATGAAAGAAACATGAAAACGAAAAGTGACTTGCCTCACAATTAACAAGAAAAGAAACTGAAGCCCCAAATCAAAGCATCAGACAACTACAATACTTAGCATTTATAGTGCTCTTCCCACAGAATGATCCGATGACAGTTTTCAGGTCTGTGTGGAAATCGTTGCAGCATTTTAATGACATCTTTACAGAAGAATTTTGGACAGGTGATAGATTCTGTATTTTAATTAAAGCTGCAGAAGAGTTGAGGTCAGCAGAATGATACCACTTGATCTAATTTAAGAACAACACTGCACTTAAAAAGCCTGCTGTACACACAGGTTGCACTGGCTTAGTGAAAAGATTATTTCATATTGATTTTGATAGACTTGCAACTTTTTCACTGACATTCTTATAACCGTACTCTGTTTAGATGGTACAGTACACAAGGACAGCAACCTTATTATCTGCTATTAATTCATACTATTAGAAAATAGCTCAATGAAAGGTAGGTTTTCCAATACCAAGATAAAGATCAATACACATTAGTGTGTACATCTGGTCTTTTACAGGGTATTAAGCTTGCTTTTAGAATGTATTTTCAGGTAGATAAAGTGACATGTAAGAAAAACTAAACACTCTGGATCTGCATCAGAAAATGGCTGTCAAGGGAAAACAAGTTATTGCAAAACAGTTTCCCATGGTTTTTTGGAAACAGGAGGCATTTTTAAATGTCTTATTTCATCAAACATTAGAATAGATTTTAAACTTCTAGAAAAAACAGCCCAGTTTGGTGTAGTAGAAGCAATGTACTATATGTTTCCTAAGAAAGTCTACAACATGAGCATGACACAAAGTGTATACGTGAATGACAGATGCATCAATTTAAAAAAAAAAAAATCACAGATGCTGCAGCATAAATTAGGTTTTGTATTGTTTCAATTAAACATGTTTCTCACTGCACTTAAAGACATCAGTGCATTTCTAAAAAGCAAATCTTAGGAGCTAGAGATACTGCCACAAAGACTTGACAAGACAGGGTTAAGTAATGGGCTGAAAGGAGCAAACAAAATAATGAAATGTTACATCTGGTTTAGATATAACAATATGCTAAAATTCCAAGCATAATCACTGTAACATTTTGATTTTAAAGAACAAATTTACAATTGAGTGTACACTCCCAGACTTGACTGCAAATGCTAACCACTATGACTGAAAAATTCAGTGGATTAATACGGTCCATCCTCTACAGACTTTTGTTAAATTAAAAGTTACCATGTATTTAGTCTTTGTTTCCAACCACCTTATTTCCCTGAAATTGATTTTTTTTTTTGGTCAAGTAAAATGAATCATCATTTGCAAGGAAAAAAAGCAGCAGCAGGACAGGGTCATTCGTATCAATAAGTTAACTGTGTAGTCACAAGATCACAGACCATAGGCAAAATATAACATTTTTAGTAATTAAAAAGTCCAGTATGTCATGAGTTCTGAATCTCGCTGATGTGAGTGAAATAATCACTCAGTCAATAGCCCCTTCAAAAAAAAAAAAAGACTAGCATTTCAAAATGACTATTCCAGAAAATTTATGTCTTTTAAAACGTAACCTTCATTCAATAGAGTTTCAGTTAAAGTCACATATCCTCCCATAAGAGTGAAAAGAGTGGGTTTGGTTTCTCAGCTTAAGTAATGATTTTTTTTTTTTATACAGTTGCTTTTATATATACACACACACACTTAGTTAATGCTTGATGATAAAGGTGAAGACATTGGATATTATGCATCAATACCCAAGACAGATGTATTAGGAAATTTTTTTGTGGAAGCCCTTCTAAAATTAACTGCTAATAGTATCCAGACAAATTTCTCTATGCATTTGCAGTATTTCCAGAAAGAACGCCAACAACTTCAACTTGCTTCCTCTCCACGCGTTCTTAGGGCAGCACAGTATTTCAAGGCCTAAAAAGCAAGGCAAGAAGCATGCTTCAGGAGAAGCACTCACCTAGCTCACCCGCTGCATTTCGACCACCGACTGCATACAAATGTCCTTTGAGGGCACTTAGGTGGAAGAAGGTGCGCTTCTCATTTAAAGATGCGACTTGCATCCACTTGTTGTAGCGAGGATCAAACCTAAAGACCGTGTCAACCGCCGTCTTTCCTTTCGTGTCATAATTGCTCTGGCCCCCAACTACGTAAAGAAAGTTTCCGATCACGGCAATGCCGTGCTGGTACCTTGGTGCATCCATGGGAGCTAAGGATTTCCATTCGTGGGCCTTTTCATCATACATCCGTAACTCCTTGCTTACAACCAGCTGCTGCCTCAGCACTCCCCCCAACGTCACCAAGTGAGTGCTGTCCGACCGAATGGCAGTTCTCTCCGACTGCATAACTGGTTGCATGTATGGCATCATTTGGTAATTGCTGGCTTCCAAAAGCAAGTTTACACAGGTATTGTCAGTTCTCATGAAATCCACCGTTTGAACATAGTTAATAAGATCCTGGGGAGTCATCAGTGGAAACCTGATGTTCTTCATTAGCTTTGCAGCGCACTCCATCCGAGGCTCCTCATACCGTAGCCAGCGACAAGCCGCCTTGAAGAGTTCAAGTTCAGTGCAGTGCTTAAGGCTATTACTTGAAAGCACAAAGGCAAGACGTTCAAAGGGGAGTTTCACAAATTCACCGGTACTTAGTAATGCAGGGAAGTTCTTCAGGATGAAATTATTAACATATTTATCCACTTCCGTGAGATTGTACGTGTTAGCAATTCGCCCAACCTCAACACAGTTTTCCAATGAAACCTATTAGGTAAACAGAAAGAGGAATCAAAAAACGTTCTTAATTTGGTGTCTAAATGATACTGTAGAATCAGCAATATTTCATCATTTCACAATGCTCAAGGTGATTTACACATCAGCAAATAAATATTTGATGAAATACACCTTCATGACTACAAGGGGAGATCCAACGTATTCTTATTTTCAAGAAAGAAACGAGACAAGTAACAAGCAGATGGCATATATTAATTACGTCAAATACATTATACCATGATGATAAATAGCATTTATACAGCGCTTCATCTTTGAAAAGCTCTGCAAACATCTTTGTAAGAAATACATGTGGAAAATACAGTTAAGGGAGAGGTGATCAGCCCAAGGTTACAGAGAGTAATGCAAAAGTAGGTCTCGTCATTAGGTATTTTGTAACATTACTAAAATTATATTGTTATAACGCAGCCAAAGAGAGTGGCACAGCTACCTCTTCAATACCATATATTTCAGACAATTTATTTACAGTGTTCAATCCCATGAATACATTCCTTAGAAACAAACAAAACGAGACCTTTAGTAAATCAAGGTGGTGCTCTTAATATGTTCAAAATTAAATACACGTCAAAAATAAGACAAAGGTAGTGATTTTATTTACATATATATATATAATTATTTCTTTCAAAAAATAATGAAACTAGGAGGACTTCCCCTAGAAATACCCAGCACATGAAATGCTTTAGCAGTATGGATCATATCCTAATTTAATTCGATACTTGAGTGACCATATCTTGGCAACCATTTCTCTTACACTCTTGCTGCATCTACCCTTCTTACACCTTTGGCTCTTACATTTCTGAGGTCACTCAGGATGCAAGGGAGAGGGAGGAAGAAAGATGGCAGGGATGGGACATAACTTAAAGCAGGTCTCCAGTGAACTCAGCCAATTCATTTCAGCAAACGCTATAGTACATATGCAAAGCAAGTCAATTTTCAAATGCTTCTTGCAGCTTTTTTGCATTCAAATCCTTACTCTAATCCAAGCTTCATTTACACATGCTTTCTAGTCTAAGTAGGACTGATGTGCCCAGAATGTCGACAATTTCCACGACTTTATGATTCTCATTATATTTGTAATGCCAAAAGAATTTAAGCTTCTGAATCACATGGTTATTTTTAAAAACATTATAAAGATTGAGGACTATGACCTGATTGCAGTCTAAGAATTCAAAAACCTTGAAATGACCTTCTGGTCATAACAGAGATTACAAGATTTTAATACTGTATAACTCAATCTGATCATTGCCCTTTAATACTAGACTACCCAAAAGTCCAATGAGTATGGGAATAGGAGATTTTTTTTAATTCACTGGAAACTTATCTAACTTGACCTAGAGTTAAAATCTGCAGTGATTCAAAGTCTTCATTCACACATCCTGAAATGCTTTCATACAGTCAAAGGTTCCAAATCTTATTTTTCATTTCCAGGAACGCTAATATTCATAATCAGGTCCTACCTATAAGATGAACATGCAGCAGACTGTCAGGAGTTGTATTATGAAAATAGCCATGCAATATATACATTAAAATTATTTTTCTGTTACAAGACAGACCACACTGTTTTTATCAAAATGTAATCACATCAGCTAGCAATGATCTATAAAGTATTCTCTCATGCTTAAGTAACATTTTTTTCTTCTTTTGACTGTTTTTGAGAGTCAGTATCAAACTAATTTCTGTACATCTCCTTTTAGGATTTTAAATTGACATAAATTCATAGAATCATAGAATGGTAGGGGTTGGAAGGGACCTTTAGAGATCATCTAGTCCAACCACCTGCTAAAGCAGGTTTGCCTAGAGCAGGTTGCACAGGAATGTGTCCAGGTGGGGTTTGAGTATCTCCAGAGAAGGAGATACTCAAAGGAGGGACATCACCTACAGCCTGTTGCCATGGACCATGTCTAGTCTGGTTTTGAATATCTCCAAGTACAGAGACTCCATAGCCTCTGTGGGCAGCCTGATCTAATGTTCAGTGGCCCTCACAGTAAAAAAAAAAAAAAGTGGGAGTTTGTGTTCAGAGGGAACCTTCTATGTTTCAGCATGTGCCCATTGACTCTTGTTCAGTCACTGGGCATCACTGAGAAGAGTCTGGCTCCTTTTTCTTCACACTCTCCCTTCAGGTACTTATATACATTAATAAGATTCCCACAGAGCCTGCTATTTATCAAAATCCTTTATCATAGAATCATAGAATCGTAGGGGTTGGAAGGGACCTCTAGAGATCATCTAGTCCAACCCCCCTGCTAAAGCAGGTTAG